>JABSTQ010010328.1:0-457619 GCA_013358835.2 Ixodes persulcatus | reverse complement strand
TTTTTTCAACATGGTGGCGGCGGGCTGGCAGACACTCTGCGGAAGGTAGCAGCTTGGGCGAGTTGGTTGCTCATGTTAATATACACACTACAACGCACTAATGCAAAAGTACAGTCACTCCTTACACACAAAAACGAAAGGAAAAATTCAAACGAATCGTGCTGACTGACAGCTCATTTTTATATACTTTGTCTTCTTCTACGTCTGGAACTACCGAATTTCCCGAATCACGCGCACCAATCTCCTAGACGCCTAGAAAAAGTTTTTCTTTATCTGTCAGGTTCAAAGATGGTGAACTGATATAGTTTTCATAATTCCCTATATACACAGGTTCTCTCATGGCATCAAAAACATCGCTAAGTTACACATCGACGTCGTTTTCTCCGCTCCTAATCAGCTTGCCAACCTGTGCAAACAAGTGAACTCACCATATTCCCACCGAACAGTTAGCTGTACCAAGAAACATCAGAACAGCTTCGTCAAGTGCGCAAAGGAAGTGGTGTATTAATTTCCCCTTTCGTGCGGGAAAATGTGCATAGGGCAGACTGGACGATGCCTTAATGATAGGCTCCGTGAACACAAAAATAATAGCACCACAGCTAGCTCTGGCCACCTGGGCATACAGTGCCGTGATTGTGGGTGCGAGGTTCACCCGCCATCTTGTACAATTTTAGGTAGGCACAGTAATCAATTAACGAGAGAAATTATTGAAGCCGAACACATCGTCAGGAATTATGAAAACTGTATCAGTACACCATCTTTGAACCTGACAGAAAAAGAAAAAACATTTTCTAGGCGTCTAGGTGATTGGTGCGCGTGATTCGGGAAATTCGGTAGTTCCAGGCGTAAAATTCGACAAAGTATATAAAAACGAGTTGTCAGTCAGCGCGGTTCGTTTTAATTTTTCCTTTCTTTTTCGTGTGTAAGGAGTGAGTGTACTTTTGCAGTAGTGCGCTGTAGTGTGTGTTAATCTGCGTAAGGGTTTTCACCTGTCTGCCTAGCCCCGCACACCACCACATGGGCCCCTTCCACTACGTGCGCTGCAAATAAAATTATTATTATTATTATTATTATTAATATTATTAATATTATTATTATAACAATCCTGTTTTCGGCTCACAAGTAGTTTGTGCCAAAACCAAATAATATTGCCTTTTAGTCCACGTTATTTCGCGATTTTCATGTATCTGCATAAGACCAAACACAGAACTATACATGCTCGACGTTGCACATCCGGCATTCCTAACTCTTCCCATCTTTCTAAACGTCCTTGTGTGTCCTTACATCAAAAACCGGCATTTTAAAGGTTAAAAATGGCACGTTGCAAATATGAGACGCACACTTTCATGCAAAGCTGACGTCAAGTGACTCAAAGCGAAAAACATGCATATTTACAATATTGTTATCTCTTCTGGTGAAGGCTCAGCAACCTTTGCATTCGTTTTCACGCACGAAACGGTGGCTCGCAGAGAAAGTAAGAACGCAGGGACTGCCTTTTTTTTTAACATTGTAATCAAACTTGCAGGCGTGCGCTGATGAAGCCTCAAAATTAAAACTCTCGCAGCGCAATTCGTGACTGCGCCGGCTACTACCCAACCTCGTTGTCACACCACTTTCTGCAAGCAGACACTAAAATTGCCAGTAAACACCAAAATCGACACCGACACAACTATCTTATAGAATATCACCTTATTATTTAGTAATAACTGTGTCATTAGGCACTACATGCTGCATTTAAGTTAAGACAAAAAACATAAAACCTTTTTTTTTTGTCAGGAAAAAACTAAATATCAACGTTAAGTCTGGTAACAGTGTATTTTTGCCGTATCCTTGCCGAGTCTTTAGAAAAGTTCGGCAAACTCCGCCGAATCCCAAAATTTGGCGCCGAATTTTCGATTCGGCAAAAGTTCGGCCCATCACTAGTAAAAATGTGCGACCTGGAAGGGGGGGGGGGGGGGGGTCTGGCTTGCCCCCCCACTCAAAAACAAGTTGGTACGCCACTGGGCCAGGGCCAGGCAGCCCGGTTCCGATGTTCCTGCCCAGCTTCAGCCTCGCGTAGCACGCACTGTCTTGCGCCAGCTCGTGTCTTCTCCGCCGACCGCCTGTCACGTGCCCTCTGCCTCGTCTTTCACCCTCGGCTCCCACAAGACTTCCTCTAATTTTTGCAATTATTTTGTGTTGCTGTTTCATTTTTTATGGCAGTATAGCTATCTTTTTGTTTTGTATGGCCGGCACGCGTTGGTAATACGGTGGTACCTCAAAAAGCGGATCAGTTCTGTGCTGTGAGGAAGCTTTTAAAGTTGGTGGGCCGCATTTACGACGACAGTAGAACAGTGAGCCACCACGCCCGTATTCCTGTAAATGAAGCCTGCTCCGTTTTGAAAAATGACAATGCAGATTTATCCGTTTTATCTTAACAGCGCCTCCCTAACCGTTGCATGAGCGTCCGTACTGCCGAGTTCACCCTGCTTCGTCATTGGGGGGGGGGGGGGGGGGGGGGGGGAATGCCGGTGGACCCCCCCGAAATAAAATCCTGGCTACGCCACTGGACAAGTGACAGGTAGGAGTAAACTGTCGTTAGTACATGCTCAGGCTGGTGCGCTGGGAAAGCGGCTAGCCTTGTGCTTGCGCCTTCTAAAAGTATCTTTCGATTAAAAATATTGATCGCCCTGTAAGGAGCTTTATCACATCCATATATGTAGTACGGCTCATTGGGGCTGCAGCCTAAGCAAGCCGTAATTGTGGAATCTTTGTAAATAGTCCTCAGAGAATGTTCCCTGAATGTACCGATGTACCCACGCCACGTTCCGAGGAGATTGAAAGGATGTTCCTGCATAAATTTGCAACATTTCAAGGAAGTGGCAGAAGGTCTTTGGACGTTCTTTCTGAGAACGTTCTTAGAACCTTGCTAGGATATTTGAAGGTTGATTGAATGTCCTAATAATGTTCTATGTCGTTCTCAGAACGTTCTAAGAATATCCCTTAGAAAACATTCCCCGAATGTAGCGATAATTAAGTGCCTGCGCCACATTCTGACAACATTGACAGAATGTTCTTACGTAAATTTGCAACATTCCAAGAATGTTGCCGATGTTTTTTTGAACATTCAGAAAGTTCTCGTGCTACGTGGGATGGGACTCATAAAAACCCTAGGAAAATCAGGGAAATCGAAGTTACGGCATGCGAGTAACCAAATAATTATGGGAGGAGAGGTACCCAATGATTGGAAAGTAAGTAAAATGTGACTAATATACGTCACTCCACCACCGCGGCGCGACGTATATATATATATATATACAATAAAGTGGAGATTTGGGCCAGTTGGTTCATTGCAAACAAAAAAGCGCCAAAAAACAGGGACACAGACGAAGGGCCTTGTCCTGTTTCCCTTCGTTTGTGTCCCTGTGTTTTTTCGGCGCTTTATATATATATATACACACACACACACATGCATATATATACAGGGTGTCACAAAAGAAAATTTACACGCTCTTTTTTACCGCAAAAATAAACTAAGCATCGCCTAACTCTCATTCTCCGCCCAAAGGTAGAGCTAGAGGTCACAACCAGATGCCAAAGTTTCAGCCCGATCCGATAACTTAATCAAGAGTTATAAGTAATTTTCTGAAATATTCAATGGGAAAATGGCGGCCGACGGAGTTTTCAAACACATGGGGCTCTATGGCACCAGAAACCGAAAACGGGCAAAAATGGGCTCCATTTTCCCATTGAAATTTTCAGAAAATCACTTATAACTTTTGATTAAGTTATCGGATCGGGCTGAAACTTTGGCATCTGGTTGTGACCTCTAGCTCTACCTTTGGGCGGAGAATGAGCGTTCAGCGATGCCTAGTTTATTTTTGCGGTAAAAAAGACCGTGTAAATTTTCTTTTGTGACACCCTGTATATATATATATATATATATATATATATATATATATATATATATATATATATATATATATATATATATATATATATATATATATATATATATATATATATATATATATATATATATAAACACAGGGTGTTTCAGAAAACGCAGGTCAAATCGTTCCTGCGAAAACTAGGCATCTCACAGAAAAAAAGGTTGATGCCGTGTTGGTGTCTGCCCAAGAGCCCTTTTTGAAAAAATAATAACGTTTAGAAACAATAGTTTTTTAAAAGTGTTTTAGAAAGTAACTTTTTATTTGTTCTTTTTAAGGCCGTACTTGTCTAAAAAGGGTTGATATAGGGGTTATTAATGATGCCCAGTAAGTTTCTAATTGAAACTATGGCCTTAAAACGAACAAAGAAAAAGTTACTTTCTAAGAAACAAAACAAAAATTATATTTTCCAAACGTTATTATTTTTTCTAAATAGGCTATTGGGCAGACACTCCAACACGCCATCAACCGACCTTTTTTCTGTGCGATGTTTAGTTTTCACAGGAGCGATTTGGCCTGCGTTCTCTGAAACACCCTGTATATATATATATATATATATATATATATATATATATATATATATATATATATATAGGGTGTTTCAGAAAACGCAGGCCAAATCGCTCCTGCGAAAACTACTCATCGCAACGAAAAAAGGCTTGTGGCGTTTTGGTTCTGGTCCAGGGGCCCAATTATGAAAATTATCAAAGTCCGGGATAATTACATTGTTAAATATTTTTGCGTAATTAACTTTTTTAATATTGTGTTTCAGGGCATGGTGTCAATTAGAAAATTGCTCAGCATCATCGAAAAACACTAAAGCAACAAATTGCAGAACGATAGAAGGCACGCGAAGCATTTTACGGCTTTCTGAAAAACCGCACAAATTCAACGGGTTTTTAAGTTTCGGTTTGCTATCGGAGCGCATCTCGTCCCCGGCGCAGAGCCTTTTATACTGGCTCTGCCCCGGCGGCACCGCGCCCCGTGGAGAGATAGTGCAACCAGCCTCTGCTGCGCTGCGTATATAGAGGGAAAACTCGCGTGGGCGTCCTTACCGTAACCGCTAGCCTTGTACGTGCTCCACGAGTGGTAACTGTGTAATGCACTACTACGCTTCTCAAGCGTTGAAAGTCTTTCTGAAAATGACTGATTTAGTGGTTATCGATAACGCTCAGCAAGTTTCTAATTGGAACCATACGTCTATATTCACTAATTAAAAACTCGATTAACGAATTTTAAATAATAAGCCGACTTATCGCAAAGATTAGCCACTCACATAATTTCCCCCTGGGCGTATAACTCGCTCCCACAAACCGCATAAGTGTAGCTTTGATGGCTTTTTTTTTTCAAACAAATCTGTAAGAATAAAAAAGAAACCACCCGGTATATACCGGGTGTTTTTGCAAAGACTTTCAAAAATCGTACAAATTAGGGCGTTTGAAAAAAAAAAAAAAAAAACTGTCATCGGGAACAAACTACCAGCCACGGCGGACGTCAGGAATTGCCAAAAACATACTAATTAACCAGCTAATTAATTGAAATGTGTTAATTAACTTTTTATTAGAGGAAATAGACATATGGTTCCAATTAGAAAGTTGCTGAGCGTTATCGAAAACCACTAAATCAGTCATTTTCAGAAAGACTTCGAGCGCGTGAGAAGAGTTGTAGCGCACTAAAGTTACCACTCGTGGAGCAGGTACAAGGCTACAGGTACAATTATATATATATATAGGGTGTTTTTTTAAGCTTAACAGATGTTTTAAAGACAAACCATGAAAGCTAGGTTAATGCGGTCTGCGCAGGTGAGTTATACGGCCAGGGGGACATAGTATAGGGGGCTAATCGTAACGATCAGGCCGCTAATTAGTTAAAATTAGTTAAAAACCTTTTTAATTAGCAAAAATAGACATATGGTTCCAATTAGAAACTTGTAGAGCATCATCGAAAACCATTAAATCAACTATTCTTAGAAGGATATAACGCCGGGGCAGCATTTTACGGCGTTCTGTTCTGTTCTTCAACTTATTGAGTCTTTCATACCACTCACTCGTGTCATCTCTGATAACAACAATCCGTGGTATAACAAAACCATTCATAAACACTCCAACAAAAAGAAAAGGCTTTATAGACAGGCTAAGTGTTGTGACACACCGGAAGCCTGGAACAAATACCACGATTGTGCAACGGGATACAAAACAGCTATAAATGAAGCGAAAACTAAATTCTATACTTGGGACCTCTCCAACATTTTGGTTAACAAGCCAAAGAAATTTTGGAAGATTATTAATCCTTCTACGTCGTCTCCCTTGCAATTCACTGACAACAGCGGGCATAATCTTTCCGATCACCAAAGTGCTCTTTCACCTAATAACTTATTTAGTTCTGTCTTTACAGAAGAAAACCTGCATAATATTCCTGTCCCACGCCAGTCATTGCACACTCCTATGGGGCCCATCACCTTTGACTATGCCGGCGTCCTGAAACCAATTGAGAACTTGAAGCTGTCTTCCAGCTCAGGGGATGACAAAATCAATTCGAAGGTTCTAATAAACACGAAACAGACTTCCGCAGCTTTTCTTTGTGACATATTTTCCCAGTCAATTAAACTTTCTAAAATTCCGAGGGATTGGAAAACTGGAAACATAACCCCTGTGTTCAAATCT
Organism: Ixodes persulcatus; assembly: GCA_013358835.2. Lineage (NCBI taxonomy): Eukaryota > Metazoa > Arthropoda > Arachnida > Ixodida > Ixodidae > Ixodes > Ixodes persulcatus. The sequence continues at coordinate 451,027 of JABSTQ010010328.1, read as the reverse complement.
GGTGACCGCCACCTAATTACAAACTATCGGCCCATCTCCCTAACTAGCGTATCATCTAAGCTCATGGAACACGTACTTTACTTCAATATAATCAATTATTTAGAAGACAACAACCTCCTTTTTAATCACCAACATGGTTTTCGGAAAGCGTACTCTTGCGAAACCCAACTAACGGCGTTTCTTCATGACATTCACGCAGGTTTTAATACCAACATTCAGACTGATGCCATTTTTCTCGACTTTTCTAAAGCGTTTGATAGGGTCCTTCATCAACGTCTTAAAATAAAACTTGACGAATTTAAGATCCATCCCGCTATCGTAAATTGGATATCCGAATTCTTAACTAACCGCACCTAGTGCACCTACCATTAATAACTCTAAATCCCGCTCGTGCCCGGTAACCTCAGGCGTCCCTCAGGGTAGTGTACTCGGGCCCTTACTCTTTTTAATCTTCAATGATATTCATGAGCACATCTCGTCATCAGTTCGGTTATTTGCAGACGACTGCGTAATTTGCAGGCCCATTCTCTCGCTCGACGATCACCATACCTTGCAAACAGAAATTTCACAAGTTATTCAATGGTGCAATAAATGGCAGATGACTCTCAATTTCGACAAATGTAAATCCCTTTCGTTTTCTCGTCGTGCTCTTCAACCTTTTTCTTACCATTTTGACGCGTCCCCCATCACCGTTTGCAGTTCATATAAATATCTCGGTATTCATCTAACATCTGACCTTTCATGGACGTCTCACATCAGTAATATAGTAGCTAACGCAAACCGTACCCTCGGTTTTTTGGGCCGAAACCTGAAACCCGCAACACCAGAGATAAAACAACTAGCATACTCAACTTTAGTTCGGTCTAAGCTTGAATTCGCTTCTTCTGTGTGGTGCCCTTGGCAATCTTACCTATCTAACAAACTTGAATCCATCCAAAACAGGGCTCTTCGTTTTATTTTTACTGATTACTCACCATTCACGAGCATATCTGGATTGCGCGAAGCAGCTAACCTTCACACGCTTTCATTGAGGCGCCGAGTGTCCCGTCTCTCTCTCCTTCACCGAATCTTTCACCATAACATGCCTCTTCGTGAATCACTGCTTTTACCCCCGTGGCAGATTTCCCCCCGCTTTGACCACTACTGCAAGTTGCGGCCCATTTTTTCGTCAACTACTTCATACAGTAATTCAACTTTACCTTTGGCAATAAACGATTGGAACATACTACCAAATGACATTGTTACCATAACTGACACACATAAATTTGCCGCCTCTGTAACCACTTTCATTTCTGCTTTATCCGACTAGTTCCCTCTTCTATTGTGTTAAAATTCCGTGCGGAAGTGTTCGAAAAAAAAATAACAAATGTACCACTCCCTTGTGTAATGCCCGTAAGGGCCTTCAAGGATAATAAATGATGATGATGATGTTTCTAGGTTTTGATTTTTTATCAGAGCGCTCTGCGCCCGCAGTCCTGCTCCCCAGTGGCTGAGACGCGCAACACACGTGCGTCCAACTTCCCTCCGTTCTGCGAGGGGGTGGCTTCGCGCCGCGACAACCGGGGAGCAGGACCGCGGGCGCAAATATGCGCTCCGGCCGATTCACACGACGGACTGATCCACGGACAGATTGATCACGTCACGACATGTCCGCGGTTCGTCCGTCTGCCAAGTGGATCCACACGAGGCAGATGTCAAGCAGCCGCCAGAGAGGACGGACCGAACCTTTTTGCTGGCCCACAGTGCCGCGAAACTCCAACATCGCACCGTGGCACCGTTGTCACAGAGAGAAATCGGCGTTTGCTACCGTGATAAAGAATCGTACGCCGCTGTTACTTACAGATCGAGGCAAAATACCGTGATAAGCTTCGCGCGAAGCGCCACTAGTTTTACTAACCCTAAGCATGACAGTAACACAGGCATCGTCCTGCTCGAGAAGGGTTCGGCGTAGAAGCGACGAAGTTCTGGGCTCGCGGAGGGGCGTTTCGAGAGGCCTTCACGCATTCCGCGCTCGTGCAAAATACTCAAGTACACCACGGCCACAAGAGAGGTCTTGCTCGGTGAAATCCTGAATGGACGTGCAAGAATTATCGCGGCGTGCTAGACGAGCTTTGACGGGAGCTTCTTGACACGGACGCGGAGGAGTACCAGAGCCTGCGTCGTGTCAGTCGAACAAAGTTTCTGCAGTTTCTTTCACGCGTGGAACCAAGAATCGCGCAACAAAATGAACCAGCGAACGCACAAAACACAACAATGCGCCATTTCTGTTTTAATCGTCCCAGAAACACAAAAACCAACGTTACTAAACCACTCAGTTGGGAAACTGCCATAGAGTCTGCTCTGAAAAAGTGGCCCCAATCTGTCCTCGCGAACCGAGCTAATGGCGAACACAACGCCGCCATTTCTCCCGCAGCGGTCACTCGTGAAACCGCACATTACTTTTATTTTGGCTTTAATTGGCCATTCTGGCGCCGAAACATGCAGATGCAGTGGAAAAGGTGACAGGGGTGCCACCCCAGTCTCCCCAGCGGACGCGCCGCGTCACCACCGAAGTTAAAATGCACCTAGGTCGGGACGCGCTACCTGAAAGCACCGCTGAGGCATGGTTGTATAAAAACGATATTAATTTTGCTGCAAAACCTTGCAAACTAAAGATTTTAAAAACATCGCGCGCCCTTCATTTTGTACTAAACTCCAATAAATTTCATACAAAAAGAGTCTTTTTCGTCTGTTTTTACGCAAAAACATGCTTTCTAAAAGCTCAAGGTGACCACAGTACAGACAAATGATAAAGAGTGGCGCTGTTGTCGTATTTAGCTTGGTCTCGGTGGACGCCAGCGGCCGAGGCAACGTTACTAAAACACTCAGTTGGGAAACTCGCCGTCGAAACCTGGGCCGCTGACGTCCGCCGAGACCGAGCTAAATACGACAACAGCGCCACTCTTTATCATTTGCCTGTACTGTGGTCACCTTGAGCTTTTAGAAAGCATTTTTTGCGTAAAAACAAACGGAAAAGACTCTTTTTGTATGAAATTTATTGGAGTTTAGTACAAAATGAAGGGCGCGTGATGTTTTTAAAATCTTTAGTTTGCAAGGTTTTGCGGCACAATTAATATTGTTTTTATACAACCATGCCTCAGCGGTGCTTTCAGGTAGCGCGTCCCGACCTAGGTGCATTTTAACTTCGGTAGTAAAGGCCTCTACGCACATTCGCGTTTGACAGCGTTTGAGTGCGTTTGACTGCGTTGCGTCGCGAAACGAAAGCGAGTAATCGGCACTTCTGTGCTTCATATGAAGCGTAGAATCCAAATAGAGGAATAGCTTGGCACGCGACATAAGAAGCAGGGATGTCCTGGTTTCTCGCAGCCGCAACGCAGTCAAACGCTCTCAAACGTTAATGTGCGTAGGGGCCTTAAGACGCGGCGCGTCCGCTGGGGGGCGGGGATGGCGCCCCTGTAAACTCTTGCACTGTATCTGTTTCGGCGCCAAAATGGCCGATTAAAGCCAAAATAGGGGTGACGTGCGGTACCTCGAGTGGCCGCTGCGGGAGAAATGGCGGCGTTGTGTTCGCCATTAGCTCGGTGCTGGAAGACAGATCGGGGCCACTTTTTCAGAGCAGTCTCTATGGCAGTTTCCCAACGGAGTGGTTTAGTAACGTTGGGCCCAGGTTTCGACGGCGAGTTTCCCAACTGAGTGCTTTAGTAACGTTGACAAAAACGAAGAATACAATGTACCGTTGCCAGACTAAACGCTTTTCAAGTCAATCTCCCGCCAAAATGCCGCGAGTGAAAAAGGCGCTCGACTTTCTCAGTCCGCGCGTCAGCGGACCAGGAGCGGATCGTAGGAGTCGATGACGTGCCGGTCACGTGGTTCACGGTCCGCGGACGAAAATCGCGATTCGGTCCGTCGTGTGAAGGGGTGTCCAAACAGGACACAACAAAACGCACGACTCCGACAAATCGTGAAAATTGAAGCGTGAGGCGTCCGCTTCAATTTTCACGATTTGTCGGAGTCGTGCGTTTTGTAGTGTCCTGTTTGGACACCCCTTGAATCGGCTATTAGAAACCGAAATCTAGAAACGCGTGGCAAATGGAGCGTTTTTATAGAACGCTGTAAAATGCCGCCCCGGCGTTATATCCATCTAAGAATAGTTGATTTAGTGGTTCTCGATGATGCTCTACAAGTTTCTAATTGGAACCATATGTCTATTTTCACTAATTAAAAAGTTATTTCAAGATTTTTAATTAATTAGCCGAATTATCGCAAAGATTAGCCACCCACATAATTTCCGCCTGGCCGTATCGCCCACCAGCACAAACCACATAAGTTTAGCTGTCACGGCTTCTTTAAAACAAATCTGAAAGAATAAAAGAACACCATATATATATATATATATATATATATATATATATATATATATATATATATATATATATATATATATATATATATATATATATATATATATATATATATATATATATATATATATGTTATGGAATGTTGTTTGAAATTTGTTTAACTAACGCCTCCTGAGTATTTATACGAGTTTTAAAGTTGAGTAGCTTTTGTAGAATATTCAAGCTTATGTTTGAAATTGAAAGTTTTTGAATATATATGGCCTTGTTAGATGACATGTAGTAAAGTAATGATCCATACCAGTACAAGGTTGTCCACAAGAAAAAATAGTGTGGTTGTGTATATTAAATCTATAGAAATATAAAGGAAATCTGTCGTGTGCAGTAATAATTTGTGTGATGTTTCAAGGAGGAAACCTAATGGGTATGTGATTTGTTGATCGTATCCATTTAAATAATTCTGTGTTGTTGCCATCGTTTTCCCGGCAGCGCCACTATATGAAAAATACGCTCACAGTACAGTATTAGTCACTAGTACACAGTTGGCCACCTTGGATTCACTCCGCCATCTATCACAACTACTCATTCTTTGACGTCACTGATGTCAGAGGCTGATGAACTATCTTTTTCAACGTGGCACGTGCTGCTTCCAAAGTCGTTCTCGCCGAGGGACGCCGTCCTCTTGACGTGACCCGGGTTTATGTCGCAAAGCTGTCCGCTTTTGTGCGCGGTAGTTAGTGTGCGACGATATGAGAATTCAGCGATCGTCTCGCCGTCCAACTTAGTCGCCTCTCGCCCTGCCTGGACGATCGCGTAAGCCTCGTTGGACGAGACCGACAAAAGCGGTGCCGATCGCTTCTCTTTATTCGTTTAGTGTTCGCCATTGAGACGAGTCGCATTGCCAGATCGTGGCAATGCGAGCGTTTTTTCGTGGTAGTTTTTGTGTGACGATGTGAGAATTGTACAGTCCTGTTCTCTGCGCCCTGTGCCTTCGTTTGGAAAATCCCATCCCGTCAAGACTGCCCTACTCTGATGCCTTCCCTTCGTTCGTTTAGTGTTCGCCCTGGTGACAAGGAATACCGCAAAATCGTCTTAGTGTGCGCGTTTGTTCGTGGTAGCGTGAAAATGCTGCGGTCAGACCACTATCGATGCGATACGCTGCGTAAAATACTCGTGTGATGCCACCGCCGTTCTGCCTCACCGGACTCGGTCTGCTTCCCTGCTCTTTTTAATAAATGAAGGATGCCAACTAATATGGCGGCTTCAAAGCGGTATTTATTTATCCGTGAAGCTGGCGCTATCGCCGAGTCTGGTCGTTCTGATCAGTCGGAGGTAAATCAGGTAAGCAGCAGTTGCCTCGTCCCACCAATGTCACACATGATCCTGCCGTAACCTTAGACAACGTAAGGTAGGAAATCTACGAGCATCTCGCCTCGTGCGAGATAGCAGAGATACCTTAGCCGCCTCGCGATGATGTCGTCCCGTTCAAAGAGCAGCAAGCTTTCGCCCGAAGCCGACGTTGCCGACGTCGCCATATCGCCCAAGCCGCGGAGCAGACCATGCTTTATATGTGTTGTCAGAACGCGCACGACTCCGCCGGCTCCGCAATCTCCCGGTGATACATGTCACAGCCCTTGGGCCCTCTGACTAAACGAGGTAGAAACGCGTTGACGTCGCCAAGTGTCGACACTCATAACTATACGGCATACGCTTGGCCATAGGGAGGCCGATGACGTCGCGGGCAAGACGAAGGCAGCTACCCACTAATCATTCGAAACAGAGCTCGGAGCTCTGACGTTCCCGCGCGCTCTGGCCTCCTCCTCTCCTTCACTTTCACAGCGCATTGCCATGCGGCATTCGAAGCACGGGTCTCGCGGTAACTCGCGTTCGAATCTGTATGCAGATTGTCGTTTGTATGATGAATAAAGAGTGCAACCCCGGCTTAAGGCCCCTGACGTTTAGAGTTCCTATACGGAGGCCGGGGGCGATCTGTAGCATTGATCTGATGTTGCCAGTCCCGCCTCTCAGTGTTTACGTGTCGCTGCGTCACCAAAAGATTAAGCACAAGCCAGAGGCTCTCTGCGACAGTCTCCTTCGTTGGACAATAACGGGGACCGCGGCTCGCTTGTTTAGTATACCTTCTTCCCGACCATCTGCCACGGCCTCTCCGGAATATCGAGATGCTGTTCTTCGTTGTTCCTAGTGCCACTAAATAACTACGCTTCAGAGTAACGACATTTACCCATCTTCCGGCTTAAAATCATGGTTGCCAGTTATCTTAAGCTTTATCTGAAATCGCACGAAACGATTTTCCGTCCACCAAAAATGTTTATACAGTTCGCGACAGAGACCAAATTTAATGCTGAGGAAATCGCTCTTTTGAATCATGACGATCAGCAGTTGCGCCTGCTCTGCCCAAGCACCAAGATGGCGTCACCTACTACAATATCGGGGAACAAAGTGCTGATACTCTAAGCGTAGCTCATTTTGTGGCTCTAGTTGTTCCCTGTCGCCAAGTCCAGCCGACTCTTCACGTTCATAGAATCTACGTTCATGGCCAGCTCATTGTTGTTGGTCGTTGTCATGGTATTGGAGACTCCTGCAATCTCCGTCGATGCATCCGGCGTAGGCGTGTCCGTCGCTAAAACCTGATCTGCCTTTTCGTTGTCCTCAGTGGCATCAGTAGGTGGCGAAGCATTGTCAGCCACTTCCGCCGCCTTGGTATTGTCTGCGTCGCCTGCTTTTTCGTCCTGCTCTGGCGCCTCTAGCGGTTTCGGCGACTGCGTCGCAGCCTCCTCCGCTTCCATCTCGTCCGTGGCGAGGTCGTGGCTTGCATCTTGAACGCGGCTGACTACGGCGCTAGCGTATTAGCGCACGCAATCTTGAGCCACATGGCCAAAGCCTCGACACAGTCCGCACCGTGGCACATGACAGTCTCGCCGTATGTGACTTGCCCTGTCCCCTGTGGTACCGCAGGCATAGCACGGTGAAACCCCGGGCACGACAACCAGAACCGTACCTCCGTGGAGCCTCAGCTGGTGAGGCAAGTTATCCAGTGTCACTCCTTCTTTGAGTGTTGTCTGGCGATCCTTGTATTTGACCCGGTGTGTTCAAAGCCGTCAACGCTCCACGTTTTTCGGGTTACCTCCTGAAGAGCCCCAAATCCTTGCGGAGAGCGTCATTTGGGACGTCCCAGTGGTGTTCGACACGGACGTCTTTCCAGTTTGGATCCACGTGTAGGGAATGCGCAATTTTCATTTATCCGTGAGCCTGCCCAGTTTTCGCAGTCGATCTTTTGCCGCAGCACTTTTTAAACTTGAGAGCCACACGTGGCCCATCTGGCACGCGCCGAGCCCTGCCACGTACTTGCGTAAGTCTGCCTTGTTCAGCGGTTCCTTGAAATCTGCAATCCGTAATGGCCTGGCATTGACATCGCAGTGAACGTATACACCTAAAGCCTGATTCACATGGTGCGAATTTGCCTGCGATTTCGCAACTACGACGCCGTTTTTGCGACACAACGCAGTTGCGGTGCGAATTTGACAAATTCACGCTTCCGTATTTTGCCAAACTTTCCTTGCGACGCCGTTCTTGCGAAGGGACGGACAACCAATAAAACGCGGCTCGTGAAAGACGTCACGGTGGTCATAGAAACGTGGGAATGAAAAATACGAAAAAGGCGTCATCTACGTCGTCGTCTTCAAAATTCGCTGCGGGGGTAGGGCGCCGGATGTGCTCCTCATGAGTGAATGTTTTTCGCCGGGGGATGTAAGTTTGAGTTCGGCATTGAAACGAATTGGCGTTTGCGTACCACGTGAGGGTTGTGGTTGCTTCCTTCGTAAAAATGCAGGCTACAATAATTGAGGCTTGTGTTCGATCACTTTGCGTGTGTTACTCATTGCATAGTAGAAAGATCCTTTCTTCAAATCTGTTTGGAGTTGGCACGAAGGCCTGTCTAGAAGCCGAGAAACGATTAACTGCATTTTGTAATTAAAGCTATTTGATAAAAATTGAGTTTCACATTTTTATGGAGTGATGTAAACGCGCGAGACGCGAGCCAAGCGAGTGCTAGATAAATCAACACGGCGCCTTGATGGCTCCTTCCAGTGCTGCGCAGCCATTTTCTTTCGAGGTCCTCACTGGGCACGCATGAAGTACATAGGCCCATCTGCCCTGCTGCTGTTGTTTCTGGTATGAAAACACGTGTTCGATTTCCACAGATTCACCAGCGACCGTGGCATGCTTTCAAGCGAGATTTCGTAAGAGCGCTCGTGGTGTGCACGCGCGTTCTCTGCCCAAAACAACAGTTTAAATTTACTATTTTTCGTCGGAATAGCCTCCGTAAAAGCAATTCTGCTCCCAGCTAAGTGCTGCTACCCCCCTCCCCCCTACATTTTGGGATGGTACGAATATGAAAAATTCCTGTGCATTTCTCATACAAATCCTGTGACAGTTTGGTTTCGTGCATATTTTGTCGTTATTTCACCAACATGATTGTTTTGGCTTTGTTTTACACCTGGCAACCTTTTTTTTGTTTATGCCGTTTCCTTTATCTTTATTTTTAACATGTTCGCAATTGCTAATATTGTTGTGAAAAAAAAGGAAGCTAAACATTTACGTAGGCTTGTTCATGCTGACCTAGACTGAGGAAGTAAAGAATGTGTTTTGCACGTTCATACCCACACACGATCTGTGTGTGGTCTAGCGTCGGTCCAGCGTGGCGTCCATTTTATAAAAATAGGCTGATAAAACGCGTTCTATGTTAAGTAAAGATACGCTTGGGCATCATAGGCCCAACTGAAACAGGAAAATATCACCTCCCTCTGGGATATCAGCCGGTACGCTATCGATTTACTTTGGGCAATACATGCCACAAAACGTGTCAGCCAGTTTGTCCGTAAAAGAGGCAAAAACCACAACCCAAATTATAAAAAAATGTTTGACTGATTTACAGGCAACAGGTTCAGTGTGAAAATGAACTAGAGAGGTGACATTAGGCAGGGGTGATCCACGAAGAAATTTTTTATTACTGTCTTCAAATGTTGAAAGATAACAACTAACAAAACGAAAATGTTGCGATTACAAAAAAAAAAAAATACGTTACTGGAGTCTTGGGGTGCACTGGCGCAAAAAGGCAAATATGTGCGTTTTGCGCCGGTGCTGCGAGGCCGCGGCCGCCCACTCAATTACGCACGCCGCCGACGATCCGAGCACCCCGTATCAATGGCCGGACGAATTCGACCCCTACGTGGCCCGGAAGCTACAACGCAAACCACGATGAGAAGGAAACTCACCGTGTCTTCTGTAATAGTTTCGCCATAACCACATAACCCCCTACTGCCCACCCTACACTGCAGAGAGGACGAATGCTAAGTTTATTCGGCGTCTATAAACACACACCCTCTCAACACTAAACACCCTCCAGCACGTTGCCGATCTCCCTGAACCCCATAAATGCGCATACTTCGGAGACTACCCAAATAACTCTCATACACCCAAGTTAAGGACTGCGCGTCAGTTCACGATTTTGCAGCGTGTGCACTGAAAACACTCGCCCCACTTATCCAACCAAGGAGCTGGGAGGATTGAGTCACTAATCCAAGGGCGGCAGAGTATAAATTATGGCTACTCCTAGTTAAGCACATTAAGAACGTACATGGACAAGGAGAACCCCTAATTTCATCTCTCTCCGGTAGCACCGGTCTTGGTACAATACAGATGTTTCACTTTCCCTGTTCAAAGTCCTAGTGGGCCTGTCACGCAGGCCGTCTCACACCACAGCGCCCGTCCAAAAGTAGCTAACTCACAGCGGCACAGTATTGTTCTAATGATGGCCTCAGCTCCCTGTTCCAACGGAAATAGCCCAGACAATCCTCACACACAAAAACGTGAAAACTTTGGGATTTGTCACGATACCCCTGACACTGTTTAGGATTTCAGGCCAGCGCGTTCCTTTTGCCATGACACTGCACCTTCCTTTACAAAGTAACTGCGGTACAGGTCTCTCAGGCAGTGGCCACTGTGTTGCGTTTTCGGGCAGATTGGTTTAGGTGCCGCGGTCTCAGCCTCGGCAGGTGGAACAACGCGTTCTTCTGCTGTGAGGCCTTCTTGCGCCACTGGTCATCAATTATGTTGCCGAAGTGATTGACTTTATCAGCATAGGCATCTGGCATGTGCAACTTGTTGTCTCGTAGGTAGTTGTGCCGTACACAAGCTGTGAGGACGACTCCAGTGGCGTAGTCTGGGAGGAGGCCGATTGGCCTGCGGAGGGTGCGGAATCCAGTAGCCAAAATTCCAAATGCGTTCTCCACGCACCTCCTGGAAGTGGGACAAAGACAAAACTGTGTTTTTGTAATTTTAATTCAAGTGCGACAATTATAAAGGCTACCTCGCTCTGCACAGTCGATAGTTGAATATCCCAAGATTATCACTGAGGTATCTGCCAGGATAGGTCCCCAGTTGAAATGCCTTGTCTCCAACAAAGACGTACGGGGCGATAATATGGGAAGATGGCAGCTGATTTGGTGGTGACAAATTCAAGGCACCTTGACTGAAGACGGTATTAAGGACGGTATTTACTGGACGCCATATGGGCGGGCATTGTTTGCAACGCGTGCTCAAAAAGGACTGCTGTATTGCTCGCAAAGATGAGCAATCTTGACGGTGTGAAATATACGTTGCAGATGCGTTGTGCAAACTCACTCACAGCACGTGCCCAACAGCAACCGGCGCAAGCTATGGCCGCCAGTGAATATGACCTCTACACGAAGCGTTTGATCATTACGAGATGCCAGCGACTCTTTCACGGCATATGAGCGCCATTAAGGATACGGTAGGTGTTGGATGAGCCGCGTTTTTATTGGTTGTCTTTCTGTACCGTAGTAGCGTCGCTGGTGACGTCACGAAAGATGTTTGACATTTGACGCAGCTCAGATTATTTCATAATTGCACTGAACCTGCCTGTTTGCTGCAACAGTGTCGTCGCAACTGCGAAATCGCAACTAAATTCGCACCATGTGAAACCGTCCTCTTTTCTGCAAGTTGCCAAGAACGATATAATATGCTTTTGTTTACCTTCATGTATTCTGGGCGAAGCACCTTTCATATATACTGACATGTCTCATGCACGATGGATGCCACTGTTGACACGCCAACCTTAAATTGCAGTGCAAGGTCCTGCATTGACGTTCCTGGTGACAGATACCTGGATGAAAACAAAACATTGCTGTGTATATGAAAGTCTGGAAGCCGAGAAGCTACTAATGAGTTTTTCCTATAAACCAGTTTAATTGCACCTCGTATCCACTCTAAACGTTGCGGTTTAAAAAGAAGGCCATTCTACCTGAAAGTGATAGCAAGCTGCGCCTGCAACGAAATGGGCTCTCTGACGACATACTGCTTCGTGAGCTTTGTTTCCAGGAAAGCGTGGAGTCTTTCAGAAGTGCTGGGCATCATCCGGTAATATCTTAGAAACTGCTCCGGGTCCTTATGAAGCATAAAGAGGGTCTGCAGAGAAAAAGTATTCCAGAAACCTGCTCGTAGAAAAATACAAGTCGACTTACCGATGAGTAAAACTCCGATTCTGTGGCTCTGTTTTGCCAGCACGGCCGGAACCACCATCGCCGCGGGATTCCTTCTAGGAGCAGCAGTATTTTCTTCTGTAGAACTAGGTATTTCTTTTTACAGAGCAGCCTGAACTCGTCATCATCTAGAGTAGCGGCCATCATGCTCTATGAAAGACAAGGCGCGCTGCTGCTTGCACGCTTTCAATATGGAACATCGTCCACGTAACGAAACCACCGGGACAACTGTTCGCCTTGCGCGACATGCCACGCAACGCAACAACAAGCTTGCTCAAGCAGTCATGAGCTGCGTTTGTCCCGGTGTCCTTGTCGTATTCGTCCTATTCGTTGCTTTCGTCGTTTTCGTTGCTGCGAACGCAGCCGATGCAAATGTCTGAATCAGCACTAAATATAAGTATAGCGCGTACTTTTTGCCAGAAGGTAATAAATAAATCAAATGTTTTTTTTTATAATTTTGTTAGATATCGAAAATAGTTAGCTCAAATGAAATCAATGGTTCGAACCATGTGCTTCGCAAATGCGGAAAATCGCATGTGTTCTCAATCAATGTGAAAGGGAACGCGAAATTTCGCATGTGCGTTTCATCGCTCCACCGATTTCGCAGAAGAAAATCGCACCATGTGAATCAGGCTTAAGTCCCTTCATGTTTCGAAAGTAGCGCAAGGTGCGTCTATGCACGAGGCGCGTGCAACGTGCAGCACTTGGGAAGATCATGGCGGCACAGCGCAGCCAACGTTGAGCGCAGCACTGAGCTAGATTTGAGACGCCATGTTCTTCCAAGAAGTGGCGCGCGGCACGTGTCCCGAGCATGTCCACAACAATGAATGGCGCCACTTTTCCCAGGATAGAGGGGCTTTAGGTAGACCTGGTTTCTCGCTTTGTCTCCCACCAGCAGAGTGGGCAGCACAATTCGGAAGTCAACCGGGATGCAAAAAAATTCCGAGGACACCTAAGCACTTCTTACGAGTTGTGAATACGAAAGCATATATGTCGTTCTTCCGCTCCCTTGGGTCGTCTGCGGTGCAGTGGCGCGGATGGACACGTTTCGCTACTGCCGAGGTTACCGAGCGCGCGCTTCCGTGAAGCGGCTGCCGCAGCACCCCCCCCCCCCCCCCCCCCCCCCTCCCCAACGCCTGACACGAGAGCGGCGGCCGAGCAAGGCCGCAGCGCTCTGAGTTATGACGTCACAGATTCACGACGAGTGGGCTGACCTGAGAGGAAGGCTTCTTCGCAACACATGCTCTCTTTTGTTTTTCTTATATGTGTTTTCCCGAGGACGGCAAGCAGCGCATGCTCCAGCCTTTTGTTTTTTGTTTTTAGCTTTCTCCGAGCCCAGGGTTCTCCCGGGGCAGTTGCGCAATGACAATTTTTGCCCACTTTGCGCACGGCGGCTCGCACAAGTCTCGTGGCGGGAGTACGCGAACTGCTGTAACCGTCTCTTCTGTCTTTTGTGTTTGGTGTGCATGGCGTTCATGGCGGTTAGCGCGTGGTGGTTGTAAACTTACGGGCGGTTTTCGGGCTAGCCATGCCTCATAAATGCTGTGTCCCTGGGTGTCATGGGAACTATGAAACGTCGTCGAAGAAAGTGTCTGTGTTTAATTTCCCGGAGGACAAAGAACTGCGAAAAGTATGGGTGCGGGCGATTCCTCGAGAAAACCTGGTTTCATCGACGCATACCAGGGTGAGAACTCTCATATATTTTCACATTGTTTTTTTTTATTTTTTTAATTATTGAATTTATTTCGTCTAATTTTACGCTGACATGGCAGCGAAGGCGACAACAAGCTAGATCCCGCTTTTAGTTTTAGAAACGTATCATTGTAGCGCAAGCTCCCGTTTTCAAAACCACGGTCAGGACCCTGCAGCCTTCGCTCTATGTCTCCCTCTTGTTCCTACATATGATGCGCATATTATTAAAGGAATCAATGAAATTGTCGAGGCCTCGAAATCTGAAGGAAATTTGGAACATACGAGAATATATTTAAGGGTAAACCGCATGTAAACGATTTTTGCGTGCGACGAGACGAGCGACGGTACACGTGACGAGAGTGCGAAGAAAATTTCTCACTGCCGCTCGTCACGTCGCTCGGTTTTTGGATTTCTAGAGAACGTCGTTCATCGCCTTGGTCACTTGCTCCCATCGCTTTCATGCGGTTTGCCTCGTCGCGCGACTGTCCGAGCGACAGCAAAGCGGGTCGCCGTCGCTTGTCTCGTCGCTCGCCATGATCGCTTACTCGCGGTTTATACTTCATGGTAGTTTCCGGAAACGAGAGTATTTACTGCACGTGAATCGTAGATATGTCAAACAACCCATCAAACAACCCGTGCACTTGTGGAAATCAGCGAATACTGCTTCACTGAACTCGGGCTGGACTATGTCCTGCTGGGAAAGATTCAGACTGATAGCTTGGAAGACCGTTTCGGGAAGTACAGGCAGTTGGCTGGAGGGCTCGCAATATCACATATCTATAAGGCAGCTTTATGGAGGTAAAAATAAGCTGCGACTGTAGAGTTCGTTGCCGACAATTACGTGTGAAGACGAGCGGTGGGAGGAGCTTGAAAAACGAGTAGACACGCCACGGCCCAGCTGCAACATAGTAGTTACAGAAGAGGCAGTGTCACAAGCGATAAATCAGACCCCCCAGGTCTTAGTCTACGTGGCAGGGTACGCAGTTTATGCCGCTTTGAAAAAGCTGAAATGTCAAAAATGCAGGGCGGCGCTTACTGAAGAAGATAGACGGCAACAGTTTCACTTGCGCAGGAGTTGGATCGAGGGGGGCTCTTTATCTAACTATGTTCGCCTTTAATGCCGTGACACACAATTAGGTTGTTGCTCAAGAACATCCAAGCAGGCAGAGTTTCTAAAGGTTCCGAACCAGCGTCAGGTCGCCACCGAGCTTACAATGGAACTGCTGTCTACCAACGAGACTTCTGATTTCGACGCATGTGAAGAAAGACACACAAGTGAGCTCGTGGTGAAGCACTTGTTGTGGCGCAGCACGAACATTGTGCTGAAAAACCGTTGTTGAAGGTTGAAAGACCAGGTTCATGAGGCTAATTACAAGTCAAAGAAAAGAAAACGTGAAACTCTAAAATCTAAATAATATTTTATATTCAGTGCAACAGTTGTCATAGCAATATTATTGCGAAGCAACATTAAAGTCTACATGCCGTACATGTGCTGGGTCTTAGTGTCCCGAAAGCTCCAGAGCGGCATCTAAGTTGCTTGTGTTTGAATTGTGTCAAGATGGATGCAAGAAGAAAGTATAGATACACGAGAATAACAATTTGAAGCTTTCAAAGGTAAGAGAACTTATAATCACAGCATCTATTCGCAGTGTGAATGAACGCAGGCAGATGTGGGCATGAAGCTCTCACAGCTGCATGTGTTCCTTACTGAAAATTCTTTAAGTTTGCTAAGTTTGCCTGCACTCGGTTAAATCAAAATTTTTGCACTTTGATTTAGGCGGCGTCTTTCCCTCTTTTTTGTGTCTTTCCTGTGTTTAATTTTCCGTCTTCGTGTCAGTCTCCGATTGATTACTTTATAATAAACATTTTCCAGTTCGCCTGCAGTTTTGTTTTTATTATCATATGTCTACTTTTGGTAAAAAATACATTTCAACACATTGCATTTTTTGTGCTCTAAAAGTCCAAATTTTTTTTAATAATCTTCTTTTCATTAACTTGACATACGAATTCAGTAACCACACATGTGCAAGCATCATGCACCTACTTGGCTGTTGCTGTCACTCATTTTGGCGGGTCCCATTACTTGCCATAACGTGTCAGGGCATTTATTTTTTGTTTGTTTGTGTTTTCTCACTTCTAGAGATAATTAAAGCACCCAAGATTTGGATGCCTAAAACTAAAATCCATCTCGCTCGCAACGTCGTGAACCTTGTTCTTTCATATCACAACCATAATTGTACGTCCTAATATGCTGCCCGTGTAACAAAATATGTTTCCCAGTCATATAGATATTTATAAATCTTGTTTTACCAAATAACAAACGTTTGGGTCACTAAAAATGTCATTCTACGTCGGTAAATCTCTGCGACGCCTTCAGTGCAGCGCTTTTCCGCGGCGCTCGCCAGCCGACTCGTGTGACGTCACCGGAGGAGCGCTGCGGCCGAGCTCTCGCTCTCGTGAAGCGGCCGCCAACGGCTATCTAGGAGCCGTTCTGCTCAGCCAATGGGAGAATGGGCATTTCTTTCGCGTTTTTTGGCGGTTGCAGACGCCGCTGGCTCCGCTCCATGGGATAGTTAATGCTTTCGCATTAAAAGCACCATCACAACGGTCTGCAGCGACCGTTATCACATCGTGTTCGGAGCGAGCCATATCGAACGTCCGTTCTTCTCGGCGGCCATGCGCGCGATCTTTCTGAGCGGTGTCCACTGCACGCGCTCTCTGAAAGGAAGAAAGAAAGAAAGAAAACAAAATGCCGTTGTATCACTGTCAAGAGCTCGTGCCAGGAGGCGCCCTTACACGCGCTCAGGAAAAAAAACAAAAAAAATTGTTTGCTTTTGGAGAAATTGACAGCAGCCGCAGCCAATCTCCCCACTACCTTCATTTATTTTCTCCCTCTCGTACGGAACTTTTATACTTCGTTTCACCTTATGTGCGAGCGAAGGCAAAATTGGAAGCGCGTGCTGGGGAGAAATGCAAAAAGCGCTGGTCTCGCGCTTCTAGCTTTGGCTTCGCTCGCAGATGAAGTGAAACGAAGTATAGTACCCAATGCCCACTTCACGCGCTTTCTAAAACAATAGAGAAAAATAGCCGCCGTCAGTGCCACGAGCTCGTGCCGGGAGTCGCGCGTTCACGCGCTACGGATTAAAACAGAAACAAAAGCGTTGGGAAAGTTTTCAAAATAGGTTCATGTTCACGCAATCCACGGTGCGTGAACGCGACGCCGATGGCCAAAGACTTCGCAGTGTCGTGTCGCAGCCATCTCTGTAACTGTGAATTCACACAGCACTGCTCAATTTTTGTTGGTGGGGAACATTTATCTCAAGCACAATACTTCTCGGCTGCGTGCGTCGTTGTGATGCGATGCTTGCAATGCTAGAGGATGTGATCACATAGAAGTTATTCTCGACACCGCGACGTGCTCCGCGTGGAATCACCCACAGTTGCTGTTGAACAGTGTCCACGTAAGAAAAAGATAACAAAATAAAAATAGAAACATAATCGTAGTGGTTTGCGATAACGCGAATGTGATAGTCGGTGAACGCAACTCTTTGATGATCAGACTGTACACAAACATGGACAGGAGCTTCGAGACCATAAGGTGCATCTGTCGCTCCTTGCGCAAATCGCCAGCAAAACAGCCTAAGCCTACCGCGGTATCTTCACGGTATTCTGGAGAATGTCGCAAGCTACCCGAGTTTCAAGGGCATCTTCAAACCGCCAATAGAAAGGGCTGACTGCCCCCTCCCATCGGCGGTGGGAAGAAGAAACTGCGTCGAATGCGTTCTCCAAGAATGGAACACACCGAAGTTGCTTTTCTGCAAGTCTTCGTGAAGGACAGAATTCCTCAAATGTATATACGTTTCGAACTTCTTCAACGAGATGAATGTTCTGTTGTAAAGCAAGGTTAACTACTGCCGGGCAACAAGAAAGCCTGCAGTTCCTTCAATCCTCAGTCAACAGTATTGGCGACGTGCCCGATCGAAAGCGTCGCTGTGGTCGGCCTTCCAGGATTGGCCGAATGCTGATTATGACGTCAGCAAAGGTTTCCTCATCGACAGAAATAAGAGGGATGTAAGAATTTTAATTTTGACGGTGCTGGCAGTGTTGCTTTGAGAGCCCAATGATTTCAAGCTTACACCATGCTCATTGCAAACACCATCGAACTTGCTGTCCGCATTGTAATGACGTCACAAGAGGGAACCATAGAAGGGCGCCACCAAAACATCTCGCTGCTAATACATGCGATCGGAAAGGAATTCATACCGCTTTGAAAATTTTAATACCATGAATCCGCGTTCCATGGTGTTCTTCTCGTTCAATTCCACCGTTGCTCCGGGGAAAACGTGGGTTGCCCCCTTCTGCAAGGACGAGACTGTTCACGTTTCTGTTAGAGTAGGGTATAGGTGCTTCATTCACGCGCTGCTCTTCGCTGGGAGTAGTATATGTGGCCCAGAGGTTACTTACCCCGGAGTGACAATTCCCACACCCTTTCTCTCCTGGAAAGCAGCACGCTCATACGAGCCAAGGAGACCAACGATCCTTCGGGAGGACGAGAAAACGAAGCCACAAAGCAAGTTCGCACGGCTCCGTTCGCTAAAAAATAGGAAAAGAAAAAGAAAAGTAAGAGAGCGAAGGCGGCGAGACGGTGAACGCGCGTCGGCTCTGACGCGTGACGTAAGTGCCACTTGGTTGTGGGCGCACAAACAGCGGTCTCTGGAAGCCTTCGATGAGCCTTCGGCGGCCGTCGAGCGCCGTCCTGCTCGCCGCTGCTTCCCGTGACATCACGGAGACGACGAACCCCGAGCCGCCTTATTTTTGGCTGATCTCTTCTCCTGCCGAGCGGGTGGCCCAACAACAATAACAACACTCAAAAAGAAAGGACGGGGCAAGAAGAAAGGCCAGTGGGGGAGGGGGAAGAGACGGCGGCCAGGAAACCCCGAGTCGCGCACAACGTCGGCAGCGGTGCAGACGAACACCGGCGCGCAGACGACCAGGGGTCTTGCCCAAGTGGCGCGGTGGGTGCGTGCGCGCTACTCCGTGGGCGTCTGTTGAAAAACGGCTCTCTTCTGGCGTGACTCGCGGCGGGGCAACGTGTTCTGTTCGCCCTCGGGGCTTCCGCTCTCTGGCGTTTGAGACGAGAGCGCGAGTCAACGGAACGAAAGAAGAAACCTCCCGAGTCCGCGTCCCGGCCTCCGGAACCACGAGACATGCCACGCTGCCGACACCGGTGTTCGTCGCCCGACGGCGTGCTCCGCGAGGCGCCGTCCCGCACCCGACACCTGACGCGGCAGCGGCGACCGACCAGCGCACGATGAGCGGTCCGACAAGACTAGCAGTGGCCGTCATCGGTCCCTGAGTTGTCGGGCCCGGAGCGATCTCCTCCGAAGGGGTCAGCGTCGCCGCCGATCACCACGGGGGACCGGCGACGAGCCATGCGCGGCGGCGGCGGAGAACCACGATCCCGGTGCTCCAAGTGCCGCCACTACTGCCGCGCAGGCACCACGTCGTTGGTGTCACACTTTGGGCTGTGCAGCCTCGTGGTGGGTTACTGCATCATGGGCGCCTTCCTCTTCGAGTTCCTGGAGGCCGGCAACGAGAGCAACAAGCGGCAGGAGATGATGCAGTGGAGGTCCGGCCTGGCCGAGACGCTCTGGGAACTGACCGCGGCTTCGCCGCTGCTCGACGAGGCCAACTGGACGAGGGAAGCCGTGTCGAGGCTACGGCGCTTTGAGGTCACCCTCGTGCAGGCCGTGAGAAAAGAAGGTTACGACGGCAAAGAAGACGCGCAACTCCAATGGTCCTTCACGGGGGCCCTGCTCTACTCCATCATTGTCATCACCACCATCGGTGAGTTGTGCCGGGCCGTGCAGACCGTGGACGCGTGCACTCTGGGCCGGCTAGCTAGAAACAGCGTCTCAGCTGAGACTGGGTGAGAGAAAGCACTGCCAAAGCCAGCGCACGAGCTAAGCGGGACTCAGACCGCGTCTCAAGACGCTCGCGCGCCCCAGCCTTTGCAGTGCTTTCTTTCATCCTGTCTCAGCTGAGACGCTATTCTATACTCCGTTCACCCTTAAGGCCTGTTCACACATGCAGCGGAGCGCTACAAGCATAGCGCTGACCTCTCGCTAAGCGCGTACTGACGGGAGCGTTCACCAGCTTTGTATCGCACCGTCAAAACTGTTGCTCATGGCAGATGATAAGCAGCTGACGACACGTGAGCAGCGCAACATCAGCGCTTCGCTGCATCTAAGCTGAGACTAAAAACTCGGCCTTCAGCGCGAGCTCGCTGGCTTCCGCAGTTGGGTGAACGAGTTGGTACCTCAGCAAGGTACGACTTTTTTTCCCGCATTTCGCTTCTGTCTAGAATGAGGCTCCAGGTTTAGGCAAGTGGATAATGACAGCTCTCGAGTTGATAGCTCGAACAATAGCGAGGCAACGTTGATTATCTTCCCAAAACCCCAACTGTGCGGAGGAACGATCCTCGTAAAGAAAACGCAATGTGCTCTAGCGCATATTGCATTCTAAGGAACAGTAGTAAAGTATCTTAATTATGACACCGATGAACTCTAGAATGCAGATTTTGTCTTTAGACACTCTTTTAATTCTCCGTCTCATGTGTGTTTAGATGAAGCAGGTGCTTTCATTACACGAGCGTTTGTTTGACGAAGGTTTTCATTTTAATGAAGCGCCTTTGATTGCTCACGAGTTAACGTTGAGCACGTGTTGACTTAACAGTCTACGTTCATTACAAAACTTACCTTATCATAGAAGTTGTAATCAATGATAGACAGTAAAGTTAGCTAATTATTCAAATGCCTCTGCTGCATGTAGCTTCTTTGCGGGGGAACAGCTACAAGAACGAGTCCCGACCAGGGTGCCCCAGGCGTCACACAGATAATTTTCATCGGTTGGTTCTTTTTAGCCGCTCCACTTAGATTACGTTCGCTCAAGTTTTACGCCACACAAAAAGATTGCGGAATTTGTAAGAACATTATTAAATCCAGTCGTAATAATGACGGTCACACCAGTCCGGCGTCATTCGTCACAATTGCTTCCCGACGAGTAATAGGCGACGACAACCACTAGGTGGCAGCGAACAATTAGGAAGCCTGTATCGCAGAGAGTTTGCAACTGCGCGATGGGGGTCACGTGGTTTATCGGCCGCATTTGCAATACGAGCTACAGGTGCCGAACGCATTGGCTGTCCGCGAGTGTCTCCGCCTTTCCGCCTGCTTTGCTCCTAGCCACGCGATAACGTAGCGCATGAGCGCTTGCGATCAATCTCCGATGGAGGCGTCCGCCATTCAATTGCAAACGCTCCCCATGGTTTGAGTTAGACCCTCTCTACAATCTAGGCTCTCTACGAACAATAAGCGACAGAGGCGACGCCGCTGACATGATCCTTCCCTATAAGGAGTATTCACTGGGCGCCATATTTGTGGGTGCTGTCTAGAGCGCATGCTCAGAACGAGCCCCCATTAATAGGCTGCTAAGACCGGCCATTTTGACGGTGTGGACTGCACGTATCAAAAGAACCCTGGAAGCTAGCCATCAGCACGCGCTCAGCAGTCGCGCACACAGCTATGGCCGCCAGTGAATACTTCCTATACTAGCTTTGGCATGTAGAAGATCGTGCATCATGCGTGGGAAGGCAGCTTTGACAGGCTGGGAATTGCACGTGCTTGCTCCAGGACCTACTTGAGACACGGCGGCGATTTACAAAACGGTCCATTGGTCGAGTATCTTCCCTTATCATTACAGTTAAATATTAAAGAAGCACACATTCACACTCATGTCCACTGTGTAGCTTACGAGTTAAGTCATTACGACTGGGACCACGTGCACGGCCCTAGCCACATCGCAGCTGTGGAGCCCTCTGATGCTTCCCCTCCTTGATGTTACGCAAAACATTTGCCTCAATGTGGCAGTGAGTGAGGAGACGTCTGATTGCCGGAATGGATTTATCAGGGTTCCTCGATAAAAATTCTCTCTTGAACTGACTTGAAGGGTTATATCGCAATCTCTCGTTTAACAGCATCTAATTGCGACGGGGTATGGGAGGAAAGGACCTGTTGGAAAGGAGGGGGGGTGGGGGATAACAGTCATCCAATGTGTTCGTGGCATGCTTATATTTTAATGTGTCCCTGGCTATGTATCCTGTGTGGATAAAGTCGCAGTTTGATTGTGTATGAAAGAGCACTGTAAAATCTTGCAGTGATAGCGCCCTCAAAGTAACACCATCGCGGAGATGCTGCTCTGGCACTACTCTTATTCGCGTCGGTGAAGATAGGACAAATTCTACTAACGACGTCATGCCTATCTCTTGGACAATAGACGTTTTCTGTTTCCTGTCGTTCTCAGTGACGTGGGTTCCGTATCTGGTATGCGGGGCGAAAATATAATAAAACATTTCAACCTGGAATATGCGAGAAAATACCAAAACATGTGTGACAATCACGCATTTTTCGTGGAGAGATCAAAACGATGTCTTACCGCTAACCAGAAGTGACGAAATTCAAGATGGCTGCGCCTTTGTGGAAAAAGTGTATAGACCCCATGCGTAAAAAGGCGCTCCTAGTGCCGAGCAGAAGAACTAGGACAGGCCGCCATGTTTAGGTCACTGTAGCAAACGACACGCGCTACAAAGCTGTTCCTTCCCAGCATTTCACGCTCTTCGATATGTAGTGTCGGCTGGCCACACCGGATGGCCAGAACGAGCTTGGTGCGCGAGACCAGGAACTGCACATACAGAATCGGGGCACGAGGAAGCAGGTGGGTTCTATACTCTGTTTCACCTTGTGTTGTACCGCAGGAAAGGCTACAAGCGCGAGCTCCTTGCTCTAGGGCACATCTCGGCGGCACAAGCTCTCGTGCACCAAGGGCAGCTGCCAACGCTATGAGCTCACGCTTCTAGCCTTCACTGCGGTACAACATAAGGTGAAACGGAGTATAGCTAGACTCGAATAAAACAAGAAGCCGCGATGCTTATTTACATTTGAGTGATGACATAAAACATGGTGTCAGAAGTAGAGAAACTACGAACATTGCCCGCGTACGAGGAGGTTACGTCTGCTGCCTACAACACAGCAAGTTGAGCTCTGCAGAGTATGACGATGACGTCGCTCAGGACAAGCCAGAGAACTATACCTGTTTTCACCTCAAGAACCGAAGTAAAACAAGTCCGGCTCCTCGCGGAACATTACTAATTTCCCCATTTATGTGGATAATGAAGACATATGTAGGTTAATTTTAGATTAGATATATGTTATCTTATCAAGACGTACACGTTCCAAGCGCCAAAAGCATCGCTTTTTCCTCCGACAACCGAATCTCGTTAGAACTATTTCGCGCCGCGTAGGAACAATGCGCAAAATTTACTTTTTTCTTGAGGTGAAAACAGGTATAGGTGTGGCGAACACGTAGTTTGCCGTAGGTAGTTCTCTGCCTCGTAATTTTCGCCACACGTGTGACGAACGAAGGCAGAGAACTAGGCGGCTGCAGACAACTACGTGTGGCGAAATATGAAACGACGACCTGACGTTTCCGATGCAACAGCGCAATAGGGCTACACCTCACCGTGGAGGAAGCTTACCGAAACATGGCGATTCACTATCCTATGATTCAGTGCAAATCCAAGCTGACGAAGAGCCCACCGTCGGAGGGGGGGGGGGGGGGGGGCGCAGTTGTGAAGGGGGTTTATTATGAAAAACCGACCACAGCGATGACCTTAGTCGCGGACGTCGCCAATGACACAGTTGTAGACTATAGAGAAGCAATAGTTCGATTCCAATAACCCTTTTCAATAGTTAATCTAGCAATAGTGGCGGTAGCCATTTCTTGGCGACTGTTGGGGGGAAGAGGCGGGGCTGATGATTTTTTTGCACGATCCTCGAACGGTCGTCCTGGTGATATGCCACACCGCCTGGTGATATAGTTACAAAATTGCAGCGGGTAAGCAAATTGGCGAAGGAAAGAAATCATCTTGGCCTCCGAGATTTTTCGCGCGCTCAGCTCAGACCTTTCCAAACGCTCGGCTGCCCAGCAGAAGAAAAAAGAACGAGCTGAGTCATTTCTCTGCACGCGGCGCTTAGAACCAAACCAGAAACAGAAACAGAATCGCCTCAAAGCACGCTGTCAAGCGTGAGCTAGAGTGGCTCTAGCGTGAGCCAACGTTAGTGCAAGCCCGCGGCATGAAATTCACATCTTCATTTTTCTCATCTTCAGAATAGAAAAGGATAAGTCGATCTTTGTTGATTCGTACTTTTTATTTGCTTCTTCGGTCTTTGGGAAAAGAAAACACAAAATTAATCGATAGTTGTATTTATACAGCAGGAGTTTAGTCTGTCAGGACATGGCGACATTGTTACCCACTATAGAGGAGCAATTTAGCCAGTGCAGTACGACTGCTCGCGTGAGGTCTTTAACGTGCACCACGCAGTAGTGATGCACGACCGCACGCCGGTACGATGCTCATCCAGATCGAAACGGGCAGGGGTGGGGATTGAACCCAGGATCGCTGGGTTCTGCAGCGCGAGCTTTCGCTCCACGTGCTCCGAGGAGGTGTGCGCTATGCTTCGTTTCACCTTAAGTACGAGCGAAGGCAAAGCTGGAAGCTCGAGCACGAAAGCTCCGTGCGTTCAGGCTTTGCTCGAGCGCGCGAGCTGGGGAGAAACGCAAAAAGCGCTGGTCTCGCGCTTCTAGCTTCGGCTTCGCTCGCAGATAAGGTGAAACGAAGTATAGCTCCAAACGTTTGCCGCGTCCACAACCCAGTGCACAAGCTCCAGATATCAGGCCGCTCGTGTTTGTGGGTTTGGAAAGCGAGCAAGCCGTGCTCATAACACGCGAATGCTAAAGTTGGCAATGACGTGAAGATTTCTATAGAAGCGGTCTATATTCCATTTCACTAAAGGGCTTCTGGCATCTGCCATTTTATTCGCGGCTCCAGCGGATCATGGGGGTCGCCATCCTAGACAAATATGACGGCAGAAAGTCGTGCCGTGCATGCCATGTGCTTTATCAACATGCAACTTTCGTGTTTAAGTAGGCAAGCATTGACCTCAAAATGGTTTTCTCAAATTTTTAATCATTACGTTCAAAACCTGCGGCATTATGTTGGCATAAGCATGTTTCCAGAGACTTAGCCTTCATCTGGAAAGCGATGGAAGGACTACACTGTCCTTCTACCGCGCTGATTAACGTTGATAAACGCCCAATGTCTGGTTGATAAACGCGCAATGTCTGACGACTCTGTACTCAGCAACTACAAAATCGCCGGGACAACTGTTTGCCCTACACTATACACAAAAAGCAGTGTGAGGCAGCTCATTCTTTACGTCATTATGAGTCACGGGTTTCCCTGTGGCCGTGTCGTTGCTGCCAATTTTCGTTGCCGTGGACACAAAAGCTTCCCTCGCTTTACTTTGGTGGCTGTCGCGCCACTCACTGACAAAACGCAATCACGGAAGCCACGGGAGACGACAAGAAATCGCGAAAGGACCTGTTCCGGCCAGTTGAGCGTTTTCCCGCTAGGTACCGTCCGCTTGGCTAGAGTGGCGAAAGGTCACAGACAGAATGAGAACGACAGGGCATATCTCTCGGCTCGCGAGGCTCACGGGAGACGCCGATGCGTTATATACGGGTAGGAACTGAGGAAGAGGAGGAGAGCGCGCGGGTACGTCAGAGCACCGCGAGCTTGGCTTGGATCGATTAGTGGGTAGACGCAAAGCCAGTTGGCTTTCTCTGTAGACGCTTTCAGCACGCGCCAGATTGAGCCGCCATAGCCGACCTTCTCTTGTTTTACCGAGATGCCGAGCCACTGAAGCGGGGGTTGGCGAGACTCCACAAAGGCCTATGCTGGGGAGAAGGAAACGGTAGCACCTAAAATGGCAATAACCTGTCCTGCTGTGGCAATGATGAAGTGAAGCGAACGGAATAAGAGGAGACAAAAGCTGAAGGTCGGCTATGGCGGCGCCTATGCACAGCTGCCTGAAAGCGTCTATACTCATCGTTCGGACGCGAACGCCGGACATCGGTGTTCGATGTTCCAATGCGTTCGAACAGTGAGTTGAGACAAAAAGAGCTAGCTTTGCGTCTACCCGCTAATCATTCCAACCAGAGCTCGCCGCCCTGGATGGACTGAGATGGGACAAGGGGAGGGATCGGTGGCCGAGTGGGCTAACGCGTCTCAGCTTGGAGAGTGGAGCGAAAGCTTGCACTGCAGAACCTGCTGCGTTCGATTCCCACCCAAGCCCTGCCCGCTCCGATCTGAATGAGCTTCGTACCGGCACGCATTCGTGTAATCACTACCGCGTGGTGCACGTTGCAGACCCCGGGTTAGCGGTTGTACCGCACTGGCTAAATTTCTAACCTACAGCTAAGAGACAAGTTACCCGTTGAGGCGTATTAGCATCAAGGCTCTCTAAACATACATGCAACACAGTCTTTAAATGGAACGACTGAAGGTACTCCCTGCCATTCTAATCCATCCTTTGGCTTGACAATGCCGCAAGCAGGCGCCATTTGACTGTTTTGATGGTTCTTTCTGTACCATTTTTTTTTTGTTGTAGTTTCGTCAGCTGCTTTTACCGACCGGGCGCAGAAACCCGGGGGAGTGGGGGGGGGGGGTGTTTCGAGGGCTCGACATCGCGCCACCACAGCTTTCGCTCCATTGCGGTGTGCGTCGATGTTGAGCTCGCGTTGGGGTGTAACGATCGGCGGACCATTTCGGCGTTTATAAATTCACAGATAATGATGATGATCATCATTTGTGATAGTAGAAACGTTGTTCCCACCATCACAGTTGCAAATGATCTGCGCTTCGACAGTCCTCGCTTCACCTCTTTTTGGCTTTGACCAACTGCTCACACATTCATTTTTTCTTTATTTTCGCAGTACCCAGACGGTCGTGCTTCCTTGCAACTAATAGAGAGTTTTAGAATAGGGGGCCCCAAAGCTTGGGGGCCCCAAAGAAATAGGGGCTCACCACTGCGCATGCGCAGAACCCAAACTCCGTTTAGGGGTTTGGGTTGGCGCTTGGGCCCCCAATTGCTTGGGGCCGGGTTGCGTCGGCAAACATGGCGGCGCCCTTTCCGCTCGCTTCGGAGCGAATTCGTCATGGTCGCTGCAGTATTAGGCAATTTCATTGCCAATGAATAGTTCAACCGGCTCTCGCTTTGCTTTCTCTCGCTCAAGTCACAAAGAATGAGTGGTGGGATTGCCCCATTTTAAAGATTGTCCCTGAGTCTGACCGTTCCTAAGCCTAAAGAGACGCGGTAATCGTTGACATGGCAACGTATGGCTACTCCGTGGCTCCGAGTGGATTTCGTTCGTGGCACGATACCTGCAGCTTGAAAACAAGTATTTCAAGGCTTCAAAGTCGCTCCAGCTCAGATCTCAATAGTGCAGCTGCTCGCAGAGTATGCGCGCTCGCGTTCGTCTCAGTCTCGGCATTGTTGAAGGCCTAAATCTTCGGCTGCAGATGGTCAAAGCGCACACAAACGCCCAAAAAATTCGAGAACGAGCCATACCTAAAACAGCGCGCAAGCACAGGAGGAAGAAAATAGAACACAGGAAAGAGCGCTGACTTCCAACTTATGTATTGTGAAAGGAAGAGAAAGAGGAAGCTTCAGACATGAAGCCCACGCGCACCCAAAAGGTAAAAAGAAGAAGGAATAAAAACAGATACATTACAAAGTTGCAGTAGAAAAGGAGAAAACTGACATTATAAGGTCACGACGAAGAAAAGATGAGAAAAAAGAAGAAAGAAAAACAACAACGTGGGCTTCATGTCTGAAGCTTCCTCTTTTTCTTTCTTTCACAATACATAAGTTAAGAGTCAGCACCCCTTCTTGTGTTCTGTTATCTTCTTCCTGTGCTTGTGGGCTGTTTTAGGTATGTCTTCTAAGTACCAGCTAGCTCAACTCTCTATGTTACTACGAGAACAAGCGCCAAATTAGAGCGCTACGGATTGGATTGTTTCGGCTACACCCGAAGCGGGATGGCCGAACGAGTCGAGGCCAATCCAAGGCCAGAAGAAAATGGCGGAAGAGAAGGCCCCCGCGCGCGTTCGCTTCTCGATCGACGATGGCATTTACGTGCTAAGCGAAGTGTACGCCACTAACCCATTCCAGGATTCCAGGAGATTGACTTCAATATCCGAAAGGGCCTCCGAAGCAATCGGAAGAAAATTCTCCACGCGGGCCATCCGCGACCGGGTCGACCTGCTGCTGGCACAGTTTAATACGAAACACAGATTTCCCGGTGACTTTTGGTAACGTAACGAAAAAAACAAAAAAAAAACGGGTCTGTGTGAACAAGTCTTTAGCCACGGAGTAGCAATACGTTACCATGTCAACAGTTACGACGTATGTTTAGGCTTAGGAACGGACAGAATCAGGTACGATCTTTAAAATGGGGCGAGCCCACCGCTCATTCTTTGCGACTTGGGCGAGATAAAGCAAAGCGAAAGCCGGTTGCACCATTCATTGGCAATGAAATTGGCTAATGCTGGAGCGACCATGACGAATTTGCTCCGAAGCGAGCGGAAAGGGCGCCGCCATGTTTGCCGGCGCAATTCGGCCCCAAGCAATTTGGGGGCCCCACGCTGTACCCACGCTATTTTTCGAATTTCACGTTGGGGGCGCGCGCCAACCCAAGACCCTGGGTTCTGCGCGTGCGCAGTGCTAAGCCCCAATTTCTTTGGGGCTCCAAAGCTTTGGGACCCCCTATTATATAACTCTTTATAACTGTCGTGCTGCTTCAGCTACAGGATGGGCTAAAAGCAAGCTACGCTTACCAGCGTCGTGCCTGTGACCGGGGAATGGCCCGTCGAATTCGCTTATAATTCCATTGGCGCACATGATAGCCTGCTATTTGAGGGCGTGCACTCTCTTGTGACCAGAGAAGTAAATCTTCTGATTCAGAGACGGTCGGCAGATGGGTCTTGCTGTGCCGTTCCAACTGGTGTTACCCTCCCTATTATTTGTACCGCAAGCCACAATAAAGTATCGTTTCAGCGCAAATGTTTTGCGTTTTAATAATTTTTCACTCTTAAGAAGTTCGTTCGTTGTCCACAATGGCGCTGCATGCGAAAAAGGCGAGCGTGCCGCGTTGCGTCGTCACAAACCCTATTCTATAAGCACGCTGCGTGAGGTGTCGTTGCGTTGGGTACCCCAAAGCGTTGGGTTCCCCAAAGCGTTGGGGCCCCCTATTCTAAAACTCTCTATTAATAATGTTTTCTCTATTTTTATACAACCACAAGATAGTCAGCCTTAATGGGTATGTGATGTCGTACCTGTATATGAAAATTTAGTCGGTGCAGTATACCGCTAGCCTGGGGTCTTTAACGTTCTGCACGCAGTAGTGATAGACGACCGCACGCCGGTACGATGCGCATCCAGATCGAAACGGGCACGGGTGGGGATCGAACCCATGATCTCTGGGTTCTGCAGCGCGAGCTTTTGCTCCACGTGCTCCGAGCTGGTGTGCGCTAGCCCAGTCGGCCACCGATCTCCCTCCTTGCAGCTGGTTGTTTATTTTGTGTTGAGAGGGAAGGCGGAAGACTTGGAGGTATGACTTCTAAGACGAGAAGACTTCACCAGACGGCGACTTCGTAACTTTTCGACAACAACCGACATGTCAGTAAAAACAAAATACCACGTTTTTTTTTTTTTTAACATTAGGTTATAAACTTGAACCAAGGGGTTTGTATGTTTAGAAAGGTTGCGACGTTTCGAACTCATTACGTTCTATTTGGACAATAATCATAATTTAAAAATCTTTTTTTTTTTTTGCGCCATAAAATGTTATTGTTTTTGAACGTTAAAATGTTTTGCGCTAAGAAATTAAACGATTTTCGAAGTTCCGAACGTATGATGCCTAAAAATTCAACGGTTTTAGATTTTGCAAAGTTCAAAACCTCGAGCAACTTAGAACATCCAAACAAAAGTTCGACGAAGTTCGAACCGACCTTCCCCCAGCATATGAATGCGTGGAGTGGAAATGGCATGGAAGCTTCACTTGGCCCCCAGGTGGTGCCACCAAGGACTCGCTTTAGGGTGACCTCGGCCTCGTTCCCCGTACCTAGGTTTTTTCTTCCGATAATCACACTGACCCTCGGCTGTGAACAACTCCGTAGGTTGCACCGTGGTCAACGGACGCCTGTCCGCATTCGTTGTTTCTGAACGCAAATCTCTCAATTTTCTCGTGCAAACGACTTGTCGGAGAAAGGCGTGCTACAGCAAACGCTGGATCAGCGCTTGTTCTGTTATCATTAGTGACCGGCTGCAATTTCGATTGGCCAACATCTCCATCGATCAAAGAACAAAGGTACGAGAAACCGACAATGTCATGAGTCGTGAGAAGTCGGCAACGTCGTGAGAATACAGCTGACCTTGACCTGATCTGCTGTATTTTAGGGAGCCGGGGTACCCCCAGTTTTGGCTAGTTGCGGGCTCCTCAACCTTGAGCTGTGACGGGTGCTGTGGCTGTGTCCCCGTGCCCAGTGTTTTCTCCATCCCGCGAGTCATCTCACCAGAAATAAACGCCTAGATTCTAGAAACTTTCGTGTGGCCTAGGTGCCTTTATGTTCGCGCGTCGTTCACCAGACTGCCTGAGGGCTTTTCGCTGAACCGCTTAACCAGCTCAGCGTTTGTTTCGTCAGTTACGAAAACAACAACATGTGGTAGTGATTAGGGAGTTGTAATAGATCGTTTTTCTCCTCCGCTACGGTATCCCCGAAGAAAACGCCGCAGCTGCGCATGCGCGCCGCCAGCCTTGTCTGCATACTTCAAGGTCTTGTGGCGGATTACGGAGCGCTATCCGGGTGCTTAGCGGGTTGCGGAAACGGTCTACTATAATTCCCTATTGTACCGTGTGCACCACGGTACGTCATGAGAAGGAAAAATCTTTACGGCATCAAACGTTTCGAGATGCATCTGCGCAAACTTTATTGGAAACTGCGTAATCCGAGGTTTATCCGTGAAATTCGAATACTTCAAACTTAAATTCGAAATGTTTAGAATTAATGGAAGTTTTTCCACAAAGAAGTTTGAAACCTTCAAATTATTTAAGCATTATTAAAAAACAAAGAAAAAAGAAAAAAAAGCGCACACATGTTTGAAATGTTTAAGAGTTATAAATGTTTTAAACTTGACATAAATAAATTCAAAATTCCGAGCCTGAACTAACCAAAAACTTCAAAAAGGTAGAAGATGTCAAGATAGGGTCTAAAGGAAACATTATAACCCATCTTTCTAAAGGCAAGAATTACAAGAATCGCGTGATCAACTAAAGCCGCGGGAGATGCAAGGGCGACCATGATGCAAGGTGGAGATATGAACCATAGCCTCCTCTATACTGACAAAAGCCTGGCAGATCGCCATGAGACGCTGTCGCCGAAAGTGAAAAGGTAGAGCGGCAGACAACGGATGAGAGGAAAGTCATGTAACGGGCGCCCCACTGCGGCGAGACGCCGAAACACACTTCTCCCGAGCGATAGAATGTCCGCTTGTGCGCCTCGCGTTCCTCGCGCGTCCTCGCCGCTGCAAAAGCTGTGCACTCACTACCAGCTTCTCAGAAAAATGTTCTGTGCTACAAGACCCTCGCGCTCCACATCTGCGACCGGGCTCTTTATGGCTCCGTCGTCAAACTGCCAGGCTTTGTGAGTATAGAGGAGGCTTTGCATGAAACGGTATGGAACAACTCGCGCTTGACAGAACCTGTAACCTAGCCAATCTATTGTGTGCATGTATGAACTGGGACCGAAACGGAAGGAAACACGAGGCTACTGTACCGAAACACGAACCGTAATAATGTCCGGTTCGACTCCCTCCTTGTGTCACTTATATCAGTACGTAAACCGAGCACATTATATATAGATTATATACAATATGAAGCGCCCAAACGACCTGCCAGAATGTAATACAAAAATTGTGGCAACTATATAGAATATATATTAAAAAATCAGTGTTATGTTTTTTGGTTTTAATTGACCGAGTTTTCCTAAGATGAAACCTTTGAACTTAGAAACCATTCAAACATCCGGCCATGTTTGATATTTGTGGAGTGTAAATATCAAACATGGCCTTGGTCGCGCAGTTTGGCTCAAGTAAGGATGTGTGTCAGAAACATATACCCTCTCAGTTTTTTTTTTTTTCACAAAGGTTTTAAAACATTGTTTAGTGTTATCCTTGAGTTATCCACCGTCAGTGCCAACCAGAGCAGTGATGCGCTAAAAATGCGGAAAAAAAAAACTTCTTGTAATGCATATTTTTTTTTTTAATTTAAAGTGTTTTTTTATTCAATTTATTTTCTTGCTTTGAAGCTCGTGAAAGAGCGCCTCCCTGCTCGATCTGTTAGATTTTGCCGGTGTCTCACCGCCATTTTCCATTCTGTACACCTTCTCTTGTGTTTCTCACGTGACGGCGTGCCGTTGGCATCGGGTCCTATCAGTAGTGCAACCACCCCAGAATCAGATTGAGAAATACCAAGTAAATTAATGATGTCGACAGGTCGCCTTATGTAATAGTAATATCCCGCCTGTAATTTCTAAAACATGAAATGCTTTTTAACGGAATGCCCCAATTCCAAAGTTTTGTCCGTCCGTGCATTTCCCGCTAAATTTAGCGGGGACATTGACGTGACGTAAGCTGACTTCACGGAACTTATACTCCATTTCACTTTCCCCTCTTGGTTTGGCGGGTAAATCGATGTCACGTGAACTATGCACCGAGTCAGATGCCCGATAAAATTTAGCGGAAATTTGACGTCACGTGACCTGACGTCAGACGACCTATACGCCAACGTTATTAGATTAACTCAGTTACGGAACTGTTCATAGACGCTGCATGCACGAACAGTACCCCCCCTCACTCACCACGACTCGTCCAGATTCGCTCGACCCGCCGCCGGACGGCTGCTTTGGTAACTGAATCGGGATACGTTCGTTTCAACGTCCCTAGAAACGTAAAAACCAACGAAAAAACTTTTTGTAGTAACTTTTATTGGAGATTAGTACAAAATGGAGGCGGGTGATGTTTTCTAAAATTTTTAGTTTTCAAGGTTTTGCAGCACAATTAATATTGTTTTATACAACCATGCCTCAGCGGGGATTTTAGGTAGCGCGTCCCGACCTAGGCGCATTTTAACTCTGGGGGTATTTCGCGGCGCGCCCGCTAGGGAGACAGGGGTGGAACCCCTGTAACCCGATTGAAGCCAAAAATAGATGTCACGTGCAGTTCCTCGAGTGACCGCTGCGGGAGAAATGGCGGCGTTGTGATCGCCATTTGGCGCTTCAGCTGTGCTCTTTAGAATGCACAGTTATGAAACGAAAATATAGATGGCGCTTCGAATGACTCTAGGCGGATTGAGGTGAGTGAGGGGGGGTACCCCCCTCCGCGGGAGTTCCACAACTGAGGTAATCTAGTAACGTTGCTATACGCCAAAATAGGAAGTATTCACTGGCGGCCATAGCTGTGTGCGCGATTGCTGAGCGCGTGCTGATGGCTAGCTTCCAGGGTTCTTTTGCAACGTGCGTTCCACACCGTCAAAATGACCGGTCTTAGCAGCCTATTTGGCCTATTAATGGGGGCTCGTTCTGAGCATGCTCTCTAGACAGCACCCACAAATATGGCGCCTAGTGAATACTTTTTATAGTGTCCCCGATAAATTTGGTGGGGAAATTGATGTCACGCGACCTATGCACCGCCAGCTTGCTAGCCAATTTTAGCGGGGAATTTCACGTCCTGTGACATAAACACCTTCAGTTGACCGAGTGAATTGCGGGGAAAAAATTGGGAGCCATTCCACTCTGTGAAGGTGGATGACCAGCCAAGCTGTTTAGCACACGACACAGACGTGACAGGGAATTTTGAACAAAGGTACGAACACATTTATTTTCTTGATCGGTGGTCATCCTGACGAAAGGTACGCACACACACGTGCCGCCCGCCGCCGCCGCTGACATTCTCGTTGCCGCTCCCGCCGTTGCTCTTCGTAGACGCGTTGCTCTTCGGGAGTCCGGACTATACGCGGCCTCCCCCTTACAACGAGAAAAGAGAAGTGAAATTGACAACGGAGAACGGCAACTTGTCCTTCTGTTTTTTTTTTTTTTTTTAATATACATTCGCGTGGACGACTATCGCCGCCCCTAGGAGCCGGAGGAAACTAGACATGTGCGACGGGACCCCCACTCCGGGAGAGCGGAAGGAAAGGAAACTAGGCACGCAAGCGCATGGAACGACGACAAAGAGAGGGTGGTGCGAGCGTGAAGTTTTTGGTCACGCACACGAAAATTGTTAAAGGGGCAATGCAACAAGTTTTGTACTTTGCGCAAATACCGCTTAGAACGGATCGCTGACGTTAATGACCAATGAAACACGCTTTCGTTTTTCACCCCACGCAAAAGAAGTCCCCCCAAAAAATTAAAGAAAACCGAGCACCGTTTACCCCCCAACTCGCAGCCAGAACAAGCGGGCACGTGATCTGGAGCTGATTATATGCCGCCAATGTTGATCATAGCCACCCGCTGGAGTTGGCAAAGCACAGGACACGCGCTGAGTTCCAGACATTGTTACGGTTCGGCTATTGTAGTCGTTGCAGCGACTGGACACGGGCCACTACCCAGATGCTTCTCGAGCTAGTAATTATCACGAGCCCAAATCGAGTGCCCACGCAATGCTCGGGTCCAATCTATGAACCGCATTCAAATATCGTCATATGGGTGTACTGCAATCCCCGTGTTACGTCATCAAATTTTGCAAAGGAGAGATTGAATGAAAATGATCGCTTTTTTCCTTGAAATTACACCGCAACAAAGGAGTTTCTTGGCAGTGGCGTGGCGTGCGAGAATCCTTGGGTCGCACTAGTGCCAGTAAGCTCGTGTAAAGTAAAAAACATTCCAACTGAATATCGTTGCACTGCTCCTTTAAATTACCCCAGCTTCAAGGAGAATGCACGGAATGGTGTTCCACGCTCCACACGCGCGCGCCTTCCCTGTGCAAAAGATTTGAAATAAATAACCAAAATAAAGCGTTGGCGAACGCGCGTGCGAGATGCCGTTTGTTTTAGGTTTTTGCTTTAGAACAGTTACTGCTGCAGACACCGGCACATGCGGCGCGCGGGTGTCGTGCGAGCTTAACGTTTTTGGTCACGCACACGAAAAATCCACGGAACCCTAACCATAAACAGCTTCGCTTAAAAAAAAAAGAAAAAAAAAAGCTTCGTTTACTTTTCAAAGGTCTTGTATTCGAAACAAATATAAACAATCCCTTCTTTAAATACTGCATTTCTTGCATTGTGGGACTTTAGCCGTGAAGGTCGCTGTCATTTCTTTTGTTTCTGCTCTATAAGCAATATGCACAGAAAACACTTTGTTTCGCGACTGTCTTGTGAAGATTGCCATAACCCTCCAAACAGCTGCTCGAAACCTTGAACGAGCGACGATGTTTGTGTAAGCTGGATCCGCTCGCGGGAAGAAAAGAGGCGTCTCTCAAAGTGCACCCGAGCGGAGCCTACAGCTGGCGCGCACGCTGCGAGCAATCTGCGGGAGCCCGGGACCGTTTGCGTACCCATAAACTAACACGGGCGGCCCCAGAATTGCTCTTCGGAGAGCCTTCTCTCTTCAACAAAAGTGAACGTATTCTACGTGCTGCTGATTTGGCCGCGAATTTGGCATAAAGAAGTTCCACGTTCTATCGTGGACAATATGCGCGGAAACAGTCCTTCGTGCTTCTTCGGCCTACTTGGCAGTTCTTCAGAAAGATGCGGTCCGAACTAGGAATGTACAGCGAAGTCGACGTTCCACAAACTTCGGAGTCTTTGGCAAATTGAAAGGTGTGGGGATCGCAGAGGCAGAAAATGGCCGGATCCGGTGTTTCAGCTCATAACGTCCGCGTGAGCACGCGTGAGGTCATGACATTATAGACTTTTAGCAAACCGTTACCGTGTTCCGCGTACCGCACTACCGTATAGCCTTTGAAGCATGCTTTTAAGCGCGCGCCCCGCGGTCACGGTATCACCCGGACGAGCGCTTAAAAGCATGCTTCAACGGCTCCGGTAGTGCGGTACGTGGAACACGGTAATCATTTGCTAAAAAATTCCTATTAAACGACAGAAATGACCGAAGCACCGCGGAACAGCCGCGAATCCTAATTACTTCACGAAGTTACTTTTGGCTTTTGCTTGCTGTGTTACGTACGGGGAACAGTTGTCCCGATGAATTGTCGTTTCTGTCGGTTGGTTCGCTCGGGAGGCAACCAACGCAACTCTCTGAACCAGGTTTTCATTGGAAGTAAATAGAAGAGGTGACAAGAAAGATTCTATATTCATAACAATCCTACTTGAAATCTAGGTTTTAGTTGGAAGGTACCCAGGTCACGATCGAACATTTTCACGTGATATTACATGGTACTTACCTGGTATTCCGTGGTCTGTCTCCAAAAATCGGCTTCTGCGCACTTTCATTTTATTTTTCTGCTGGGCCAACAACATTACCTACTGTAATCAAAGCCCGTGTACTATTAAAAAAATTGGGTCATGGGTTTGTGTATACAGCCTTGAAGTTAGTCTGCCTCAACGAGCGACTTGTCTCTCAGCTGTAGACGAGCAATTTAGCCAGTGCTGTACGACTGCTAGCTTGGGGTCTTTAACGTGCACCATGCAGTAGTGATACACGATCGCACGCCGGTACGATGCTCATCCAGATCGAAACGGGCAGGGCAGGGTAGAAACTGAGGGAGAGGAGGAGGTGAGAGCCTGCGGGGACGCCAGAGTGCCAAGCTCTGACGGGAATGGTTAGTGGGTAGACGACGCAAAAAGCTTACTCACTGTTCAATCGCATTCGCACGCGAACTCTGAACGCCGGGGTTCGGCGTTCGAACGCGTTCCATGGGTGAGTGAAGACGAAGGCAGCAAGCTTTGCGTCTACACACTAATCGTTCCAAGCAGACCTCGTTGTTCTGACATCCTCGCGCGCTCTCGTACCCTCCTCTCTCTCATTTGCTACCTGCAGAGAGAAAAAGATCGCGCCTAGCGCGTGCGACCACGTTCCCAGCATTATCTTTGGTGCTACAGTAATTTAGTGAAGGATATAATGTTGAGTTGATTCCATCCGAGTGTGAGGACGTTATGAGAGCGGGGTTGGGGGGGGGGGGGGGGGGGGGGAGAGAGAGGGTTAGAAAAGATTTTTTTACGAATTTTGATTGTTCTAGGAAGTGTTGGCTGGGCTGTCGAACTTGTTCTGAGCATGCGCAGTAGTCCTCTTCTTCTGCGGAATATCAGACGTCCACAGCTCAGTGACTTAGCTCATTTCGCCTGGGTGATATGCTTTGGAGAGCCGAGTAGCTGCATTTCCCTGTTCCGAATCATCATATGGTTCACCACCAACACCACCCCGCAAGAATACGCCTGGTTATCAGCTAACGTCAAAAGAATTACCGACAAACCATACGCCCTAATTATTTTTTTTTTATCGCTGCCCATTGTTTAATATTGTGGGCTGTCACATCTACCTTCATAGTTGTTTTGTTTTATTTCTTCTTGGTCGCAATATTTGTGTAGAGGTTTTGGGAAGGGTAGGTGGGATATCCGGCAGGGGCCGATGTTCAAGGGGCTCAAAGATTCGGATCAGAAAGGATAAAGAGCCCACACACATTTCAGTTACGTTTTTCTGTATAAATATTGGGGTGTTTAAGTGTTCTTTATTTTTCCCGAGTAGAATCATTTTATGTTTTCATTGATAGGTTAACATAATCTCAGTGCTTAATTTTTAACGCCGTTATTCACAGTCTCATGCACATTTTGGGGGATTTTTTGTTTTTACCTTAATCGATTTAATTTTACCCTTGCCTATTTATACTTAATTAAATAGGCGGGGATAAAATTATTTATTTTAATTTGCTTCCCATTACCCCCAGCATGCGTATCGCTTTCTTCGTAAATAAAGCAGACGCGGTGAAATCGTGTCCCTGATTTTTCCCCTGCCCCCGCCATTGAATTCTTCCCTCAAGTTACTTTGAATTTGTCCGATACATCTTCCTTATATTGAGCCATTTCCCGCGCGCAAGATTCGAGTAGCCATAAGTGGCCTTCTGTTGCCTCGCCGACATCGGCAAATTCACATAATGACTGCACTGCGAAGAAACAACACTGCCGTGTCTTAAATAATCGATAGCACGTCGCGCAGATACAGTGACGAAGCGAAGCGAACAAAATCAAATGTAACAAACAGATAAGGATGACCGCAACCCAGCAGCTGCGCATCCATGCACAGCTGCTGTAACGTGTTTACACAGAAAGAAACTGGGGGAGAGAAGGAGACGAGAGCACTCGGGAATGTCAAAACACCGAGCTCCGGTTCGAATGATTAGTGGCTAGACGCAAAGCTAGTCGCTTTTTGTCTCCACTTGCTGTTTGAACGCGATCCAACAGAGTGGAAACAAAGGCAGTTGTAGCTTTACTCCTTCCCAGTTACCTTTCGAACCGGAGTTCGGTTCGCCGACCGATCTCCGCGCGCTTTCATTTCCTCCTCACCCCCCGTTTCTACCCGCACAGCTTGCTTCAAACTGCTATGGGGTGAAAGGGACGACAAAAACACTGCAGTCATCCTCCGTTTTAAGAGCCGGTGTAATATACGCAGGTTGCCTTTTTAACCGTTCGAACAATATAACCGCCCCCGTTTATAAACCAACCTGCACGGACCAACTAACCCCCGAGGTATACATTTGTGTATTCGTTCGAGCGCTCGTCGCCGCTTTGGCGGGCTTCTTCGGTGATTACAAACCTCTCCGGAGAAACCCGGGGGTGTTTATGTACACCTTCGCGTTCGCGCTCATCGCTCGTCAATCTACAGGGGAGGAGATAGAGCAGCCCCGCTGTTGTGGGAAGTATTATTCGCGGACGTCGTCGAGTTCACCGTGGGAGGTGCGTGTTTTCGTCGAAGGCACGCGCCAACGGTGAGCCCCCGCCGTGTTCAACACCACCTCGAAAAAATGAAAAGCCGTCCAATCTACTTCGTTTTACTCCATGTCCGACTCCATGCCGCATCTAAGATCCGATGGGCCCAATGGAGCAGCGCCCAAAATGCACAGTCACGGCGCTCGTCGTTTTTGTGCGTTTGCTACCGCCAACTACACGAATCGAATCACGCGTGAGAAATGCCCCATCTTCTGGCCTTTTTCTTTTTTTCTGTGCGCGATTGATTGAGTTAGTGATAGCAAACGCCCAAAAACTACGATCGCGTGACGATGCACTGCTATATATACTTGATTGACTCTATGTCGAATCGTAGCGTCGGTTGAGGTCGCCGTGAAACTGAGTACGGCATTTGAACGTCCGCAGTGCGATCGGGCACGGACGCAGATGGTACATGAGTGCTGCGCGTGGGCATTCGGCTGGGCCTAGTGTCGTCGAGCTCCGGCTCGATTGCCGAGTCAGCGCCATCCGAGTATAATGGAGAAGTTACGTAGAATTCGAGGAGGTTCGCGGATTTTGACATTTTAAGCTAGGCTCACTTTGGATGTCTCCCGTCGCGGGGCCTGCTTGCCCTAAACCTGAGATGCGGCGCAACGTCCAGCCTACTAACTAACCGCTGCCCGCGATACCTACTCGTGTGTACGACCCAGGGCTACCGTCAAAGAAAGACGCCGGTGTTTGAAGCAGACTGCACCTCACTCTTGACACTAAGGACATTGTTTAAAAAAAAAAAAAAGAGCGAGTTTTTTTGTTACTTTGATAGTGGCGCTGGTACTGCGGCGGCATTTCCAAATATCTGCCCCGCGCGCCATGCAAAAGGGTAGTGGTCCTTCAGATTTTCACGGTT
The DNA here is from genome assembly GCA_013358835.2 of Ixodes persulcatus. NCBI lineage: Eukaryota > Metazoa > Arthropoda > Arachnida > Ixodida > Ixodidae > Ixodes > Ixodes persulcatus. The sequence goes on along the minus strand of JABSTQ010010328.1, from coordinate 411,581 downwards.
GCTATCCTAACCTACGAGAAAGTTTGTTTTAAATTCAATAAAAATGCGTGACGTTGTTTACTACACATTGGTGCAAGGTGTATCTAGGATCCCAAGAACTTATTATTGGTGCTGTTTACCGTTCTCCAGGAGTAGATGTGGATGCTGGTAATAGATTAGATGACTTTCTGCGCCATTTGCGCGCACAGCACAAAAATGTTGTAATTGCGGGAGATTTCAATATAGCGGGCGTAATGTGGGATGATATGTTGCCTGGAACGCGGGAACGTGAAACCGCCACTAGGATCTTAGATTTATGGTTTTCCCTTATGCTAAAACAGGTTGTTCGAGAGCATACACGTATTCAAGGCAATAGTAAGTCAGTTCTCGATCTCGTACTCGTAAGCGAAGTGGTTAAATCTCGGCCGTACGAAGTTGAACTCTTCCCCGGTTTTTCAGATCACCTGATAGTTAGCGTGACCATGACCTTGACGCCGTTTAGAAAAACGCCCAGGCCTGTTTCGTCTTACAGAGACTTAGGCATGGCTGATGACACGGCTAGTCTCGACGAACTAGATTACCACTATGGACCGTTTGAGGAGCTTAGTCGTGATGAGTCAGTAAGTGTTAATGACCTCTGGTTGACATTTAAAACACGCGTTCATAAATGTATAAATATGTATGTACCCTTGAAAAGAAAACGTAAACGAATGCATAATCCTTGGGTGACGAGAGAAGCTATTCACTTAAAAAGAAAAATAGGGCGACGCAGATTAAGAGTATCGTCGTACACCTAGTTCGGCATTATCAAATGATATCTCGGCTTTAAGCATGGAGCTGAAATCTGTGCTAAAAGAATCTAAATGCAAGTTTTATAACGGACAATGTAAAAGTTTATCCGTGAGTCACCGCAAAAGTTTTGGAGGCATTTGGCACCAGCTAGGAAGTCCGTTTCCGAGATCAAAACTGAGCAAGGATTTATAAATGACAAGCGAGAGATTGCAGTTCAATTCAACGAGTTCTTTGCAAGCGTCTTCACAAAAGACGATAAGCAGTCCATAAAGTTTATATCATCTGCTGAAATTCCACGGGCTGAGGATGACCTGCTACTGTCGGTTTAGAGTATTTTGGCTTTGTTGCTTGACTTAAAAACGTACAAATCCATGGGGCCGGACGAAAACCCAAATTTTTTTCTAAAGCGATGTGCAGAATGGACGGCAATGTATCTATACATAATTTTTAAAAAGTCGATTTTGATTAGCACTTTACCCCATGACTGGAAGCTCGGCAAGATAATTCCAATACTGAAAAGTGGAGATGCTAAGTCAGTACGCAATTACAGGCCCATTGCGTTAACGTCTATATCGTGCAAAGTTCTTGAGCATATCGCTTCTAAACATATCCGGCAATCTCTATTATCAAATAACGTTCTCAGCCAGTACCAGCACGGCTTCCGTAAGGGGCTGTCAACGGTCACGCACCTAGTAGAAACCAGGCATCATTTTTGCGAGGTATCGGATCGTAAGGGACAAACAGACATCATATTTTTAGACTTTAAGAAGGCATTCGACAAAGTTAATCGTAGAAAACTCTTAATTAAATTTATTATCATCTTGGGAGATAATAAGATTGTTCGGTGGATTGAGGCCTTTCTAAATAATCGTCGACAGTTTGTAAGTATTGAAGGGGTTAGCTTGGACGAATGTGACGTGAACTAGGGTGTTCCACAGTGTTCTTTTCTGGGTCCCCTGCTGTTTTTGGTTTCTGTTAATGACCTTATCGAAGATTCTCCTGTACAAGCCAGATTATTTGCCGGCGATTGTGTAATTTATACTGAAGTCAGTTAATTAATAAATTATGCTAAAAGAAATATTTGTCTCAGATCAATGAATGATGTGTTAAGTGGCAAATGTCGTTAAACTTGGACAACACCTTAAAAAAAAAGCCCGTACGTATACTTTCCCGCAAAACACTCGGAGAGCCAATCGCCGCAACTTACGGAGGCAGCTCAGCGAATGACGATGGCCCCAGAGCACATGTCTAGGAGGCGCCGCAGTCGTGCGATAGTCAGCGCCTCTATCGGCAAAGAAGCGCAAAGATGGGCAGTCACCGGCGCGTCGTCTGCTTCTCTTGCCCCCTTCCGCGTTCCTAACTTTCAAAAGCGGCGCTGTCTGCGTGCGTCTCCGCATATATTGAAAACGTAGTGACTGGTATGTCTGAGGTAGAACTGAGCTGTTCTTTTGGCATTGTGGACATAATGCTCCGGACATACCCTGGATCATCCATTGAATGTACTCTGGAGCAAATGGCACTCACGCAACAAAGCATCGGGTTGACTTCCGTCTTGGTGTGCAGATAATTGTGATTAGCAATCACCAAATCGAGTTTGCATTTATTATTTTTAAAAATATCTATATGTATATACAGAAAAAAAAAATTTTCGCGGCAACTCGAAATTGTGTTAGGTGAAATTAATTTTATTCACATTATTATTTTATTGTTAGTGAACATTTGCACGCAGCTTGTTTTATTTTTCGTTTATTTTCTACGTGACTAATATATTTGCATGACCAACCTTTCTGGGATTGTTTACGATTCGGAGTGCTTACGGTCACCGTGGTATATGGCTTTTTTAAAATATGTAAACGCTGATTTGTTTCGACAGAAGTAGAAGCTGATTAAAATTTATTGACTGCCAAGTTGGCGCATTGCAACATGACCTCAAGATTAAGGACCACGTTACGAAGAAAATAAGATACGTGCGAAACCTGTTGCCCGCAGACCAGAAGTTCGCGGTGTCTTTAAAAAACACGTTATTAATGTTTCAATATATATACATATGTTTTTTTCTTTTTTTTAACAGAAGTGTTGTTTAGATGTATGTCGGTACTTGAACTATGTATTTTACGCACCACTTAGATAAATATACAGACTATAATGTCACCATGTCCCTGCTTTAAATTAGACAAAGTAAAGCACTCCGAAGTGTTTAAAAAATAATAGTCAGCATCGGTCAAACAACAAATAGCAACTCTGCAAGTCTGAGAAAAACACTCTGGAGCTCTTCGCGAAATAACAGTATCAAGCGCCACAAAAACAGCCGAGTCAGAACGCTATTTTGGTATCTCGAATAAATTAAAGGCAAAAATATACCTACCACCTTACCCATTTGTTCCGCCGGAAGCACACAAAAGCAAACTGTTGTGTGTATGTTTATACAGCCGGAAGTCAGTCTGCCTCAGTGGGCGTCTGGTGTCTCGGCTGTAGATGAGCAATTTAGCCAGTGCGGTACAACCGCTAACCTGTGGTCTTTAGCGTGCACCACGCAGTAGGAGTTTTCGTAGACCGCGTTTCCCCCTCCGCTAAGCGCTCCGCAACGAAGAAGCCGCTCCTGCCGAAATCGTCGAAACACCGTATCAATTAAGTGATCGCTAGAACTCAGAATATAAACAAAATAGGCAAAAAAATGCAGCATTTTATCTCGAAACCATTATTGTCACCACGCGTGTTGCCTTCGCTGTTTTACACGTTAGGATGACACACGGTATAATTTTAATCGCAAACTGTATAAAAAAAAAAAAAGAAGACGGCTGTATATTTGTGTTGTTGTGCACCATGCCGAGGAAAGTACAGCATCTTCAACGGTGCAAATGACGAATCGGACTTCTCATCGTTGCGGAAATTGCACACCAGATGGCGCGACCTGTCAGGGCAAACTACATCGCACGGTTTCAATGCCGAAGCGTATGTTGAGACCAAAAAACGCAGTCTGAGTTGTGACATTAAGCAATGCAAAACGTCAGGCTTGCATTGCTTAATGTCACAACAAGACTGCGTTTTTTGGTCTAAACATGTTTCGGCATTGTCATTCGCCGAGCTGCCTCCGTAAGTTGCGGTGATTGGCTCTCCGAGTGTTGTGCGGAAAAGTAGACGCACTAACTTTTTTAGAGTGTTGAACAGTTACAGCTGCAGACGCCAGCACGCGCAGCGCGTCTACTTACGTTCCCGGCATTCTTCTTGATGCTTGGGTAATTCGGCGAAAGGTCCATTGCCGTGGCCACAAAAGTTTGAGATGCTCCAAGTCAACGAAATCCGCTGAACTTGAGAGCCGATATACATCAGCTGCCAAACTTAGCGGACGGTGGTCACGTGACAATATTATCGTGACGGTGGTCACCCCAATCACTTTAGCGTGATCTCAAAACTGCACCTGGTCATGTGACAGCCGTCCGCTGAAGTTTACTGACCTGGAAAGCTTTGTTTAGTGACGGTATGATGCCTCCAACGCGTCTCTGACTGGTTGTGTTTACCGCGTCCTCAAATGTGATCCCTCGATTTGCGCATGATGACTTTATAGAGGTGCCATGCTGTTGTCCGCCGCGATCCTGGCGGTCAGCGGAGGTGGGCACGGCGGACGCCTGTTCTGCTGCAGGTCACTCTCCTGCTTGACAGTTCACGGAAGCTTCATCGGCCAGGAGTTGGGCCACTGCAACTATAGGGTGATGCCATTTTATTATAGTAGCCGATGACGACAGCACCCACTCACGAGGAAAAGACATAGCCGGTAACAAAATGCCACCGTAACACAGTCAGTGCCAAGAGCTCGAGCCTGGAGAGATTCACGCGCTCCAGAACAAGAAAGAAACAAAAGCGTCGGGAGCAAAATGGCCAGATGTCATCGCCCTAAACCATTGGAGGTAAGGAGCTTCTGGAGGCTCCTACCTCCAATGCGGGTATGTAGTTTCCAAACTACACACTCTACGGATTTGTTCCGGTCTTGATGAAGAACAGCGGGATCATTTTCCTTAATTGTTGAGATATCATATACCTTTTTCAGCCTGTTCGATCACCCACTTATCCGATTTGAACGTGTGCTCAGTTTTATTTCTAGCACTGGCTGTTTGCATCTGCTTTATTACCCGTGATAATTACAAGCGACACCCCATTTGAACCAGACTCTGAATGAACAACCCAGTTTGGCGCACTTTAGCCTAATTAGTATTTTGCGCCATAAAGCTTCCAAACATCATCATCATCATACCCTAAGCAAAGCGCACATGAAGGCACCCTAAACGCGACCAGTGCTCCGGGCTGAGGGAACACTCATACTTTTCGCCGGAGCTTGCACGGTCAATTGCCAGGATCGCGGCATCTGACAACATGGCATGCCGGTTCTCGTGGCGTCATCGCTTGTTGCCACTTCGGGACCAGTTTCGATGCATGGGCGGGATGGGACGCTGAAGAATCAGTCAAAAACGCGTTCCAGGCACCTGTAACGCTTGAAAGTGCCTATCCTCACTATTCTGCATTAAATCAAAACAAGTATCCTATGTCTACGGTCTACACTTTAATTGACACCACCCGATCCAGCCGTTAGTGGCTTGACGGCTCTAAAGAGGTTTTACGAAACGAGCAGCGCCGACCGCAGCGCCAAAAGGAATGCCGGGAGCGCTAGGTGAAACCGGTTAGCGGATGACAGAGGCGACGGCGAACAGGCAACTGCAGGCGAGCAGTTGCGCCTACCCTCTCGCTCCCTTCCGTATCACGTCGTAGATGAACAGCTGTCCGGCATTCACGGGGCAGCCAGCGCTCAGCAAGTTCTGCCCTCGGTGCCCTCGCGTGCTCGTAAATGGCGCATCCCGAGCAGGCTGCTTGTAAGTTAGCGCTTTTTATCGGTTTTCTCGGAGAAGGGGCTTTTCCGATCGGTGAGCCGGCTCTTTACGACTGCCCTCTTTCTGACTCTGGAAGCTGGCACGAACGACGACTCTGGCGTAAACCGGGGGGCTTCGGCTTTCAGCTCCTCGCGCTCGACCATTTATCGACTCCCTCTCTTTCTTATTTCTTCCTGTCTATTGTTTCCACCAGCACGCGCCTTTATTTCACAGCTGTTGCAACAAGCCGCTCCAAAAGAGATACGTATAGGGCTGGTCTGACGATCCTTCAACGTTTCAAACACAGCTCAGAGCTGTGTTTAAGACGTTGCGTTTGTTCCCTTTTTTTGCCTCCTCGGGTTTTAGTATGTCGATCGATTGAAGCTCTTAATCAATCAATCAGTCATGTTTTATTGTGCCCCAAACAGCCGACAAGCCTGAGGAGGGGTGCACGCGTAAATGAGGTGAAAGAAACTAAAGAGTAGTCATGAGTGGAACACTTCACGCAATCAGGACGTAATCACGACTTCATCACTTAATCACGACTTACGAGTACCTAATCATAAGTAAAACACTTTTCTCGATTTCAGAAGTAAGAAGAAATCCACGTCAGGGTTAATTATCACGTCACGTATAGGTTGATTACGTGTTAATGGAGAGCAAGATTCTAAATCACATGGGTAAATAAAATAAAGCCGTAGTGTATTTTTTTGTCGGGGAACATGAAACGAGATTCCACTTGAAACAGAGGAGAATAAGTAACAGCTACGAGGTGAAAGAAACTAACTTATACATGAATACCATATAGCTTATAGGTAATACCTTAGACATGAATATCATATAGCAAACTATTCTCTTTCCGAGACAGGCGAAAGACAAATTAAAGGGCTTAAGAGACGCATAAAATCATTAAAAAAAAAAACCTCTCCATCTAATATAGCGATTATATACAATTCTTATAGAGCGTCATTGTTCAGACACTAATCGAAGCATTTGACTGGTGGTTAAAGCATGCTCAACTATCCATTACATGTTTGATTTTGTTTAATGATCCTAAGCGCAATGAAGTTAACCATGTGGTAATACTATTTCTTACGGAATCGTGTGACTTCCAAAGATTGAACACGTCCGTCAAATACCGAATAAATAAATAAATAAATCAAGGATCTAAAATAAAATAAAGATCACTTCAGTTTAGGGAACCCTGACCGAGAGGGACAATTCAGAAGCACTAAAAATAATCCTAAAAGAAGGACAGTTTGCACGCGCATTGGCGATCGCCCTATTTTAATAATTTTTTTTGAATATTTCATAAATACAAAGAAGCTTGTGCAGCACATGTACCTACTCTCCCAGCATGGCCCTTGGTGCTTGGGGACCTTTTGCACCTGGGTCTCTAATGTACAGGATGTCCCCAAAAAAAACTTTACAGGATTTTTTTTTTTATCGCAAAAATACATTACGCATTGCCGAACGCTCATTTTCCGCCCGAAGGTAGCGCTGGAGGTTCCAACCAGATGCCAAAGTTACAGCGCAAACCGATATTTTATGCGAAAGTTATAAATGATTTTCTGAAAATGTCAATGGGAAAATGGTGACCGGCGGAACTCTCAAATATGGCGCCAGAAACAGAAAACGGTCATATTCATTGAAACCGTAAGGGTCATGTTCCGTGAACACTTAGCGTAAATTACTATTTTAAGGTGAAGGGGACGCAGTAATCCAATGAACTCTGCGATAGTAAAAATGTAGGCATTACTTTTCTAATCGACTTGTTTCTTGGGTTTAATTTTTTTTTCCCGCGATATTCAGCCTGGGCCCTCCTCGAGAGTTGGGGCACTGGGCTGAAGCCCCCTTATCCCGTACCTTAATCCGGCCCTGGTCACAGCGACAATTCTGCGTTCTTCCTGTGACAAAAGAAAAGCGGTGGGGCGAAAGGGTAGACTGTTGTTTGCACGAGTCTGGAAAGAACCGCCGGTCAAAAATACGAGATCAAAATGACGTTTGTGCGTGCCCCGTATCCGCGCCTCCAGGCCAACGGGAACGGTCGTCCAAAATGGGAAACCGGTCGATGAGGGTCCTCCACTCATTTGTCATCACGCGTCCTAAGAGTTTGACGCAGAGTCTGCGTCAAACTCTGGATGCGTGGCGGACAAGATACGCGTTGGGAAATACAAATGCCTTCTTGTTTTCTTTTTTCTTTTTATGACGTCGCACTTTGACATAGGTGCACAGGCGGTTGAGTGCCTTAACGCACCACAGTTCGGAGCACGTCGAGCAGAAGCTGCCATTGCAGAACCCAGGGATTCTGGCTTCCATCCCGACCCCTGTCCGTTTCGATCTGGATGGGCATCGTACCGGCGTGCGGTCGTGTAGCACTACTTTGTGATGCACGTTAAAGACCCCAGGTTACCGGTTGTACCGCACCGGCTAAATTTCTCATCTACAGCTGAGACACCAGACGCCCATTTGGGCTGAGTAACTTCCGGCTGTCAAAACATACACACAACACAATTACTTTTACCTTGACACAGCGGAATCACCGATGAAGGAACAGATGTACTTTTTTCTGAAGTTGTTCACGCATTCCGGAACAGGTGGCTAAATGCCGATACACTGTAAAATCGCGGCGCAGTCGTTAGAAAAAAAAAAAACAAAAAAAACACAACGCTTAAAAAACGTTTGGTGGCCCTGTGTTCAATGCGGGACGAAGGTTTGCTCCCCGAACTCACACGCGAGTTGAATTTCTCACCTCGCTAGTTGTTTCTGTACTCACAGCCATTTTACGGAAAATGCCCTCGTGCCATCGTAACGCACGCTGTGTGGTTCACGTGACTACGCCACGTGAATCACGTCACGTGATTTGAAGGCAAAATACCTCTTCGCTCCTTTGAACTCGATGGTGGCGTTGAAGAAGACACAAGCATTTTCTACGCTCGTTTTTTTTATTTTTTTTTTGTACTTCAAAACTATCTAAAACGAGTGAAGCATTGCTTGTGCAGTCTCTGCCACGCTAGCTTCAAACGCACGTTAAGGACACAAGCTTAGCCAAACCTCTTATTTCCCTTGCGCGAGAAAATTTCCCGCATGTTCCCTCGTGCGAAATCAAGCACGAGCAGATATGACATGTTAGAAGGTGTCAGTGATCTGCGACGAAATACACCTAAGCAGTATTCTATCATGTTTTGTGTTATCCCGTCCATACTTCTTCGTTGGCGCGTTAGATCTAGTCCGCTCAAACTATGGACAATGTTGCGTATCTGAGTAAACCGACCTCGCCTCTTCCTGCGCTCTAGGTAAAAGTCGTGCACTCGCTCTATCACCACCGTATCGCCCATCGAGATGTTATAATGTTCGAACACAACAACCGATGCCAACGCTGCAATCTTCGTTCAAGCCCCCCACCCCTTTTTTTTCCCTATTTTTTGTTGTTGTTTATTTCGTTAAAAGAACCGCACTTATTCTTTGCCGCAGAAGGTTTATTTGAGCACTTTTGTGTTTATCGCATTTCCTAAGCTCGACCTCGATAATCTGAAGGCCCCCTGTTGTTTTTATTTCGCGCTTGCGACGTGCTCTTCCACAGACCCCCCCCCCCCCCCCCCCCCCCCCCTGTCTCCCCTTCCTTTTTTTTTTGACGATCCTTTGTGCGATTTCCTTCTTCTCGCCCCCCTCTTTCGTCCGTGATCGTGGCAATGCCAGACGCCCGACAGCAGACCACAAAGGATCCTCGGAGGCGGAGGAGGGAGGGGGGGGGGGGGGGGGGCGACTTGCCGAACTCCACTATATTTAGACCCAACTCGGCCGCCCCCTCTCCATTCCCTCCTTTAGCGAACTACATTTTGTTTGTTTTTTTGTTTTTCTTTCGGCATGACGTCAGTGACCACGCCAGCACTAACAAGAGCCTCTTTCCTGAGCTGAGACCTCGAGGCAAGTGTTCCGGCTTCGAACCCCCACCCAGCACGCAACCTTTCTCTCTCTCTATCTCTCTCTCTCCATCACTCTCGTCGTCTTCTGTTTTGTTTGTTTTCGTTCCTTTGTTTCCGTATTTTCTTTTTTAGATTTTCTCGTTTTAAATTTTTGGTTTCACGTCTCCTCCGGCTCTCCTATTGTTCTATTTCACCTCTTCTGAGGACCAAGAGTTGTTTGTCTTCTGTGCACTGTTTAGCGGCCTACTTTGTTCAAGCTAGGTCGTTCCCGCTTAAACACGATTAAATAAGGATAGCTTTAAACGAGGCTGCCACTGGAAACAGCTTTCTTGGCTGCCGGTCTTTATTTCTTTTAAATACTTGTCTCTCAGAAGCTTTATTGAATGAAAATGTATGGACATTTGATGCTTTGTTACCCGCTACAGAGTTCGTCGCAATTCAATCGGCGGAATTATAGCCTCCATACAAGACAAAAAAAAAAAAAAATGCTATTGCATTTCGACGACGACGACGTTCTCAATTAGTCAACAGTCTGTCGCTGGGGCCTGCCAGAAGTCCCTAGTTTCCTTGGCTACGTGAAATCAACCAAAAACCTTGATTGAAAGTAGTGATGTCGCGCCTTTCAAGCGGTTAATCGGTTTGCAAACACCGGCCTTGAACTCAATCCTATTGAGCTGTCTTCACCTCATGCAGAGCGGTTAAGAACAAAGCACGCCTTCGGGACAGCGCACCTTTGATCTTGATTGAAGAATTTCTCTCTCTCTCTCTCACTCTCTCTTTCTCTTTTTTTTTTTTTGAAAGGGTAAGGAATTTATGATGATAATCCAATTAATGCAAAGGTGCAAGCGAGCTGAAGAAGAATGACGAAAATAATCCCCGGAGAAGGGGAACAAGGGGGACAAAGGACCAACACAAATCTCCAAACACAGCTAGGTATTCTGGTGTGCCACCGGAAATACCGAATGGTCCTGGTATCGAACCAGGGACTTCTCCATTTCCAGCGGAGCGCTCTAGCAACTGAGTTAACCAGGAGTTAGACGTAGAGCAAACGGCTTTTAGCAGCTTCCACCAGTCTAAAGGCCGGTTCAGACACTTGCGTTTGACTGCGTTGCGTCGAGTACCGAAAGCGAGTCACCGGCAAATCTGTGCTTCGTATGAAGCGTGGAATCCAATTGAAGGAATCATCGTGGCACGCGATATAAGCAGCAGGGATGTCCTGGTTTCTCGCTGCCGCAACGCAGTCAAACGCAACTGTCTGAACCAGGCTTTACACTAAAAAGGGTGAACTGCCCGCATTTTAAGGTTAGGATGGTAATAAAATTAATGCAAAGGTGAAAACGATCTGGACAGGAATAACGACAATAATCCCTGGATAAGGGGGAGCAAGAGGGTCGAATGACAAACACAAATCTCGGAACACAGCTAGGTGACTGGCGTGCGACCGAAATAATCCGCCTGGTCCTGGGCAGAAATTGAGGGAGATGAGGAAACGTCTGTACAGCGATCTCTGATTGGAACGATTAGTAAGTGAACGCAGAGCTAGCTGCTTTTGTCTTCACTGTACTCGTAGAACGCGTCAGAGCGCCGGCGTCCGGCGCTTATCGTTCGTGTTCGAAAGGGTTCGAACAGTGAAACAGAGACTGAGGGAAGCTAGCATTGCGTCTACCCCCAATCATTCCAACCAGAGCTTGGTGTTATAGGACCCTTATGTACACGGCGGAACCAATCGGGACCGGGACATCGCCACCGGCTGCGATTGGTCAGCGATGGAGAGCTGGCCAATCGCAGCAGGCGGAAATATCTCGGTCTCTTGGTACCGCCGTGTAGGTTAGACCCCCGGAAGTTCTTGCGCGGCCTCGTCTCCTCCTCTCCCTCAGTTTCTACCCGCCTCAAAAATATCCACCCTTTCATGTGCAGAACCAGCCTCGGATATAGTAGATTGAACGCATTTTTATGACGTTGCAACGCGTACATTTAAGTGACGCTAGAAGTTATTCACGTCCTTGAGAGACTAGGACAAACCCAACCGAGTTGGTGTAAAATTGTGCGATGCTCTATAAACCATCACGCGTCCCTTTACGACAGGGCGCTGCGGTGGACGCTGCTATTGATAGGGCTCCACTTCACGCGAGTATTGTTCCGGGGTACGTGCGGTGTCCACACCTCGTGTGGGAACTACGCGCTTGCCCATACGTCGGATGGGCCTGTTTGGAAACAGCGTGTTGGCCCCACTGATCTCTATTGTAATAGGCTGAATCGCGAATCGAGGCTGGTCTTGCTGGGGCAGAGCGGCACCACCGGCTATCCTCGCTTGACACCAGCTAATACGTGGGACTCCATGGGAGAAACGGGGAGAACTAAACTGCTTACCTTAATAGGTTGTTCTCGACGAAGAAACTTTATCGTGTTTTCCGAAAATGACTGTTAATATTCTGGGGGCGAATATCAAAAGCGTTAGAAAACCGAAAATTTTTTCATTTTTTAATATATGTTTTGCGGGTCGAGGGTTCCGACCTTGTTGGGCGTAAACTGTGATGCGGTTCAATGGCACGGGGGTTGCCGAGAGTTGACGTGGAGTCGTTCGGGGTTTCGAAGTAATCAGAGCTTAGCATACGATAAGTTAAAAGGCATTCACTGGAAACGTTCGCATCATTTCAGAAGCTTGTACAGAGTACGTCCGGTGCAAGCTTTTGCTTTGAACTGCAGTGAGGGCTTCTGTGACAAAATAAAACTCGGAGCGAGTCGTTCATTTGTTGAACGTGTCATTAATTTAGCAACTGAAGCAAGCGACGCCGGTACAGTGGGGGGTGCTTCGGAAAAATATATATATTTTTTTAAATAGGTGTTCGTATAGTTGACAAATTCTGATGTGTTTTCAAGCACCCGATATAACGATCGCAGAACGTCATAAAATACTCGCCTTCGAGCACCGCGTAGAAGCTTCAATATTCCTACTTTTGTGTGTTTCTCCCATAGACTTGCGTGTATTGCCTGGTGTCAGGCAATGGCCGCCGTTGGTGCCACCAACGGGATTCCGATCCGCGATCCAGCCTACTACAATACAGATCAGTAATTGGCCTATAGACCGCTTTTATGTGACGGCTGCCATGTTGAAATATAACGTAGTTGAGTTCGGTGACAAAAACTAAAAAAAAAAAAACCGAACCAGTAACGAATGGAACCACCTGCCTTAAAATGTTGTGCCTACCACTTCTATTGAAATCTTTCTCGATTACTTAAGTGCCCACATTTCATGAACTAATATTATATGCTGTTTTTAAAAGTGCAATGTATCTACTGTTTTGAAGTTATCTACTAATTTTTCATTCGTGACTTCTTTATTTGCGTTGAATATTGACCTGGAAATTGTGTGTTGAATATTGTTTTTGCTTGTAATATTTCAAACTTTACCACCCTACAACAACTCCGAATGGGTTTAGTAGTATTGAAAATAAAATAAATAAAAATAAAGCAAAACCACGATAAAAATATAAAGCCCTTCCGTCCCCCCCCCCCCCCCCCAAAAAAAAAAAGAAAGAAAGAAAGAAAAGAAGTAGATCTATTGGCACGAACCCCTTGAATTCTAGCGCCCTCCAATCAACAAGATAAAGTTATTTGCTATTTGTTTCTAACTCAGCTACGTCATAATTCAACATGGCGGCTGCCACCAAAAACGGTATATAGACCTTTCCGAAAATACCTCTCCGGCCGCTGCCCTTTTGCGACTGTCGCGATCCTTATCAACCAAGAATTTCTGCCACCCACCTGGGCTGTGGAAATCCGGCCAGCGCGACTCTCCTCCTGAGTTGCATTTGGCCAACCTTTTTTGAAAAATTGCACTTTATTTTTTGATTAAAGATGATTACCATGCTTGTTTTATCTTCTACTGTGAGAACCAGGGAATACCAAGGGTTATAGCCTGTTCGGCCTTCGCGGGAAATGAAAGACAAAATTCACAGGGTCTCTTATGCTATCCCTAAGACGACTTGAAAGCGAAAGCTCAACCGCCGATCCCGGTGATAGCGAACCTTCCAAGACAACGCTGCTCTCTGACGACGCACTTTTGCCGCCGTTAATCTCAGGGCATGTCGCACGCCCGCTCTTCACCGCTGCCCGAGCTAGAGTGCCCTCCTCTCCCGCTGGGTTTGCGCCGCGCGCGCCCCTCCGCCAATTCTGGCACAAGTAACGCCATCTCGTGGTCCAGCAGCGAATCGTGGGTTTTGGTACCTTTCGTGTCGCCGATGTGTTTTCGTACCTTCCGTGTCGCCGACATGTTTTGGTACTTTTCGTGTCACCGACGTGTTTTCGCTCAGGAACTTTAAAAATCAACTGAAGAATTTAACATTAAAAGCTTTCGCCTTAAAAAAAAAAAAAAAAAAAAAAAAAGCGAACGTCGACCGGCACGCGACGCGTGCCGTTCTTCGAGGATTATCTCCGCCGAGATAATCTCCGGGAAGCCTTCGCGGTCTTCGCGAAATATAGCAGATCGGGTGCGGGGTGCCTTGAAACAAGTCGGATTCCGTCCAATTGTCGTGAAGTCATTGTCGTCGACACTGTAGATTGAATATGCTGTGTCATTTGATATCTTTCTCAAATAAACACTGTTCAGATAACGCGGCACAGTGGTAGACGTACAATATATTAGAGAGTTTTAGGGAACCGGAACAAAATACGATCGATAAACAAAAACGATCGATACCTTGGATCGGGCGAGTCGACCGATCGTGTGCCTCTAAACGGCTTTGGGGGAACCGTATTTGCAGACGAGAGCAGACGATCGGTACAGGTCGCGCCCCCTGGCAACGGAAACCTGCATCGGCCTCATCGAGAAAAGCAAATTTGCGTGTGTTTGTACAAATCGCAGAAACTGAAGTAAATAAAAATCGCATCCTATAAATATAGAGAACCTAAAACAATGTATACCTACTTATGGTTCGTCTTGTTTTTTTACTCGAATGAATGCGCTTCCGTAATACAAAACCTGGCGCTCCATGGCGTGTCGCCACTGGCACTGCGAAGTTCTATGTTCGTCTGCTAAAGAAGCAGACGAGCTTTCCGACAACAATGGCGCTCGATCTTTTTGACGACGACTTGGAGTTGGTTCTATTCGGCGAAAACAATTTACAAAACGTTATTTTGTACGACTGTCTGCGTACTAAGAGAAGGCACTTGTTGGCGGCAAGGCATGGGACGTTCAACTTGGCGTCAATGGACGAGGAGGACGTCGTACGGCAGTTCAGGTTCACAAAGGAGGATCTGCCCCATCTCCGATCGGCGCTGCGCATCCCGGAGACGTTGACAGCCAACGGCTGAATCTGGGAGGGGGGGGGGGGGGGGGGGGGGGGCTCGTTTGCCACCGTTTTTCTTTTCTTTTTTTTTCAGTTTACCCGATTTATATCCTCGGGGAATAAAATAGTTCCTCGGTCCTACATGGTAACTTGGTTTGTAAGTCATACGTTCTTCTCAGTGGGCAAGCTTTGGTGTTTTACAACAACCAAATATGATGTTTACTCCAACCACGTCCTGATATGCTGAAAAGTCGCCGACAGCAAACTCGATTTGACACACAAATAAGAACACGCTCGCGCGCGCTTATCATCAACATTCGAAGTCGTCTGCCAGCGATCCTGTGTCTTTCCCTCGAGGCCCACTGCAGGGTCGAGTATGAAGAAAGTTACGGACAAATAAAACTAGAAATATTAAATCGCGAAGAAAATACAAAAATAACAGAAATATAATCACTTTCTCAGGTTGAGGCGGTCATTTTTCTTGTACAAAGTTACGAGGAGGTCAATCCGTTCGCTCCTCGCAACGAGAAGTTTTTTTTTCGACGCCGCGTTTAAGCCTTTAAGGACGTCATTCCAAAGGGCTGGAGTAAAAAAAGGATTAGCGCCTAGCACCTCCCGAAGTAGGAAGGTATCATCTTCCGCTGAAAACCGCTTGCGAGGAGGAGGCGGAGGGACGGAGGTACATACGGCGCCCATGTTGCTCTCTTACGGTAAAGATAGCAGACGATCACGGTCGTACGCCCGCGAACCGATCGTTGAGCCGTGTACGGTACGACCACGAAAAAAAAAAAAAAATAAAGGAAAACCTGTAACTTTGCTGCTGTGCACTTTTTAAAACTATCACCCAATATTTAAAGGGCTCGTTTTATAGGATATATGTGACTAGCATTAGAACACAAATTTTTAATTCATGCAACATTTTTAAACTAAAAAGTATCCAGACCCTTGATCCAGAAGGCTGTTGCTCACTTTGTTGACACTACAGATAACCCTCAGTCATAAAGCAGCTGTAAAAACGGGGTGATAAGAGCTCGAAATGCACATCCCAACGTTTGTATGAAAAAAAAAACAAACTTAAAATATGAAAAAAACAAACTTAAAATATGAAAAAAAACTTAAAATATAAAAAAAACTTAAAATATAAAAAAACCTAAAATATGAAAAAAAAACTTGAAATATCAAAAAAGAAAACTTCAAATATCAAAAACTTTAAATATAAAAAACGTCAAACATAAAAAACTTCAAAATAAAAACTCTCCACTACGAGCTCACGAAACTGACGCTCCAATCCACTGCGCCACTGAGCATTTTTTTTTTTTTTTATTGCCGGTTTGAGCATGTGCAATACAAAAGGGTCACACTGTTAAATTCACTTCATGAAGATCGCTTATGCGCGGTCGAAAATTTTAAAATTCTTTCAAGGTCTCAACTCAAGTACGTCTAGAATTGACACCCAATCAGGCGCACAAACCAAAGTGGCGTATACAGATTTTTTTAGTCTGCAGATAGATTCTATGAAATACATGCGTACTGGTCGGGCATCAACGTCGGCATGCCTCACTGCCATTCTACTTCTCCATATGGCATGCAGGCCCAGGAGCATAAGTAGATCGAGAGGGATCTCAACTTGTTTCTCCACAGAAAGAAACCTAATGCCGTATGGGGTTAAAGGCAAGTCTTTTTTAATAGTTCGCTGGAGGACGTCCCAGAAAAGGAAAGCGTCCCAGCAGTCGAGAAAAACATGTTCGACAGTTTCAGGCTTTTTGCACAAAAAACAATCAACGCCCCACGGTACGTAAATTTTTTTCCCCTCAAGCCAAGTTTTGACAGGGAGTGTATTGGTGTGTAACTGGAAAAAAAAAGTTTTAATAGAAGGGGCAATGGTCATCTTTTTAACTCTAGATAACACATTAAGCTCTGGGCCTGCATGAAACATGGAACGATACAACGGTTCAGGAAAAACACTTTCAATAAGGTCACGAGTTAAGCGCTTGCGTGTCACCGTCGACAAGTATTGAAGAGAAAAACGTACAGACAAAAAACGACACGCTTCAACCACTTCTCGAAGAAAACTGCTGAGTTTCCTCTGCTCGGGTCTACATGAAGAAACAACAAAGAAAGGGATTTCATCTGCAAGTGTCATTTGAATTACCGTCCGAAGAAAAGGGTTGGTTTGTTCTCTAAGAAACATAAAACGGGATACAGTCTGCCTAACGAACACGTGGGATAACGATAGCCCTCCCTTACTAACGCGACGAAACAAATTGTCGCGACGCATTCTCTCCCATCCCGATCTCCAGATGAAAATGGCAAAAACACGATGTAATTTCTGAATATTCACTCTAGCACACGCCAGCACTTGAAGCACATACCAAAATTTTGCTATTAGAAAAATATTACAAACGGTAGCTCGCGTAAAAATGGACATATCCCATCCTTTCCATTTGCCAGCAGCCTCGCGCGTTTTCTGCACTACTGATGCCCAGTATATGTTCGGTCTCTTATAATGTTGTAGAGGAACGCCCAAGTACTTTGGAGGTGTCGACGTAAAATTTATGTTTTCAAAAACGTCGGGCTTTGTGGCCCATGTTCCATGCCATAAGCCGCTGCACTTTTGCCAATTGACAGCTGAACCCGTAAGCTCGCAGTAGGCCTTCACTTCACTGACTGCTGCTGTGATGCTATCTTTATCTTTACAAAAAATAGCGACATCATCGGCATAGGACTGGAGTTTGACCTCTATATTTTGTAACGAAAACCCACTAATACTCGTATCATTTATTATAGTTCGGCAAAAGGGCTCTAAATAAATACTAAATAACAAAGGTGATAGCGGGCAACCCTGTTTAACTGACGAGTCCACAGAAATTCTCGACGTTGCTTTCCCGTTAATTATAATCTGTGTTGTACATCCCGTATATGCCATTTGTACAAACTTTCTTATGTCTTTTCCCACTCGTACATGATCTAAAACTTTATATAGGACGGTATGTTGCACTCGGTCAAGCGCTTTCTCCAGATCAATCTGGAGGATGGCAACCTGATCAAGTTGAGCATCGCACAACTCTAATACACTTCTCGCAATGTGTACGTTCGTTAAAATGGATCTACCTCGGATACTACAGGTCTGGTGATCCCCTACTATGTCGCAAATAACATTCTGTAGTCGTCGGGCGAGAACTTTCATTAATACTTTATAGTCAACGTTGCCTAAAGCAATGGGTCTGTAGTTCTTAACATTTCTTAATTTGTGTGCATCATCCACTTTAGGAATAAGGACAGTATGGGTATTTAGAAAGGAAGGCGGTAACTTTTCTGTCTCATTCGACTCGGTTATTACGTCATGCAGACGAGCAGCAATATCATGTTTAAATTTTTTGTAAAATGCCGCAGTTAATCCGTCAGGACCCGGAGCTTTTTTGTTGCCAGTTCTTCAATCGCCTTCTCTATCTCTGCGACGCTTATCGGTTCTTCTAATTTTTCTGTTATCTCTTCTTCGAGATGAGGCATCACTACTAGGTATTTTTCAAATTGCGCGTCGCTGCCGTGCTTCTGTCGCTGGAAGAGATTACTATAGTATTCAATAAATGCTTTTTCTATAATCTCCGGTTGACTGCTTGGTAAGCCTTCGTATTCTATTTCGGCTATGTTTTTTCCTTTACATGCTTAGCTTCGGCACTTAATGCCCGTTTGGTGGGCTGCTCCCCTAGAATGTATTTAGCGGCTCGGGCCCGCACGATGGCTCCTTTATACTTTTCCACCTCTAAATCCGCAATTTTACTTTTTACTGTCTTAATCTGTTCTGAAAGCATGCCTGGGTTTTCATTTTCGAGTCTGCATAGTCGGTGAAGGTCATCAAGGAGCAACTTTTCTTCGGTTTTTTTTCCAGTAAGCAAGCGTGCTAGACCGTTCTATTGCACTAAATTTAACCTCGCGCTTAAACCATTCCCACTTTTCGCAGGCACTCGCACCTACGTGGTGCATTTTACTTAATAATTTATCGACTGTCTCAGTAAAAACTTCATCCTTAAGAAGGTTATTATTCATTTTCCACTGGTCCCAACGAAACTGGGTTTTTTCTTTGAAACCACCAACAATGAAAGAAACAAGTGCATGATCAGAAAAAAATACCGGCAGTACATTATAGTCTTCGTATCCTGTTAAAAGTTCAATTGACACGTAAGCTCTATCAAGACGGGCATGACTCGAGGACTGATAATGTGTGTACCATAAACAATCGTTGGTTCTTTGGTACGTCGCGACATCCTGCAAACTGTATTCCGTAATCAACTCGTTTAAAATAATTGCACTACTGTCGCTTTGTCTCGTAATTTTGGATCGGTCCCGTGTGCCACAAACGCAGTTAAAATCACCTAACAAGACAACTTTACGTTGACAATCTAAATATTGGTCAATGCTCTGAAAAAACACTTTCCTTTCGTTATTGTCGTTGGGGGCGTATACATTTATGATACGATATTCAACATTAGAAATACTACAGTCGCAAATGACGAGTCGACCAACATTGTCGACTATTACTGATTGGACTTGTGCGTTCAAAGATTTTCGTAAAAACAACATACAACCCCCGGACATACCATTTGCCCGCGACACGCACACTTCAAAAGAGTGCAAGAAAGAAGCCAGTAAGCATGCGGTCTCTTCGTCACTTCCAACTTTGGTCTCCTGAATTGCGAGGACATGGATACTTCTGTCGATTAGGAGCCTCTTAACCTGATATTGCTTGCGACGCGAGGCAAAGCCTCGAACGTTAAGTGTCGACAGTTTCAGGTTTCCGACATAAATAGACGCCCTCGCATGTCAGGGGCTCACCTTGTCTAGAGAACCGCACCAAGTACCGGCTCATAACCGCGTCAGCCGGTCGGCTTGTCCAGTCCTTTGGGTTCGGAAACACAAATGGGTACGGGTCGAGGCTTTCTCCGCCTCGTGGTCGCCGTCTTCCAAGCCGTCTTCACAGGCAGCTCCTCCGGGTCCGAGTCATAGCCAACCTTAACCGCGTCCGAGTCCGAATCCGAATCGAGTTCCCGTGGTCGTTTCGTGGCCAAAGCCCCAGTGTCAGCCATATCCACGTCGACGCTTAGCTGCGCCTCAGTAGACGTCGTTGGCTCGACGACTCTCGCCTCTTCCTCCTCCTTCCCCGGCGCAGCGTTGCATGGTGTTGTCTGATCGAAGCTCGTCTCGGCCACGGCAACTGGCGTGGCCTCCGTCATTTTCGGCAACTCTGCAGGCGCTAGTCGGTCGGTGCCATCCTTAGCTCTCTCCTCATTGTCTTTGGCAGCGGTAGCGGCACTCGCGGCGACTTCTTCCGCGTCTGTCTCGTCCACGACCGGCTTTATAGGGGCGACCAGGTCACCCGAGGCAGCGCGAGCGCGCCGCATTTGCTTTTGATTATTTAGTACTTTCTCTATACTTCGTTTCACCTTATGTGCGAGCGAAGGAAAAGCTGGAAGCGCGAGCACGAAAGCTTCGTGCGTTCAGGCTTTGCTCGAGCGCGCGAGCTGGGGAGAAACGCAAAAAGCGCTGGTCTCGCGCTTCTAGCTTTGGCTTCGCTCGCAGATAGTATAGTTCGCTGAACCGCCACCGCGTTTACTGGCGCCGTAGCTTAACACGCTAGCAGACGCTTTCGCGTGTGTATCTGTGTGTGTCCGCTCCCCGACCGGCGACGTTTTGACGATAATCGGCTGTATTTTAAAGACTTTTCTCGTCGTTATTGCGATTGTACGTTCGGTAAAGAGCTACAAGCTGATCTAGATCGCATTCTTCTTTGGTCAAAAGATAACAAACTTCCCCTTAAACCAAAAGCGCTACCATGGAGATCACTGCCTCGCGCCAACCTTCGACCCCTCCAACACTTTTCCTGAACAGAGTGGAGATCCCAAGTACAGCTCATATCCACCTCCTGGGTGTCATCATCGACCAGCATTTAGATTTCCATCGCTACGTCCAACACGTCGTGTCCGGGGAAAGCTGACTCCTTGGCTTCGTCATTCGGTTCACAAGAGCCAGTCGCGATGTGCCCAGATTGCTGTTCACAGCGCTGCTGTTGCCCATCCTGGAGTTTTGCTGTTCGGTGTGGGATTCGGCAGCCAGACAACTTGTTGCCTCCCTCGAGTCGGTGCAACGTCGCGCTTCCTACCTTATTATGGCTCCAACTTGGCCCGCGAACACCATCCTATTGAGCACTGCCCCTCCTCCGTCCAGTGGGGAGGGACCCGCTTTAACATCGTCCTTAAGTAGCGACCACGCGGCTCCTAGCCACTTTTCTGCTACCGGACTCCTCGCTTCTTTTTGCCTCCTCCCTGCGGCGTACTCGCACTGGTGGACAGCAGCCCCTTTTAACCCGTACGCTTCGTCACTAGAACTCCTTCGCACCCCGTGCAGCGCAACTTCGGAGGTCCCCCAGCCAGTCACCAGTTCACCCAGTTCACCACCAATCGACAGTGCCTCACTTCGAACATTCACCAAGAGCGTCATGGCCCACCTGCGGAGCATCTAACTCGATATTTTATTCCGATCATGGGAGTGGGCTCCAGCAGGCGGACTGGATGCACCATCCTGTACACCCGTACATGCACACTATAGATGCTTAGCTCACAATACTAACTATTCTGCTCGAGAAAACTACAATATAGTGACTCATATTATCCTATTCTAAACACACTATATGCTAGCATTGGCGCCTGCCTATTAAATGCGACAGAAATTATCCGAAACCAACCTTGTTTCAACACGGTCCCATTGCCTTCCATAGCGGCCGCCGCGCTTTTGGTGTTGAGCTAGGGCGGCGCCAAGCGGAACACTCGGTCCCTCCAAGCCGTTCACGTGATATTTCTTGGCCCGCGCGCTCCCATAGGGACACGCGGAGTGAGCAGGTCGCCCCTATAAAGCCGGTCGTGGTCTCGTCCATGACGTGCTCGGCGTTTGTCTCGCCGCTTCGGGCACCTGCGGCCGCTGCATAAGTCCTCACTAGGGATGCCGCGAACTTTTTTCGAATCGAAGTTTCGATGGTCGAATCAAGCGATTCGGAAGGTTCGAAAGATTTCGCATTTTCGAATTTTCTATATCGTAAAATTCGACGTAAGTCGAATTTTCAATCTTGTTAAACTAAGAAGTTCGACGCTTTTCGAACCGTCGAACTTATTACGCTAAAAAATTCGATCCTTTTCGAACATTCGAACTTATTTATCAATAGAATTCGAAAAGTTTCGAACTTTCGAATCCTGAAAAGTCGGAAGTTCGACGAACTTCGAACTTTTAGGGTAAAAGTTCGACGTTCGTCGAACTTCGAAAGACCGGCGGACGGTTTCATTTGAATTCAAATAGTGAGGAACATTCCTAATTTTTTTTTCTCGAATTTTTACATGCGGTGTTTCGTTCTTTACGAAAGACAATGCCGTTTATTTCAATGTTCTGGCATGCTTAGTTTTAAAGAAATAAATTCCCGAAGGAGCGAGGAAGGACGACAGATTTTTGACGATTATCGTTTATGCCAGATTTGAAGCGCGATGTAGCCGAAGCTATTTACGGTAGAGATGTTAAACTTTTTAAGAATGATCTATGTATAGCCTAGATAAGTCCTCTTAAGATATCACTTTTGTTATTCAAAGTGAGTTTCGAAGAAATGTCTAAGCATGTATCTACATGAAATTATGCCCTAAACTTGGTATTTATTTTCGTCTAAGTCGTTTGAGGTATCACATTTAAATTAACACCACAGACAGTAAATATCATTGCCATCTGCAGAATACAAAATAATGTATTTATTGTTTTTTCACCTTAAGGAATAAATTACCTCATGAGAGAAGATTTCTAATATTGTTCAAGTTCAGCACGTCATTAAAAGAAAACATTATTTTTTTTTCGCTTCACGTTCCTGGGACGTGTTTCTTTTAGCCTGTACACATTTTTGTAGGAGAAAGTTGTTTCGAAGTTCTGAACCTCTGAATATGCAAGAATACAACACATCCGGCGAGTTCTTAATAGTTTTTTCTTTCTCCAGCTTTTTATCCCCGCATTTTTTTTTTAACCATTGGCACAGTTATTGAGGTCGTAAAGACAGAGCTTTGAACTTCCGAGCCACTAAGCATGTGACGAGTAGTGCCTTCTGACAACGAGTTTCTAACAATGACCATCTACGCTATCTTTTATGCAGTGAAGAGCGACAGTAGCTATACATAGGCATAAATAATTTCAGATTAAAATAAGCTCGACCACGCCCTCCTTCCCCGTATTTTTTTCTTTAACAATCCGAAATATCTGGAAGGGGGGAAGGGGGGCTGAGGCCCCCCCCCCCCTCCCCTCTTCCCTCCCCCGTTTTTCCTCTTCCGACGCCACTTGTATGGTAGAACGCTCCTGGACCTCGAGTTGTGTCGGCTTCTGTGCTTTTTGCGAGGTGATTCCTCCGTCCCAGAAAATAAACCTCCAGGACAATTACAAACTTAACATACTATATGCCAGCGTCACTCGAGCGGCGTTCGATCGGATTACTACCAGCGTGCCAGGGGTGGGGAGGTAGTTTGCCAGGTCGCTTCAAGGTTTTTCTGAGCCTCAACCTCCTGCCCGCCCCTGGCCATTTCGAACTGGATGAGTATCGTAAAACAGTGTGTTCGTGTGATCACTACTGCGTGATGCACGTTAATGACCATCCCGGGCTGGCGGTCACAATTACTGATCTATGGTCACACGTCACTCTGCACTGGCAAATATTCCAGCACATCCGGGACACTTGTCATCTCATTTAATGGCCTGACCAACTTCGCAGAGCCTAGGTATCACACCCTAACTTTTCTAAAACTGATTTCGTGGAAACCAGTGAGTCGTGAATACGTTATTTGAAACTGAAACTGTGGAGGAACTTGAACACTGGACTTCGAACTTTGAAAACTTGGACTTGAAAAAAAATTAAAAATCTTCGAAGTTTTTGTTTTTTTTTCGAATTCAGCGTTAAAAGAGAATCGAAACTTTCGAACTTTTCGAACTTTACGCAGAAAGAAATTCGAAATATTCGAATTTATCGAACCTCAAGTAAAAAAATATTCGAAATATTCGAACCCGAAATTTTAGAAACCGTGAAAGCTTCGAACTTTTCGAATTCGAAACTCTACTGTGATCGGAAGTTGCGAATTTTTCGAATTCGAACCTCGGTCGGTACGAAAATATCGAAATTTTTCGAAATCGAACCTCAGTTCGCTTCGCAAATATCGAAACCTTTCGAAATCGAACCTAGGGTGGTTCGCGACATCCCTAGTCCTCACACATTGGTCAGCGTCGTGGCCGAAACGGTGGCACGACTCACACTTGGGCACACGGCAGTCACGGCGGATGTGGCCGGTTCGCTGGCAGCGCAGGCAGAGCGGCGGCCTGCCCGGCGCTACAACGAGCGCCAGCCCTCCGGCGATGCGCAACTGATGCGGCAGGTCGTCCAATGTAAGCCCAGGCTTGAGCCGAATGACAGCCGTTCGCGTCATTGACGCGCAGCCCGCAATGCCTTGCACCCGCCACTTCTCGGTGCCCACCTCGATTACAGTGCCGTACGGTGCCAACGCCGCCTTCACCTCGTCATCAGGAACATGGTACAGCATCCAGTGAAGCTTGAGGCGGATGTCTCGGTTTCCTGGATCGATGACGAGGCATCGCCGCCCCTTAACAACGAGGTCGCCGGCGGCAAGGGCCTTCCGCTTTCCCTCGGGTGACTTGAAAGTCACAGCCCAGACGTGGTTCATCTGGTATGCCCCCAAAGCGGTGACTTCGGGGAGCATTTCCAGACGCTGCAGGGTGTCCCGGAAGTCCTCGACTCGATACGGGCGGCCACGAACGTCAGCATGCAGAAACACGGTGTTTAACACCGCAGAACCAGTCGGCAGGGGTGGCAGAATAGTCGGGTAGTCAGTAGACGCTGCGTCTTCCCTGGCACCGCGGCCCAGCCGGGCCGCAAAAACCGCTCCGCTCGAGCTCATGATTCCGCGTCCGCACGCGCTGGTGTTCGAAATTGGAATGCGCCACTGAGCAGACGATTTCATCTGCTGCTAAACATTAATTTATTTCTATCGAGGATGTCTTATTTTGTTTCGATCTGTATTCTCTTTCTTATTTGCTGACTCCAACTTCATGCACTTGCTGTCACATATGGCGCTCCTGCCAGGCACTACCACGAGTTGTTTTATTCCTGTTTGAAGCCACCGCCCGCTCTCTCCGCCAGCGAAATAGCCGTTTTGCTAACCAAGCGAGACCGTCCATGTCGGCCATTGGTCGTGCCGGTCGCGCCTTACGGTTCGAGCAGCGCATTACGGTAAGATCGCGGAAGACAAGCGCATGCGCACTTCGTACCGGAGGGCCCATCGTACCGTATCGGATGTGCAAAAACGGTTCCCTAAAACTCTCTATTGTTTGATTGATGAGACCCGTTCAATTTCACGTTGTAAGCGGCGAGTACCCATGCCTTTCGGCCATCTTGTGCGGTCAAATATTTTCGACAGTTAAGACCTTTGCAGAATGACAGGGCTGAGTGTATGGCGTCATAAAAAAGCAGCATAAAATGAAGCAAACATTCCAGTTGCGTTTTATTTTGCTCTGTCGCCTTACGGACTCACCGAAAATAGCTTTTATTTATTTGTTTTTGTTTTCGAAAAGGGTACAATGCTTTCTTACAAGACTCGAGAACATTTATTCTCCATAAAACAGGAAGGAAATCATAAAACACGTAATGTAACCGTCACCAGTGTCCGGAATTACGCCTAGGCAGACTGCCACAGCCCACTATAGAGAAATCCCCACAGCCCAGCGCAAGTCTGGCAATACTGACGTATACACTCGCGAGGGTAAAGAGGCAGGGGGTGAAATTTTGTTTTTTTGCCCGATTCCCCAAAGTTCAACCTGCTGATATCTCTCACTGCCTGATGATAGTTACGAAATTGCAGAGTAAGCAAATTGTCGAAGGAAAGAAATCATACGTTTAGTTCTTGATTTCTAAGCTAGGTGGCGCAAGCTACCGCCCGATATAAAGGGGGACAGTCATTAGCATCCATCCATCCATCCATCCAGGGAAGCCCGCTGTAAATCCGCGTTCACACTTGCGAAAAACTTTATTGTCGCCGCCGCCGACCGAATTTACTGGGCGGAAAAAGACGGCGCCGTTAACATTTATTGTCACCCGTGGCGTTCGCGCGGCTTCGATCTCTCGCGATATCGGAGCAGACTGCCCCTAGCTCGAGTGGTGTTCGAAAATGCGCTCTCGCAGATTTTCTCTTGAAGTTAACGCTAACCCGCAGTGCCGAGAAAACGTTTAACATTCTCCCGTCGATACGAGAAGGAAATAATAAAATAACGAGCAAACAAAGACAACGTGCGTGCGTACCACTCACTTCAATTGTTTTCCACAGACCTTTGTGGGTACTGTCTTCGTTGCTCAGATGTCTCCTGTCGAACAGGGCTGGATAATTTAGTCTCGATCAGCATTTCTGCCAACACAACGATACCAGCGCGACGGCGCCATGTGCACAACTTGGGAACTCGGACAACTCCGGCGGCAACCCGCTCGGGCGGCTCGGCCGGCTCCACCTGGATGCGACGCCAGCAAGCGCTGGTGCCGCCTCCAATATTCGATTGCCGGAGCAATCCGGACGGATTGCTCCGGCGATCGAATGTTCCGTCGCCGGCGAGGAGATTCCACCTCCCGGCGTCGATTTCCTCGCGTATTCGCCTGCAAATCCGCAAGTGTGAACGAGGCAAAAATCGCTTCGTTCGAGACAGCCGCTGGAAACGAGAACGGCAGATTGTCTCCTTTGGTTGCCTGGCCTTGAGCACGCGCTCGTTGCCTTCCACCGTGCGCTGGCTGCGCGTGCACGCTCGAAGCTCACGAGACGTCGAAGACTCATCGAAGACAGGAAGCTCGCGCTGGAGGCGGGAAGACCGAAGAACCTCGCTGCCGTTCTCCTCTTGTCAGGGGCTAGAGCTATATCGCTATATGCCGCAGTTATTTTGGCAGACGCCTGCAAGTTGGTTTGAACAGGTTTGTTGCTCACTGCCTCATTAGTATTTTTGTTTACGAAAATACACAGCCAGTTCATTACTCAAGGCGCCAATGCCTTCAACTGCGCCGACCACGACGCTACACTACCACCTCCAAACTCGCGACGTTTTACTTTTTATTTTAATTAATTTCTGCGCACAAGTGACGCGATCACCTTACAGGAGATTATGACAGAGGCAGCAGAGGGGCCGTTCTACAACCAAACTCCTGTTTCTGGTCAGTCACACGATGAAACCAGCCGCGTTAATTCGTCACGTTGCTTAACTTGGCGATACTTCTCCGTCATCATATAATATAGCGTTTTAGAACAGGCGGCCCCAAAGAAATAGGGGCTCACCACTGCGCATGCGCCGAACCCAAACTCTGTTTTGGGTTTTGGGTTGGCGCTCGCCCCCAACGCGAAATTTGAGAATAGCGTGGAGCCCCTACTTGCAATTGGGGGCTTGGGGCCAAATTGCGTCGGCAAACATGGCGACTCATTTTCCGCTCGCTTCGGAGCAAATTCGTCATGGTCGCTGCAGTATTAGCCAATTTAATTGCCAATCAATGGTGCAACCGGCTTTCACTTTGCTTAATCTCGCTCAAGTCACAAAGAATGAGCGGTGGGCTCACCATATTTTCAAGATCACCCCTGATTTGGGCCGTTCATAAGCCTAAAAAGACGCGGTAACCGTTAACATGGCAACGTATCGCTTCTCCGTGGCTCCGAGAGGATCTCGTATGTGGCACGTTACCTGTAGCCAAACTTGTGCTCGTTACTTGAGAAATGTAATGGATAACAATTACAAATTACCGAGCCTCAAATGTAATGGATTGCCGTTGTAAATAAATGTCGCTGAAAAGTAACGGATTACTTTACTCGTATACGTTACAAATTACTTTCACGTTACTTTTTCCGCACACTTATCCAGAAAACAATAGGAACGATATAGATATTTTTCAAAAATGTTCTGCAGCACTACGTTTTATTTCTCATACGCCCGTATTATGGTAGTCCTTTTAAAAATAGAATATTATATTTAAGAGAAAGAATGCAGGTGCACTCCGTTCACCTGAAAGCTGACAAGGCACCGAAAGCTGCAACTACACCCGCTATCCCGCCCCTGGAATTGTGCAAAAGCTAGCGGTGCGCATGTTCAGTAGCAGCGTCTGCCTCTGCTACGAGATTCGGAGCTAAAGAAGCGATGTATGAAAGCTCCCTTTTGATTCGGGTGTTTCGCCTGTTATCCACAAGAGAAACTTAGGTCTTACGTTACAATGTGTAGCCAATGCAGAATGCAGGTGTCCGGGTCCCAGCTTACCTTGTTGTGTTTCCGTAGATTAGAGTATGTTGTTCTTGTTGATGACAATCTGTGTTTTTTTGGTTGCGCTGAAACTTCAGGTTTCCGTTCTCCTTAATGCCCTGAATCTTGAGCATCTCATTAAGAGATGGCCATGGAGACGACGAACACTCCATGACCGAAAACTCGACCAGTCAGAGAAAAAGTTTCAGTTACGGGTTATTGATCGTTCATCGGTTCTCACTTTTCATACCAATATTCGTGGAGGCCAGGGGAGGGGAGGGCATAGAGAGCGAGAGAAGCGGTGGCCATCGGCCACACAAAACAATTGAGGATCACAGCACTTTTACGGGTTCTCTCTCTCTCTCTCTCTGTCTCTGTCAGCACTCCCTAAATGACCTACCCCCCCCCCCCCCCCCTTTTATGTTGACAGTTGACTTTAAAGTTAGAAGTGGACTCGACCACCATGCCCAGACAAGTAAACCAAAAGAAGTACCGTCTGTACCGTCGAAGACGATGCTCTTAGCCTCGCGTCGGGCGCTTTTCAGCCTTGCCTCAAGGGCGTGCTAGAATACAGTAGCGCACAACAAAGGCAAAGAAAATTCGACCCGCTCGCACGAGGTTACATCGTTTGTTACGCGAGTTGTGAACCCGCGAATCGAGCGGGTACGGACCCGAGTTTGATGTCTGTGCAGGTGGCAGGAGATGTCGAACAAGTTGGAAAGGGTGAAACGGTGTAAAAGACAAAAACAAATAAACACGAAGAGCTTTCTCCTGTCCGGGAGAAGAAGAAAAACACACGATGGAAGGCGACGGAGCCGGCGTTGTCTTACTTGATTTTTGTCTTTCGTATAATCGTACAGGCCTTGCCCGTTTTTCTAGTGGCTCTAGTGACCGGTCATACAAAATATCGCGTATTCTTTTCGGTTATCCTCTCCTTCCCGATGTTTTCTATAATGTTGAACCTGCTTTCTTTATGCCGCTGAATGTTTCGCTTGTATTGCTCCAGTTGCTGTATTATGCTCATATTTTAAAAAAAAGTAACGAGTAATTAAAATAATCCGTTACCAATATTTTGTAACAAAATTACATTACAAATTACTTCCGAAAAAAAGTAACGTGGCAATTACAAAATTACTTGAAAAAGTAACAAATTACAAGTAATCCGTTACTTCTAACGGATTACTTCCTAAGTCTGCCTGTAGCTTAAAAACAAGGCATCCAAGCTCGCTGCAGCCCAGATCTAAATAAAGCAGCTGCTCTCAGACTTTGCTCGCTCGCGCTCGTCTCACTTTCGGCATAGTTGAAGGAAATCTTCGGCGCCAGACGGTCAAAGCGCACAGGAACGCCCAAAAAATGCGAGAACGAGCGCCAAATTAGGGCTCTAGGGATTGGCTTGTTTTGGCTGAATACAGCCAACAACATTTATGCTGCTTTTAGATTGTCTCTTGTTTTAGGCGGCTTGATTAAGACTTACCTTAACTATTATTTGTAAACAAAAGGTACTTGCTAAGCGCATATGGTTTGCGTTTTTTAATATTTTTCTTTTTTGATTATTACGCTTGTTAGCCGCACTGGCGCTGCAAGCAGGAAAAGTAAGCGCGCGGGACGCCTTTTCCGGAGGTTGATACGGGGCAGAGTCATAGTAGTCATAGTCATGTACGCTAGAGGTTCAACTGGCGCTAGTGTCTATGCGACTTCCGTGACGCAAATTGAAGCAGACAGCAACCAGTCTACTTTTGCGGTGCTCCTGTGCATTCATATGGGAAAACGCGAGTGCATTTTGTATCTTCGCCGAAAAATAACACGGAACGCTTTGGTTATTTGGGTCGTACCAAATAGTATGTACTTTGACTAACACTGTAAAAGTGAAATTGCTTTAGTTAGCGCATTTTTCTTCATCAGTGAACGATGTTTAACTTCGCTACATTTTCAGTCCCAATGTGTTCCGCAGCAGGTGTGTAAAAACAAGCGACGATTCAAAGCAAAATTACAATCGAAAAGAATGTAGAGTGTGTTCAAGGCTCGCCAGCATTCCGATAGCGCTTATATATGGCTAATAAGGGGAAGTTGTTTCAGCCCTGCGTCACCGAATAATTATAGAAACTTTTAGCGAGGAAGCTCCTGCGATCTTTAACCTTTTGTGCTAATCGACGATTCTACACTCGACCGCTTTTCTTCCTTTTTTGTGAGTGCGAAGTGCACACTTATTTTCAGCTGCGAGGAGGACGTTTCATTGAGTGTGGGGATGAATAAATCGTTGCAGGCACCTGCTTCAAAGCTATTCGACTTGCTATAAGAACAACCGTTTTTGTGTACGCATAGATTAACTGCACATTTTTCTCTTTCGTAGGATTTATTGCAGCAATACTTTTTTCATCAATAGTGCATTGTATTAGTCGGTCAATTATTTACTTGTTCTAATTACCTAGACAAGATAATTCATATTTGTGTTCATCCCTTGCTCGATGAGCAGTCTTGTTGAAAAATGTTGACACATCCTTTCAGTCTCTTCAAGAGACTTTTTTCCAAAGTGTGGGGGTGCCTATACTTCATATTACCGTAACTTGGAAAAGGGCAACCGCCACAGCCCCCTCGAGCCAATCGGAGAGACGGAGTGAAGGTGTGCGAAAAATCTGTGCAGACGAGCACTCTGATGATATGTTGTCATGTGCCTCTCTCCAACGTGCATATTGATTCACCGAGACTGTAGCCTTTGCCATTTGCCAAATTCTGATGGAACGAATTACAGTAGCTACTACTCTAATTACCCAAGACCTTCATACCTTGGGCATTTGTTCGACAAGAATGTTATGTCCGCCGTCACTGTGAACTCGGCTGAGCGCCTATTGGACTCGAATGCTGCATTAGCGTTCGATGTGAACTGGGGCCCATTCGTGTGCTTTACGCCGAAATAAATGGTGACAGTTGTGTTGCTTGATGGGGTTTTGCAAAGGGTCTATTGTGTCATAAGTGTAGGAAGTGTCCTGCTATATAACAATGCATCAACACGTTCTATTAAACTAGACGCTCAGAGGTGTGTTGGTTTTTGCAATTAACAAGTTACAGCAGTGTGCTTTAATGTTATTATCATGTGCAGTTTTAAGTATCCTCTCTGCAATGCCTACAAAGGCCCCTGGAGGGAATAAAAATAATAAATAACATCTTCACATCACTCTAGTTGGTTTTCGGATGCGCCACATTCTCAGGAGAAGTGGAACGAGTGCAGTCCAATGCAACCAGTCTGCCAGTCTGGTATGTCCCACTAATTAATACTGAGGGGTCAGAGATTCGAGTGTTCTCAAAAGGTGCAGCACGCGCGGTGAACACAATTCTTTCCGTATAGACTCTGAAGGCGTAAAGGTGCGCGGAAATATGTTTATTTGGTTAGTGTATCAAATATGTTTATTTCCACTTGATTACATAATTATTGTATTTTTTTTGCAAATCGTTCCATAGCGAGTTCTTTCTGCGACAGTCTTGTGTCAGGTGTTCAGTTGTAGTACCTATGCTCCTTGTTGTCGGATGACGCTCCTGGCACGTCGGTATTAAGTTTGGTCGAGTGGCAACTTTGACTGACTCATGCCGTCTTGTAATCATACGTCATGTGCGGCTACCGACATCTGACGCACTGAAGCTGCAGGGCTGGCTTCTAATCCGCATATTTTCCTGGTAGTTTTCTGCATCAATGCAACAAGCTCGGGCATGTATTGCTTACGTGGCTGTGCCTTTTGCTGTACCGTTGACTTGATAGCTGGCAACAATGTTTGTTTGCTATCCAAGCCATTTCACTTCCATTTCATAATGGCGATTTTTTCTGCATCCCGCGACCACTGCAACTTGTGTAAGTCTTGTGTGGCAAAGTGAAGTCTGGTGATGCTTGGAGTCCACTTTTGAGAACAACCAACCATTCTATTTCTTCAAGTCACTCAGCGGCATTCTGCCTCAAGGTTGAAAATTGTGTGCTTCGGAGCGTAAACACAAATAATTAGTGTCAGCAAATTATTAGGTATTGTCCTTGAACGACATCCGACACCAAATCAACTGTCCTTGCATTGCCACTCACCTGCTTTGTCGTGCTTACCTCCCGTCGAGGTGAAGGGGATCAGCAGCTTCGGGGTAATGTCGGCACCAGAGACAAAGGTTGCCGAAGATAATCCTCAATGTTTCGCGGACGCTCGTCGAGACGTGGTCGAGGGTCGTTCGGCTTGAACCATTGCAGGCCAATTCATTGGTACGGGCACCTCCAGTAGACATGGTCGGCCTCATGCAATAGTAGCAGAGTGGTTTTCAATCGACCATTCGCAACACCTCCGTTTTCCTCGGTGCAGGGGTTTCCCCAGGAATTGAAATCAGGGGGGGGGGGGGGGGGTGTCTAAATATTTTTTGGGGGGTTAAAGGGGGGGGGGGGCATTGCGAATATAGGAGTCGTTGTGAATTAAGGGGGTGCCTTCGGAAAAACGAGGGGGGGTCTAAACCCCCCCTAGGGGGGGGGGGGGGGTCTGGGGAAATCCCTGCCTCGGTGTACCTTGTTCAGCGCGGACCTACACTGGTTCTTCCTGATGTCGGGAATACTTCGGCGTTGGGGTGTCTCGTTGAATTGGCATTGAATAGTAACGGGCAGCCGGTGGCTGTCGTCGCGACTTTGTGGTATAAGTCGCCCTCGGTTCGTCAGATGCCGCTTAATTCGCTCAAAGAAATCTCTAGTTGAATTGCCTGTCGAACTTGTTCCAAAACAATCCCGGCAATCAAAATAAACGCCGGGCAACTGATGGCAGGAAGTAGCTTCCTGACCTTCTCCCGGACAATGTCGTGGATGATGTCGCTGATGCCTGGGAGCCTGGCGTCGAAGTTGCAGCTGGGTGACTCGAGTGTCGAGATGCTGGGGGGTTGTTGATAGTGACAGGCTTGGGCCTGCAATGTACATTCAATGTTGGAAGCCTCGATGATATGAATCCTCGACTGCTGTCATGGGGTTGCGGATAAGGCTGCCGAAGGTGTTGTCCCTCACATGAGGGACATGGTATTCTTAGCTTCTTGTCTTCTGTAGCATCAGGGTTGGCGTGGGTGCTCGATCAGGCGCAAAACATCCTCAAGGCGGTGACGCTCTGACTGGGGCCGTGTCCTGGACAGAATCAGGAATTTGGCCCTCTCTCGTCAATGTTGGCTGATGAACGTGCACTTCAGCTCGATCTTGCAAACTTCCCACGGCGTTAAGGAGGATTGGTGGTTCTCAAACCAGTGCCTGGCAGTTTCTTCCACGAGAAATATATGTTCTGCAGGAGCTGGTTGTCCGTCTACCCACTGTGGCGGGCGACACGGTTATATTGTTCAATCCAGCCCTCGACGTCTTCATACATGTTGCGTGAAAGGGCATCGCAGTGTGAGGTGCGACGGGCATGCAAACAGTGGTGGGAGCGGATGCGGTTTGCTGCTACAGGTTTGTCATTGTTGGCGCAGTCAGCTTCGGTTTTTCTGGCAAAAGACCGAATTCTGGTGGTTCTTGCTGGTAGCAGCGACTGGCTCGGATTTCAGGTTCTTCGTGGTGTATTTCCGAGGTTCGTCCTTGTGGTACTCGCTCGTCTTGCGGTTTTTCTGCCAGGCTCGGGATAGGACTTGGTTCACGGCTCGCAGGGGGTTTAAGACGTGGGATAATCCGCCACCCCTGTCTTGTTATCGGGCAACTCGGCTAGGCCGCCTGGGTCCACACAGAGTGAAGGGCTATGGGTAAAGTGCGCAGCTTCTCCACCAGAACATACGATGACCGCTGAGCATGGCCTGGAACTTTCCAGAATAGTAAACATTGATAGAAAATAGGACTGGAGGCAAGCATCCGTGACAATATAACAAAACGGACAGAAGAGAGTCTATCCTGACCACTAAAGAAGCTGCATTGCTTTAGTGGCATTCTGTCTGAATAAAGCCTCTCCTTCGGTGTTTGGCGGTGCACCGCACCACCAAAGTGAGCCTTCGGTCATTTGAACGATGCGGCACCACGATTGCACACTGTCAAGCACGACTCACACAATTTGTGTCGCTAAACTGTGTATCCAAATATATTGCACACGCTTCACTGCGGACCTCAAAGATTCCGATGATCAACGAGAGCACAGAAACGTCGCCTTAAAATTTATCCTTGCGGTATCCGAATCATTCCGAGATCCGAGCAACGTAGGGCCGATTGTCACTTTCGTGGCAATATCCCCGTCGGTCACCAGCAAAATGCACACCGTTCCTCCATATTTTCACGTTATACCTACGGCAGACACCACGCTGAACTCTGAAGTCGCTTTCGACCGGCCTCATATGACGGCTTCCGTGTCTCGAATCAACTCGTCGAGACGAACGACAACGAACAAAGCATTCGACAAGCTCCGGCCCAGCCGGGGCCAGCCGCTGCCTGAGCGCTGCCATCTTTCCTCTGACGTCACGTATTTGGTTTGGTAACGTGACGAGTGGTCACATTTGCGTACAGTGGCAGCGGCCTTATGGGGTTCACTTTCGAGTGTAGACCGGAACCCCGGTTTATCGCTCTACGCCCCTCTACCTCGTTGGTTTGACGTCTTTGACGTCATGTCCCGTTTTCGTCAAAATAGAGCTATTTTGTTGTTTTGACATCTTCACTTCGCGCACTCCTCCGGAGCATGCTCCCAGCTCGTTCCTCCGAAGTCAACACAGCTGTCATCGTTGGTAAAAGACGGCCCGTGCCAGTGGTTTGCAAAGCGACATGGATGGGAACAAACTGCCGCGGCGTTTTTCGCGGCCTCGGAGTTGCAGGAGCGAGCCGACGTTAAAAAAGACACGTTTCAACTACGAGAGTATCAGCAAGAGCCACGTCATACCTGTTCACACTCGGAGCGGACGCGCGCGTTTGATCGAAGTGCTGGATTCGCGCTGTTGGACCGCGAATTGGTAAGCGTTTCGGAACCGATCTTTTACGATTGCAACTCGATACTGACGTGACACTCGGCAAAGAAAGGTTTGACCGGCATTGCGTAGCTCCCACAAACTGTCATAGCTCGACAGTGAAGTACAGACATGTCAGAATAAAATTGACATACTAATAACAAACTGTACTACATACCGTGTTGCGAAGGTAATTTATACGGCGTTTATTTGAGCTCTATATCACACAAAACAAGGAGATAGAATCAATGAGAGTCCCTTTCCACGACAGCGTTCGTTACCGCTGCCTCAGAAAACAAGGAGATGACAAGGGGAAGAGATTGACCTCTTAATCTAAAATTGAGGTCAGCGATCAAACTATAATACGGGAAGGGTCCACAAGGGTTGCGCGGGCGCGTATTCCATTCAGCAAGCTAGCCGATCGTGGGCAGACGGTCTTGGCCAAGGAACGTCGGAGCAACGCTGCGCCGAGTCTTAGTGCCTGCTGGGCCTATTTTCTGCCGAGTTCGCTTGGTAAGTGGAATCGTTGTCGTTGTAGCCTTTCCCGAGTGTTTGTGGATCGAGCGTTCATGCTCGTCGTGGTCGGATTCAAGTACTTCCTTCTTTTTTCTTGCTGCTTGAAGTCGGGACGCGCGAGAAGAGCACGTAGAAAAATAAATGCCCTTGGTCGTTGCGACCAAATAACTGAGCGACGTTGTCGGTCATATTGATTTGATCGTAGGAAGTTCGTAAGACGGCTCCGGAGCTGTCGTAGGATTTTTTCGTAACCTGCGCAAACCTTACGAGAATTTCGTTTCGTGAACCTGGCCTCTGTTGTTTAGCGCATGGCACTGCAACAGTAACACGCCGTGACCGCCGCTGCCCCCCGCCCCAACACTTGACACAAAACCTGCAGGCTGCAACAAGCCCTCCGCGAGACTGAAAAAAGGAAAATAAACAAGCATATTTTTGCTTATTTGCACGTTAACGGCAGTGACATCACGGATGTCAAAATAAATTACTGTTTTACTTTTGACGGTAGTCATCAACTGTCCCGTATCGATCACCGAAAAAGGCGTCCAAGCGCGCTGCCCTACGTTGCGAAACCCCTATTCTATAAGCTATGAACGCCAACCTTGTCGCGTTTGTGTCCCCCAATTTCTTAGGGGAACCCAAACGTTGGGGCCCCCTATTCTAAAACTCTCTAATATACGCAGAAAAACTGCAGTCTTCCGGGATTGCTGCTAAATAAGAAACGTCGTGTTAAGTTTTAATTTTGGCTTCATTATATATGTCCCTGAGTGCGAATATGAACCATAATAAGATTATCAGCTTCGGGCATGCAGGTGTCGGATTCGTACACTCTAAAAAACGCCCGTGCGTCCGCTTTCCCGCACAACACTCGGAGAGCCAATCACCGCAACTTTCGGAGGCAGCTCAGCGAATGACGATTCTGAAACATATGTTTCGACCAAAATACGCAGTCTGAGTTGTGACATTAAGCAATGCAAAACGTCACGCTTGCATTGCTTAATGTCATAATTCAGACTGCGTTTTTTGGTCTAAACATATGTTTCGGCATCGTCATTCGCTGAGCTGCCCCCGTAAGTTGCGGTGATTGGCTCTCCGAGTGTTGTGCGGGAAAAGTGACATACGGGCTTTTTTATAGTGTAGCCGTATCTCAGTTTTATTTGCGTCCCATTTACCTATGGCAGAAGGAGGCCTTTTTTTTTTAATCGAAAGTGGTGGTTGCTGTTATGTAACAGCAAATTATGGCTTGGTATAAAAGCTCATACAATAGTCTTTGCAGTAGAAGTAGAGAATAGTCTTTGCAGTAGAAGATTGACGTAATCGCACTGAGATCAAGCGAAGACGGTGATTGGATACGAATTAGACGTCACGTTTGGCTGAGCCTCATGTCCAAGCACGCTCTGCGTCGTGCTCGGGTTCAATTGCTGAGTTTGCACCATCCGACCGTGATGATGTTCCATGTAGGAAGGGAGAGAGGGAGAGAAAGAGAGGGGGGTGTTTCCTGTTTCAACTAGCTCGGCAAGCACCAATGTTTGTTTGCCGAAGGATCAAAAGAAGCCTTTTGGCCACTTGAGCGATCTTCAGAATTCCCGTGTGTTCAAAGCCACGTTGATTTATGGCAATTTGGTGAGGAGTGTTTAGTATTTGTCAGCCTAGTATAATTCATCTCCCAAGATTTCGGAAGGAATGAGATGGCCCCGAGAGCATGGCTCTCGAAAGAATCTGCTATGCGCGAGTGTTTGTGCCAACCAATCTTTGCGCAAAGCTACGCTCTCGCGCCCGCGCCTGCGCGAGCGCTGCACGCAACTTGGAAGACAAAGATAGACGAGGTACTTACGTCAAGCAGCAGATATTGGTTTGCCCTTACCCTTACCTCTACAGGAAACGTGCATTGCAAGCGCGCCAGAGAGAAAAACCAAACTACGTCAACAAACCGGCAACGGGAGGAACGGTGGCCAAGTGTGCTAAGACACCGCAGCTCGGAGCACGTATAGAGTCAAAGCCTGCTCTGCAGAAACCGCGGACCCTGGGCATGTTTCCCACCTCTGCCAAGCTCGATCTGAATGAGCACCGCACCGGCGTGCGTTCGTGTAATCACAACTACGCAATGCATCTTAAAAAAAAATTGTAGTCTAATGCATTGGTTAAATTTCTCATCTACAGCGGAGTCACCGGATGTCCGCTGGGTCTGATCAATTTCCCGCTGTCAAAAACTACACTCACAACACAATTACTTTTTTATTTCATACCATTTCCGACCGTAATCATAAAATTTAAGTGATGCAACCAGGGGTGTACGGGTCCCGTGTCACTGAAACAATTTCGTCTTGTTTTGCCCTAGCTCCTCAGACGTTTTTGCCTGGAATAAAGAATATACGATAAAGTATATGAAATTTAGGATCAGCTGACGTACAGCGAGCACATAAATATTTCTGCGATCATTGCAAACCCTGTGCTTTAGCTCCTTACGTCTTGGTCACTGACAAAGAGAGAGCGGCAGGGAAGAGCTTCGGTTGTCTCGCCTCCAGCGCGAGCTTTCTACTTTCGGCAACTCTTCGAAGTCTCGTGCACCTTGAGCACGCATGCGCAGACAAAGCACGGCGGAAGGTATGGAGCGCGTGCTGGAAGTCGGCCGTTCGAAAAACACGGCCTTACCTTCTCACCCTGTCAGCGACTATGTGGACAGAAACTGAGGGAAAGGGGGAGACGAAAGCGCGCGGGGACGTCAGGACGCCGAGCTCTGGTTGGAATAACTAGTAGGTAGACCTAGGGTGCCTTCATATGCGCTTTGCTTAGGGTGGTGGCATCTCGCCATTTTATCCCACAAGTTTATTTTTATTTTTTGTTCAGAAGCGCGTGAAAGAGCGTGTCCCTGCACGTGTTTGTGGCGCTGACTGTGCTATGGCGACATTTTGTTTTCGTCGATTTCTTTGTATTTTACCCGTGAGCGCGTGCTGTCGGCATCGGGTACTACAAAGGGTGGCATCAACCTAAACAGAAGAACATTGAGGCACCCTAGGTAGACCCAGAGCTAGCTGCCTTTGTCTCCATAGCCATAGCCTCCTATATACTGACAAAGCGTGGCAGATCGCCACGAGAAGCGGCTACCGAAATGGAAAAGGTGGAGCGGCAGACAACGGATGAGAGGAGAGCCACGTAACTGGCGCCCCACTGCGGCGAGACGCCGAAACACACTTCTTCCGAGCTAACAAGTGTGTTTGGGGTCCCCGCCGCTGCAAGAGCTGTGCGCTGACGTCCAGGTTCCCGGAGAAACGTCTCTATGATGCTCTGTGCTACCAGATCCTCGCGCTCCGAATCTGCGACCAGGCACTCTGTTGCTCCGTCGTCGAACCGCCAGGATTTGTGAGTACAGAGGAGGCTATGCCACAGCACTCGTCGGACGCGGAACGCCGGCGTTTAACTTTCTCTTTCGAATGTGTTCGACGAGTGCAGTGGAGACAAAGGCTAGCTTTGCGTCCAGCCACTGATCATTCCAACCAGAGCTCGGCGTCCTGACGTCCCCGCATGCTCCCGTCTCCTCTCTCGTTATCTCTGCCCGTGTAGTGTGCAAACTCACGGCCCGTTTGGCCTTTGCGCTTCGCTTCGAGACAGCGCGTTTTTGTCCGCGGTGCAGGCTACGGCAACATCGCCCCCAAGACCCCCCAGGGCAAGGTGGTGACCATCTTGTACGCAATCATCGGCATCCCTCTCATGCTGCTGTGCCTGTCCAACATCGGCGACGCCATGGCGCAGAGCTTCAAGTTCTCGTACCGGTACATCTGCTGCTCCATCTGCCACCGGAAGGCCGTACAGGAGGCGAGTTCATCACCGCGCGATTACTAGTGTTCTTTCTCTTCATTCGGCGTGACTATGCACTCTAAAAAAAAGCCCGTGCGTCTACTATCCCGCACAACACACGGAGAGCCAATCGTCGCCAGTTAAAAAACAAAAAAACGCAGTCTGAGTTGGGACATTAAGCAATGCAAAACGTCACGCTTGCATTGCTTGATGTCACAATTCCGACTGCGTTTTTTGGTCTCAACATACGCTTCGGCATCGTCATTCGCTGAGCTGCCTCCGTAAGTTACGGTGAATGGCTCTTCGCGTGCTGTGCGGGAAAGTAGACGCACGGGCTTTTTTTTAAGAGCGTATACGCTTTATGTACGAGCACGCTGTTTACCTCACGCCGTTTCACTTCATGTCCTACCTCAGAG
This sequence comes from Ixodes persulcatus, assembly GCA_013358835.2. NCBI lineage: Eukaryota > Metazoa > Arthropoda > Arachnida > Ixodida > Ixodidae > Ixodes > Ixodes persulcatus. Next base: position 371,778 of record JABSTQ010010328.1, on the reverse strand, counting down.
GACGCCACGACCCGATAGAGCCAGTCACCGAGCGACAAAAGCAGTCACAGTGAATGCTCCGATATCGCGCGCTTTTTTCGTCGCCTGATTGGTCCGGCCTGTAACGGCGTACCCGCCAAGAGAACGAGCGCCGTTTAGATCTCCACTGCCCAAACCAAGTGTGCATGTGGCCATTGCGCGTGCTCAAAAACCAGGTTCCTATCTTCCCTTCACGTAGTTGGGATATTAAAAAGGAACACCGACAGCTTAAGAAACACGAGGCGTGGCTTATTGTGTTCACGCCCCCTTATTGGACTTCCGACGTTCTTGTCGACTGATGCTGCAAGCTAATTTGCTGCGAAGCGACAAACTAAAATGCTCATGGCTGGCCGCGTCCGGCATTTCCTAAGTTGTCAGCGACTTAGCATTCCCTGAGCTGACTTCGTAGATCGCAGAGATTGGCTCTTTGAATGTTTTGCAGGTATGTAAACGCGTAGGTATTTCTTAGAGTACCCACTATCCTTCAATCAGAGTCAATCAGAGCTCGGCGTACTGACGTGTTTTCTGTTACGGGTTAAGAAAATCAAAACAAGCTCCTCCTGCAAAGCCCTTCACTTTAGCAGTGTGAACGCGAGAGAGGAAGCTCTCGCCTTCTCTCTAGTGTTCGTCCTGCTAAGCTGGAAAGAATGGAGAGTTTTTCGGGAGTAGTTTGTCCTGTTTTCTTACCCTGCAACCGAGTAGAGTGCAGAGCGGGAGCAAGACCTTTCCGAAAAATCCCACAAGGCATCTCCTCAATTCTACATTGCACCGCACGGCGCGGGGAATTATGGGGCCATTTGGATGTACGCTCGGACCGAGTTCAACACTCGGTATCGTCTTGGAAGTGGCTTAATTCCCTTTTTCTTACCACCGCGAGTTCAGAACACAACAAAAAACAGACCGAACACACCCCGAAACCTATACGCACCATGTTTTCTTAGCGTCCTGCTGTATTTTTTTTAGGGGGGGGGGGGGGGGGGGGTGAAATAGCGAAATACTAAACAAACTTGAACTGCTCCTTCTATTAGTGTGTAGTCCTTCAAATCGCTGTAGATCGAATTGCAGCAGTGCGTCGAACCGACGATGGGAGGCGCTGTGTGTTTCCGGAATGGTTTATTGTGTTCAGATAAGATCGAACACTCGAGTTCGGTTCGCATTTTTGTTTTTCTTTATATATGTATTTATATGTTACTCCCTAATATATGAAAAAAAAAATTAACAAATGTTTTCTCAAAACAACAAACATCTCTAAAGAAAAAAAGACTGCTTTAAGACGTCAACGCCGTTTTCGGGCTTTGTCGGTTTTGTCAACTTTGACTGCATGCCAAACTAGAAACACCAAAAACCCGAATATTTTTCAAGAATCAGTGAATTGTATTTACTATACTTTTGAGTGTTAACAGAATTCTAAAAATTATATAGCTCGAAAAAGGTCACAAATTTGGCTGATTGAACATTTTGACCCCATTTTTGTGACTCGTTATCTTGTTATGTGTGAAAGATATTAAACTGAAACATTTTTTATGTCTTTCATAAAAGTATCTCTTATCGAAAAATACATTGCTGCTTTAGTCTAGAATTCACATTATTTACAACGCTTAAAATATACCCGAAATTGAAAACTTTCGCAAATTCAGCGTGCAAAAAAAAAAAAAAAAAAAAAATATATATATAATATATATATATATATAGATATATATATATATATATATATATATATATATATCTTAATCTTCCTAAAATTTGGAGGAAGCACTCTCCTTTACACCCTTGTAATATCCATTAAACCATGTTGCATATTTGTGTCTCCGTCAAAAGTACAGCGCTTTGAAATGTACCTCCCCGCGCAGACATTTTTACCCAAGGCCACGGCCGCAATGGCCGCCTTTCAATTTTTTTGCTTAAAACTTCTCACGAAGCCCTATTTTTTGCTGATGCACAAGTCCAAAGTATACATCTGGATTACTGTAAATACATCTATGGACTGCAAGTAGCTCAGGACAGCAGTTCGAAGCATCAAAGATGCAAACTGTGACGAGCCCGCCCTTTGCGCATAATTTTTGCATAGGCCACTGCACGGTCGGGCGAACTGAAACACAAACCCCCGCAGAAGACACTAGGTTCGATAGAAAGAAAACAACATATCTAACCAAGCAGCTCCCTATCCCTAACTCACAAAAAAAACAAAAAAAAAAACTACCTCTTTCAGACGTTGTTCGCCTAAGTAAACTGACGGTGCTGGAAGAGCCGGGCTGGTAGTGTTCTTATTTATTTTTACATAAATGAATATTGGCGCTCAATGCTCAAGGGAAACTCCCCTGACCACCAAACCACCGGACCCACATGAGTCCACAAAGTGACTCAATAGCCTAAGTTGACAATAATCGCCACCGAGATCAGTGGTGTAGATTATGAATGCGGCGGAGTTGACAAGACAAGACAAGGAAAGGGGGTGGGAGTTTGAGCACGCTGAGTGTAGCAACACACTTGAGAAAGGGACAACATGAAGAACGGACAGACCAAACTTACAACTAGCAACAACATCTATTGCTCTGTGAGTTTGTATATATGTGAAATTAAAGGAATCCGTCCGTGATGAACGGCGTCGTCCATCCTTCGAGAAACTTACTTGTTGCCCATTTCACATACTCCGGGTAAATGCGTTTATTTAATCCGCAACAGAACGGCGCAGCGAGGTGCACGCTGCTGCGTCGTAGGTTGAGAGAGTCTCGAGGCCCTGGTGACAGCCGTTCTCCGTGAACGAAACTTGATGCGTGCGAGCGGGGCCGAGGGGCCTCGGCGGTCGGCGGTTGGACTTCGTATGAGAGTTCTTATACGGCCGGGGCACGCCGCCGGATTCTAGAAATATATTTCATAACCACTGCTTGAACATGCTGAGTCTGAGTGCCAATTTATTTTTGTTTATTTTATAACAATGACCGCCGACGCAGCAAGAAGCGACAGCCGGGACGAGCGGACAAGCCAAGGTGTCAGCGAAGCGATTTATTAAAACAGTTGCCTAAAAAGGTAGTAAAAGTGCTGATCCTCAATCCTGCCGTGGTGTTATGTTCAGTTATTACGATTACTGCGCGAACCGTGGTGTTGTATAACGACCATGCAGTGGCCTTTGCAACAATTAAACACGAAGGGCGAGCTCCTCTTAATTCGTATCTTCGATGCTTGCAACTGTTGTACTGAGCTACGTGCACTTCATAGATGTCTTTAGAGCGGTCTAGAAATGTATAATTCGAAGTTATGCACCAGCAAAAAACAAAACATTGTAAAAAAACAAAAAAAAAACATTGGAAGGCGGTTACTGCGGCCGTGGCCCTTGGGCAAAAATGTCCACGTGGGGAGGTACCTTCAAAACGATCGTACTTTTGACGGGGACAAAATGATGCAACATATTTTTAAAGGAATATTATGAGGGTGCAAAGGAGAGTGATTGCTTCAAATTTTAAGAAATTCGAAATTTCGTTTTTAAGTGCACGTTAAGGTTGCAAAGATTTTAAATTTTGGATATGTTTGAGGCCCTGTAAATATCTTGATATATAAACTAGAGCAGCAATTAATTTTGCAATAAGATAAACTTTCAGGAAGTATATATGAAGAAAGTTTCAGCTTAATATCCTTAACACATAACGAGATAACGAGTCGCGAAAATGGGGTCAAAATCTTAAAGCAGCCAAATCTCTAAATTTTTCACTCACGATATATAATTTTTAGAATTTTGTAAACATTCAAGAATACAGTTACTATAATTCACTGCTTTGTAAAAAAAATTTAGTTTTTTTTTGGTGTTTTTTTCAGTTTACCTATTGCATGCAGTAAAACTTGACAGAACCGACAAAGCCCGAAAACGGCATTTGCCGTCTTAGTGCAGACAATTTTTTTTTCTTCATATATATATATATATATATATATATATATATATATATATATATATATCGTATTATTAACATTGTGCAGTGGAGGCAGAAAAAACTGTGAAAAGAGTGGACCATTACCGCAATTAAAAAAAAAAAAATACACGTTGAAAGAAACCAGAGCGCCTTTTGACAGCCTCAGAAACCCCGTGTTGTACTCGGCGTTGCCCAGTTAATGAACCGATCGATTTGGTCGGAAGTTTTAGAACCGTGGACACCGCTGGGCAAAGCGCCCCCGTAAGAAGAATCCGTATTGCTTATTTTCCTTGGTTGTCCGGCACTCTGTGATAGGGAAAGCCGACCTGCGAAAATAATAATTTTTCTCAACATACTGCAAACTTGCGCGTGCCATTTCCCCTAAGAGCCAATAGAAAAAATAGGAGAGGAGGAGGCAGACAAGATCCCCCAGTATCGACCTCAAATTTCTCACAAAACACTCCGTATCACCAATCTAAAAATGGCAGCCCGCAGACCCCTTTGAGTGTCGAAAATGACGGTCGAACGTACCGGTAGTTTGACTAGGGTGTACTAGAATGGAGAGGTGTGCCTCCCGGTGGCCGTGAGTGTGTCGCGATGTGCAAGCACGCCGGTGACGGCGCTGTGGGGTAGAGCGCGGCCATCGACGGCTGACAGAGTCCTGGCGGTCGCAGCAGAGATGCTTTATTCGACGTGAAAATGGTCGCATTCTTCGTTTGTTCTTGTCTGCTCGGTTGTGAGAAAGAATAGGCTCCATCATATCTCACAGCCTTGTGCAAAAGCGTAACTTCTGCGAGGGTCAGAAGCTTTTATTCTACGCGCCATTGCCGTTTTGGAGCAATCAATTACTTAAATAATCTACCATTTTTTTTTTTTTGCTGCTATAAAAATGATTGTTTATCTCACCTTACGTGCCAGCATTAAGAAAACTAAGTTTGAGTATAATATAATATGCGATGTTTTCCTCCCCACTTTAGTGTCAAAGGTCTTTTAATTATTTTTTCGACAGGTGTACATTTTGCAGACCTTGAAGTACCTAGTTTTTGTTCTGGTGCTAATACACCTTTTCTGTGTAGCATGTATTAATGAAACCGAGCTTTTCTTGACTTCTGCATGCTCTGCCAAAGCTTATAGACCAGGCAATATCTGAATTCATTTCACCAAGTGAGCATGTATCAAATGAAGATAAACACCAAGACTGGCAAGATAAATGGACCAACTTCAACGGCTGTCTTTATTCAGGAGCAATCAAACTTGGAGAAATTTATTTTCTCTGACATGTCACAGGTAACAAATTCTTCTTAAACTTTCGTGTTCTCTTTGCATTAGTTGTGTTTGTTTTTTCGAACAGAAAAAAATGTGCAATCGCGTGACGCACTAGAATTCTTTCTTGAAATCAGACGATCCCATTCCGCGAACAGAGAGGCGTCGCTCGGGGTCCGGAGCAAGGATTTTTTTTTGCATGTGTTGTCACGCACGTTGCACCCTGGTGCTAAACACCGCTGTCTTTTATTTTCTTCGCAGTATTCGACATCGTTGTGAGACCTTTGTCCCTTCGGCACAGCTAGCAACCACACAATATTGTATCGCTTCACACAGTAGGCAAAACAAGAAGAAATAGTCCCACCAAAACGCCCCAAGCCAGCCTCGCTAATTGCTGCCCGACCGGCCTCCTGGCCCTGCTGTGACTGGCAGCTCCACCTCAGGCACCTGCGGCAGTATTGGTCCACGCGACAACCAGATCCTACGGAGAGGCCGACGCGGTCTGCACACCTCCCAGTTCTAATACACCCTACCCTGACTAAATCGCAGCGAGGTGAACGCGGTGTGTAACTAATCTCCCTATGCACGTTCCTAGGTGGTATAAATTATTCCCTTTGTTTAGCTGAGTAAACTTTCGAAACTCCTTCTTGTTTCTGTTATTAAGGAGAATTCTCTGAGGCAAGTTTTGTGTCGTATGTTCAGCTACGATTAAAGCGTACTGGTGTACCAGGTAAATTGTATTTCATACAGCTACAGCAGCATATTTAATTAACGGTATTTGGTGTATACGTATTCACTGCCCCTCAAACAGGAGCACTGGCGCCTCCGCCCAGTTACAAGGAGCTGGGACCCAGCGTGGCCGGACCTGCCGCTGGAATCGTGGGGGCGGGTTTGTCGGGTGCCTTCCCGTCTCCTCGGTCCGGCCCGGCCCGCAGGCAGGCCGACTTGGAGGCAGCACGAGTGCCCGTCATCAGCAACAAGTACGCGCTAGGGGACGACTCCGTCATCGTCTCCAGCCCCGGAGCGCCGGACTTCCGATCTCAGGCCAGACGCAAGTAAGTGCAGTTTCGTTCGGCGGTGTTGGAGCACATCTCATGTTGTCACGTAAGTTCGCGAAGGGGTGCACGTCGATAGGGAGTGTTCCGCTAAAAAGCTTTATGCTTTCGACTGAAAGCCCCGAGATATTTCTGGTGACGCCCTTTCTTTGTTGTTAAGACCAGGATTTGCCTCTCCGTGACGTCAACAGTTCTGATCCTGACTGCTTATCATCGGTTGCGAGGGACAGGTTCAATGGTGTGTGTAAAAATCACAGTGTCAACTTGATGCCATTCTATTTTAAACCAACTCCGCCCAAGGCCATAGTAGCAGTACTTTATTTAGTCAATGGAAGCAAAATTACTCCCACCAAGGGTATCTTAGTGAGCATCAGCAGTAGTCAAGATAAGATATGAAAGAAAAAGCTTCGCTTCCAGCCCACGCTCTTTGCCTTCAGCCGTGGTTTGGCTGCTTGTGCATCGAAGTATTACCGAGGGTAGATGGCTTGTGCTGGAGGTGAGCTTGTACTGCAGATGTTTTTTTGCAACATAATATATCAACGCACTTAAAGAACGCGGAGCCTAGACGCACAATATACACGTTCGGATTATTCTGGTTTTTTATGCGTTATCATAAAGGCTGGTTCACAGATTTGCAACGGCTGCGTTCGTATGCAACCGAAACGACCGCAACGACCAAACCACCGCCACAACCATGACTCATGGATCGCTTCGCGAAGCTACCCCTTGTATCGCTAGCCATGCTGTGTACGGCGAACACTTGACACGGTGACTTTGTCGTTACGGTCGTTTTGGTTGCATGCGAATGCGCAGGTGTGTGAACCAGCCTTAAGAATTCTCGTTTTGACGAAAACTCGGTGGTGTCTCTCGTTTGTTTGTGCCAGGGAGAAAGGGAGAAGGAGGGGGAGAGGGTGACGCATGCGACGCTCCCATTGGTCCGAAGCGCTGATGTCAGCACGCGTCAACTTGTTCCTCTCTTTCCGGCGCTGACAAACTGACAGACAACGTTGGGTTTTTGTCAGAACGAGCCCTTTCATTTTTGGCAAAGTAACGCTAACAGCTGGCGCGGGGCTAGAGAGGGGAACACGCCGCGTAACACCTAGAACAACATGGCGAAGTTTGGCCGTAGTAGTCCTTGCGCCATGAAACCCCAATCAATCAATCAACCTGGAACAACAAAGTCGTAGTGCTGAATGAGATTGCTCATTCAGAGAAGGTCAACGCTGGACACAGCTTGAAACGAGTGCTGCCTCAGAGCTCGGCTTCGAGTCAAGTTTGAGCTGAACGTTGACGCAATCGTCGTGTCCTATCTGTGCCCAGTGTTGGCCTTCTCTGATGACGCCATCTCATTCAACACTACGGCTTTGTTATCTTGAAGGAATCGCGCCGCGGCGCGGTGGAATGCGGGCGTGCTCAGTGGTCGTTCTTCCGTCGCCGGTTCTTCTTCGCTCTGGGTTTACGTAGTAACAGTGCGTGGCTGTGATGTGTGTGTATAGTTAGAACGATTGATGAGATTCACTCTACAACTGATATAGATGCGGCTCCTTCCACGAGTGGTATGGATCTGGCTCTTTCCACGAGTTATCGTATTTCAGGGCATCGACGTGCTGACAGGAAGAATACAGAAAAGGGGTGAAAAAAATTACAGGAAGATCTATTGGGGGATTCTTCAAGAATCCGTTAGCATGCCCCTTGGGAAACGCCACACATGACCCCTTTTGGGAAACGCTAACACTGACCCCGTAACGAGGCCAAAAAGAGCGAGAGAAAATAGAGGAAGCAAAAGAGAAAGCCAAAAGAGCAAAATGAAGGGGTCAGTGTTAACGTTTCTAAGGGTACGTGGCGTTTCCAGGAGTCATGCTGACGCATTTCCTAGAAATCCACCAAATCTTCCTGTGACTTTTACCAGCTTGTTGGTTTTGAAAGACGAAAGACGATTACAAAATATTGTAACTTTTTTTTTTTATTGGTGTACCCACATTGCTCGCTTTAGTGTATTCTGTTAGGGATCTCGGTGGCAATGCACCGCGGTAATGTTCAAAGCAGCTAGCTTGGAAACCTCAGTGTTTCATAGATGCCGCTTTGAAACTCGAGCGCAATGACTCTAATGACACTCTTTCGTATGTGAGCCATATATCCACGCTTTTAAAGATATGTCAATTAAATGTATTTGATTGGCGTTTAATTTTAAACTGACTATTATGTGCGTCTTAGAAATGCATCCTCCTGGAGCACAGTAGTGGACGCTCACAGTTCACACAATTAAATTGAAAGTTGTCTTTATGCACATCCAGTTTAAATGCTCCGGGATGCTGTGGCTGTGTAGCTCTAATCCAAATCATTCAATAATTCGTATCTGTGATAATTAAGAAATACCATTTCAGCATCTCCCCTGTTTGGTGGGATGGTGCTTTCTTTTAAGCGAAGCAGTGTCTTCCCGTTCGTTATATAACGCATCAGGCAACCACCATCCTCTGCTAGGCAGACCAGAGCATACAAAAATCGGGAATAACCTACAGTGATTATATGTAACTGTGAAAGAGATGATCTGGCACCAATCTCCACCTCACGGCTTTCCAGTCGCAGGGCATGGCGCGACGATGGTGACTTGGCCGATGACGAGTCGGTAAACACGTTGGACGACGACGATGACGAAGACGACGACGAGGCCGTCGGATCCGTGCCCATCTGGCTGTGCTGCGGCATCGTGGTAGGCTACATCTGCGGCGGCGCCTGGCTTTTTTACTCCTGGGAGGGCTGGGGGTACCTAGACAGCGCCTACTTTTGCTTTGTCACGCTCACAACCATTGGCTTCGGTGACCTGGTGCCCGGAACGGCCCTCTCGGACGACCAGCAAGTCACGCTTGCCGTCTGTGCCGTCTACCTGCTCTTTGGCATGGCCCTGCTGGCCATGTCCTTCAATCTGGTGCAAGAAGAAGTCACCCGGTCGGTGAAGTGTGTGGGCAGGAGGCTTGGGATTCTATCGGAAGACGATGATGACCGGTAGACGGGTTAATCTGACTAGTTTTCGAATGAACCGATGGTGTCCGCTCACTCGGTCTCATGCACGTTTGAATTGCAAGGACGACCTTGAAGAGTGTCGAAACTGAAAATGTGCACAGTGGGCCATGAGAAAGACGGGGCTGCCCGCGCTCTGAGTTCCTTGAGGGGCATTCTGATCTCTCGTGCGACCTGTAATAAGAGCAGTTGACGACGAAACATCTCCAGTTTCCAAGAGTGGAGAGTGCATCGAAGTGAATATTGGGAATGAATGCCCTGTGTGGAAGGTTTCGAACAAACCTGGGATCAAAGTGGCCGGTCCTTGTCTTGAAGATACAAGGCTTTCCGTTGTCAGCCAAGCAAGTCAAGACGGCCCCAAGGAGGGAATGTGATGTAGTTTGTGCCGTTCAGTTCAAAATAATGAGTGCTCATAAATTTAAACTCGGACTAGCGCGCCGTTGACGATGAACGTCAATAGGATTTAACTGTTTGAATTCAGCCCAATATTCTGAGCTGAGTTTGTATGCCCTTCGGTGCGGTGCCTTTTCTTAAGTGCCTGCGTCCATGCAAACGTGATTGTGAACCACTGACATTTTGTGCACAAGAGTGGACAAAATGAACAGCATGGCTGATGCGGTGGTGCTGTGAAAGGGCTACTGTCTGCCCTATACATGTGACTCACCCTAGAAAGCGTTGGTGAACTACAGGAACCAAAAGGCGACTTTTCTCATATATACCTCTTTTCAATGTTTGTGACGTCACCACAACATCGTCTGCAGTAGGAGACGAACTGGTCACTATTTTTCAAAGAGGAGTGCCCTGTATTTTACAGAAATAAACGGGTCTTGAAGACTGAGATTAATTTTGTTTTAATATCGTTGAATTATATTGCATGATGACTGCACATTAGCCGCACCGTGTTTCTTTTCCTCTATTGTGTTTGCGTTAGATTTCGGAGAGCGGTGTTTTACATCTGTTAATTTCTGCGGAGAGAGCAGAGTCGATCATTGAGAAATGGCGTTCGAAATTTCAGAGGCCCTGGTTCGCCGTTCATTACTCCCGTAAGAATTATACATTCTTTATTTTTTACCCTCATTTGTTTCTGTCTTGCATGACTGATATTTTCATCTTAGAAACGGTCCAGATCGCGCAGGTAATCAGTTTACAACACATTTTTAAACAAAAGACGACTGTGTATTTTGGTTTCGTAGACAGCTTTGTGAGACACGGGTTTGTAAACAAAGAAGTTGTAATGGCGGCGGACTATGTGCTGCGTACACTGAGAATTCGCTCGAAATAATACCTACCTTGACCTCAAACTTATGATGGGTGTCGCAAAACCTTCGAATTATCTTAAAGTAATAAAAAGTACGATTAAAAAAAAAGCAACACAAGATTGTTTAGCAATCTTCAACATCGGGGTAAGGTAGGTCCGATAATACCATCTTCATGTTTCTGCACCCGTGCTCTTGCACTGGAGTACAAGAGTACCCGTGCTCTTGTACTCCGTGCTCGCACGGGTACACTAAAGCACGGGAACACTAAAAGCACGGGTACACTAAAGATACCCGTGCTCTTAGGCACCCAGTTGATCTGCATTTCCGTGAATTTATGTTGGGGCTTTCGTACATTTTGCGAACAAGGGACTAACTTGCAGTGGCAGCTATACGGTGCCTAAAACACGTCTCGACTGGTGTGTTTAGCGTCCTGTCCCGCCCATACATCAAAGGTGCTCCCCAAGTGACAACAAATGACATCACAAAAGCCGGAGTGTTATATTGTCAGATGTCGCGATCCCGGTGGTTGGACGTATAAGTTCCGAAAAACAAATCCGGCAGATACACTTAGGATTGCTTACCTGTAGGAGTAGGAAAGCATTCCTATACGCAGCGCATTCCTACAAGCCGCGCGTCACGTCTTCAGTTTTCACACGGCGCTGCGGTGGCAACATCACGCTCCTACCCCCCCCCCCTTCCCCCCCCCCCCCCCCCCCCCCCGCTGCGCAAGCGCGGCGAACCCCTCGGCCCCACGGCTTTCGTGACGATGCATCTGCGTTGCTGTGCTTTGCTTTGCGTTTTATTTCTGATGCACGTCCGCTTTGACCTTGAGCGCACCGCCGGCTTCCGTGACGAAGCATCTGCGTTGCTGCACGTGCTTTTGGCCAATGGGACTTTATGTGCCGTTTTCGCTACTACGGGCAAAACGGCTACAGACAACGGCTACAGACAACGCCGGCTTCGTTTCATGGGACAGTTAATGCTTTAGCATTAAAAAGCAGGAGACAACGCGAGTGTCGATGTTACCGCGGCATCCCAACTTCTGAATTCCGAAGCTTCCGTGGACTGCCACATTGGAGAGCGACCTGCAGCAGAACAGGCGTCTGCCACATTCACCACCGCTGCTGGGACGCCGCCAGGATCGCGACCGGCGACAGCATGACACTTCTTTGACGTCATCAGGCGGAAATCGAGGGCACCACTTTTTTTGGACGCGGGAAACGCCAGTCGGAGACGGGTCCCGGCCACCGCAGCATGTCATTTCGTGTTCTCAATATGTCGGCCAAAGCCGTGCATCAGACTCTCACCTGCGATTGTAACAATAAAAGCTTGTCTTCCGAGATAGCGGATGAGCATGTATCTTCGCAACCTGCTCATCCACTATCCCGCTGGCGCCGCACTCTTATTGGCTGGCATCAGTGATCATGTGGCCCTAAAAACAACAAACAGCGTTTCATTTGTCCGAAGTCGCGCTGCTAGTCTCGGCACACGAATGATTGTACCGGGATCTATTGGCCCAAAGAAGTATTCTACGTACGGCGATTTTGTCAGGTGGTGACCCATTTCTACCAAAAAGCGTTTCGATAGATTTAGCCTCCCACAATGGCTGCGTTCAAAACTACTACTGCTAACCTGACTTATAGAATCGTTCAACTTTAATTAACACATATGGAGACATCAGAACGTACCGGTTATCTCTCCGAACGTTCGCCGAGTCCGACAAACACGAGGAAAGACGATGTCCACGTTTTAAGCGCTATCGTATTCAAAAGTTATTCTTGATTTCCTGAAATTTTGCCGTGGGAAAATGGGAACCGATCCCGAGAGTTGACGCCATTCAGCCCCATGTATTCGCGGGCGTCAATGGCTACCATTTTCTCATTTCCCAAGGTCGCTTATAACTTTTAAATAAGATAACGGTTAGTTCAGAAACTCAGGCATCTGGTCCGGAACTCTAGTTTGGGTGGAGGCCGAGCGTTCAGCAATGCATCGTTTATTATTACAGTATATATATATATATATATATATATATATAGTAGTAGTGAACTGAACTTACCGCTCGTGGAGCAGGTACAAAGCTAGAGGTTGCGATAAGGCGCCCGTGCGATTTTTCCGTCTCTTATCTAGCCCCAGCCTTGTACCTGCTCCACGAGTGGTAACTTTAGTGCACTACTACGCTTCTCACGCGCTCAAAGTCTTTCTGAAAATGACTAATTTAGGGGTTTTCAACGACGCTGAGCAAATTTCAAATTGGAACCATATGTCTATTTTCATTAATTAAAAAGTTAATTAACGAATTTTAATTAATTAGCCCACTTCTCGCAAGGATTAGCCACCCACATAATGTCCCCCTAGCCGTATAACTCACTTGAACAAACCGTACTAGTGCATCTTTTACGGATTTTTTGTAATAAATCTGTTCGAATTAAAAATGAACACCCGGTATATATATATATATACTATATATATATATATATATATATATATATATATATATATATATATATAGTTAAGGGACACCTTGTTTAATTATGAATAAAAACACCAACGACATCTTTCTTTTTGCCGAGCAAACAAAAATTGCCTTTTCTTTACTTTCAACTTCCCGTTTGCAAAAATTTTTTTTTCTTTTTTTAATGAGAGTGGTTTTTGTTTTAGCTGCGTCTTAGCTAACACTGCGCTAGGCAAAGTAATGTGAACGGAAGCGCACGAGTGCCACGTGAAGTTTGCGTGCCCAGGCTCGGCAGATTTTATTTCACGCAACCTTAGCTAGGACGCTGTTTCTAGCAAGCCGGCCCTTAATATTTTGGGTATTATGCGAAGCAGCGAGCTCGAGCCTCCAAGCTTAATATAGCTTGACGTTCGTGTTTAGGTGTGTTAGGACAGCGTAAGGTAGGTCTGCTTTCGGGGTATTGCGACACAGGATTGCGGTGTAGATGAAAACTTTTGCCAGTGTAGTAGATCTAAATCGAAACGGGCAGGGACGGGGATCGATCCCAGGATGTTTGGGTTCTGCAGCGCGAGCTCTCACTCCGCGTGCTCCGAACTGCGGTGCGCTAACACACTCGGACACGGAGCGGACACCACCGGCGCCGCGCATGCGCGATGGGGGTGTGGGCAAGGAGCTCGCCGTCGCCCATAAACAAACCATTGAAATGCGATGTTGTCAGCGTCTGTGTGAGTCCCCCTGCCCTTTTTCGCGTTCGAATTGTTGATTCTACGTCGTCCTGGCAATGTCTGACTACTTGAGCGGCGTCAGCGAAATTACCGCGGCTCGTTACACCGCAAAACATCGCGTGAATAACGTGACATGCGGCGATTCATTCCGCGTGTACGCCGCAGAGTGTACGCTAAAGCCTGATTCGCATGATGAGATTTCGCTCGCAATTTTCAGTCGCGACGTTGCTGGGGCTGCAAAATCGTGAACCGTAGCTGAGATGGTCGACGGCGGTATTGAAAATTGCAAGCAGAATCGGCCCAAGGGAATCAGGCATAACAAGTCGGTGATGGCCACTGGTAACAATGATCAACGTCTCCTTGTATCTATTGTTTACATCGAGCCTGCTTCCCACCCTTCAAACATAAGTCTTTTGAGGCCTGCACTTACTTCTTATCGCAAGTACCGGGCGAACATTTGGCCTACGGGCCGGTGTCGTCTAGAAGAGCAGACGACAAGCAGAAACGTTTGAAAGAGCAGACGACAGTTCGAACGATCAGGTGGCCGTTTGAACTTGAACTTGAAGACGCGCTGAACGTAGTCCGCTGCTGGTGCTGGTCCGTACAACTTGACGGTTTCCCGGCGTTCATGTTGGAGCAAAACAAATAAATGTGTTGACCACAAATATCCGTGAATTCAACCCAAAGTGCTTCCCGCCCAAGCAATCGTGGTCCGACGGCGTCTAGTTTTCTCTTTTCACGGCACATATCCACGTTCTTGGACGAACCGAACACATGAAAACTGACCTTCAAACCTTTCTCGACTCTTTTGGTACAGTCACAGTCGCGGTTTTTGAAGAGAAGGCAGGTTTTTGTCTGGTTCCTTTCAAAACAACCCAGGAATACACGTCTCAAATGGGACCTTCCGCCCACCGCCCCAGACCGGAAGTGCGACCGACGCGCCACCACCGCGCCGTGACGTAACAGAGATGAGTTCGTGTATACTCCGCCCACCCTAAGACTATTAGCCCCGAGAGCGAACACAAGCGTCGCTGTGGTCGGCCTTCCACGATTGGCCGAACGCTGACTATGACGTCGGAAAGGGGATTTATCATCGACGGAAATAAGAGGAATGAAAGAACTTTAATTTTGACGGTGTTGGCAGTGTTCCTTTGAGAGCGCAATGATTTCAAGCTTCCACCATGCTAATAACAAACACCATCGAACTTGTTGTTTGCAAGGTAATGACGTCACAAGGGGAAACCACAGGAGGGCGCCACCAAAACTTCTCACCGCTAATTAGCCCCGTGCGCGACCGAAAGCGTCGCTGTTGTCGGCCTTCCACGATTGGCCGAACGCTGACTATGACGTCGGAAAGGGGATTTATCATCGACGGAAATAAGAGGAATGAAAGAACTTTAATTTTGACGGTGTTGGCAGTGTTACTTTGAGAGCGCAATGATTTCAAGCTTCCACCATGCTAATAACAAACACCATCGAACTTGTTGTTTGCAAAGTAATGACGTCAAAAGGGGGAACCACAGGAGGGCGCCGAAGCGTCGCTGTGGTCGGCCTTCCACGATTGGCCGAACGCTGACTTTAACGTCGGAAAGGGGATTTATCATCGACGGAAATAAGAGGAAGGAAAGAACTTTAATTTTGACGGTGTTGGCAGTGTTACTTTGAGAGCGCAATGATTTCAAGCTTCCACCATGCTAATACCAAACACCATCGAACTTGTTGTTTGCAAGGTAATGACGTCACAAGGGGGAACCACAGGAGGGCGCCACCAAAACTTCTCACCGCTAATTAGCCCCGTGCGCGACCGAAAGCGTCGCTGTGGTCGGCCTTCCACGATTGGCCGAACGCTGACTATGACGTCGGAAAGGGGATTCATCATCGACGGAAATAAGAGGAATGAAAGAACTTTAATTTTGACGGTGTTGGCAGTGTTACTTTGAGAGCGCAATGATTTCAAGCTTCCACCATGCTAATAACAAACACCATCGAACTTGTTGTTTGCAAGGTAATGACGTCACAAGGGGGAACCACAGGAGGGCGCCACCAAACTTCTCACCGCTAATTAGCCCCGTGCGCGACCGAAAGCGTCGCTGTGGTCGGCCTTCCACGATTGGCCGAACGCTGACTATGACGTCGGAAAGGGGATTTATTATCGACGGAAATAAGAGGAATGAAAGAACTTTAATTTTGACGGTGTTGGCAGTGTTCCTTTGAGAGCGCAATGATTTCAAGCTTCCACCATGCTAATAACAAACACCATCGAACTTGTTGTTTGCAAGGTAATGACGTCACAAGGGGGAACCACAGGAGGGCGCCACCAAAACATCTCGCCGCTAATAGTTGAACGGGGTGTAGCGTGCTGTAACGCGGGAAGACAGCGCTTGGGGACACATGGCATCAGAAGCGTATATTAGGAGAGTTTGGACAATGGGCGGAGCAAAGGCCGCCGCCAGCGCCGAAAACTCCCCCCGTGGTTAGAGCGTAAACTAAAGGTACGACACAGCGTCGACCAATCAGGAGACCGCGAAGTCACAATATTGCAAACAACATTTAAAGCGTGAAATAGAAGCGTTCAATATCGGCCTCTCTACTCCATCTCACAAATGTCTGCAGTAAAGACAAAGGCACAGGCGCGTGAGCCTAGCTCAACGAAATGCTTCTGTTTGTACGAGAACTCGTGCATAGGAGGCACCTTCCAAAGCCACGCGCTCGTGCCCATGCCTTTTTCTGCACTGCTGATGTTTGTGCTAGGGTGCCTTCATGTGCGCTTTGCCTGGGGTGATGACATCTGGCCATTTTGTTTCGAACTGTTATTTTTATTTTTTGTTCCGAAGCGCGTGTCCCTGCACGCGCTCGTGGCGCTGACTGTGCTACGGCGACATTTTGTTCCCTGCGATTTCTTTGTATTTTCCCTGTGAGCGCGTGCTGTCGGCATCGGGTACTACAAACGATGGCATCACCCTAAACAGAAGGACATTGAGGCACTCTAGTTTGTGCAGATGGAGTATCGCAGAGTATCGGTGACAGTTTGCTCTGGGCCGGCTTGCAAGAACAGCGTCTAAGCTGAGACCAACGTTACTAGATTACCTCAGTTGTGGAACTCCCGCGGAGAGGGGTACCCCCCCTCACTCACCTCAATCCGCCTAGAGTCGTTCGAAGCGCCATCTA
Source organism: Ixodes persulcatus (assembly GCA_013358835.2). Taxonomy (NCBI): domain Eukaryota; kingdom Metazoa; phylum Arthropoda; class Arachnida; order Ixodida; family Ixodidae; genus Ixodes; species Ixodes persulcatus. The sequence goes on along the minus strand of JABSTQ010010328.1, from coordinate 354,918 downwards.
TATTTTCGTTTCATAACTGTGCATTCTAAAGAGCACAGCTGAAGCGCCAAATGGCGATCACAACGCCGCCATTTCTCCCTCAGCGGTCACTCTACGAACTGCACGTGACATCTATTTTTGGCTTTAATCGGGTTACAGGGGTTCCGCCCCCGTCTCCCTTGTGGACGCGCCGCGACATACCCCCACAGTTAAAATGCACCTAGGTCGGGACGCGCTACCTGAAATCCCCGCTGAGGCATGGTTGTATAAAAACAATATTAATTGTGCTGCAAAACCTTGAAAACTAAAAATTTTAGAAAACACCACCCGCCCCTATTTTGTACTAATCTCCAATAAAAGTTACTACAAAAAGAGTTTTTTTCGTTGGTTTTTACGTTTCTAGTGACGTTGAAACGAACGTATCCCGATTCAGTTACCAAAGCAGCCGTCCGGCGGCGCGTCGAGCGAATCTGGGCGAGTCGTGGTGAGTGAGGGGGGGTACTGTTCGTGCATGCAGCGTCTATGAACAGTTCCGTAACTGAGTTAATCTAATAACGTTGGCTGAGACTGGCTGAAAGAAAGCAGTGCAAAGGGTGGGGCGCGCGAGCGTCTTGAGACGCGGAGTCCCGTTCGGCTCGTGCGCTGGCTTTGGCAGTGCTTTCTTTCCCCGTCTAAGCTGAGACGCTGTTTCTAGCAAGTCGGCCGCACGTTCGTTTATTCTACACTTGAATATTGGCATGAAGAAAACCTCACATTCGCCAAATTTTCAGTCACCGAGAGTTATACCTTTTCACTCCAACAACGCTAAAACGGCTTAAATTAGTCGTGTCACATATTTAGAGCACACGACCACCGCTAGGGGCTGTTTTGCGGCCTTTGGTTAGCCCCGAGATGCACGCCTATTCAAACCAATGTATGGCCAAACTCTCTCAATAAACGGCTCTGCTAGGGTGCCTACATGTCCGTCTGTCTGAGGGTGAAGACATCAATTGTTACCCTGAATGTGCCAGCGCGTGACGCTCTCGGGCACTCGGTGCGTGACTTGGGCGGTAAAATGGCGTCTATGCATTAGCCAAAGCTACGCCCTCGAGCTGAGTGACACCGGACTGCGCGCACTTCAAAATGCATCAAAAAACGATTGTGCGGAAAAATGGCTGAAATGTCACCACTCAAGCAAAAGCGCGCGTGTGTATGAAGGCACTCTAGGCTCTGCACGGCATGGGCGCCCGTCGCAGGTGGTGTGCAGTTGCCGCGCTCCGTGTTTGGCCTCGCGACTCAACGCCGAGTTGGCCGTCTCGTCGTCGTCGTCGGGGCTGGAACTCCCCCTGTCGGAGCCGGGGACACGCATTATTCTTTTCCCGTTCCACGTGCTTCTTCTTCTTCTTTTTTTTTTTTTTTGTTTGAGCCCAGCGTTCCGGAACTGCGCACGCGCGAACATCCATCATTTCTGGCGTTCCTCGCATCATCCGTCAAGAAGGGGGACCCGGGCCACGTGACAGTCAACGCGCGTCGCCACGAAAGAAAACGTCGTCCCGCAAGAAGTTCCGACGACGTTAAAACCGTGCACGCCAAAGAAAGAAAAAAAAAAAATAGAAACCATGGAGCAAAGAGGAGGGAGTCGTTTTTACGACGGGGGCTAGGTCTTTATGATCCCGCGAGCATTCAGCACGTGAGGCAAGCCAGAAATAAAAAAAAAAAAGCAGTCTGCTACGATTTCCCAGTTGTGAACCGTTTTGGATTTTTAAAGAAGTATACACGATTGCAAGCAAAGCGACTGGCCGCCGCCATTTCTCTGCTCGTGCGGGAAAGCTCATGCGATTTCAAGCTTGCCAAAGCTATCTTCACGCGCACGTTACACGTGCTTGCACGCCTGGGGCACCAGTCGTGATGCCATGCTTGCAATTCCAACAAGCTGTTTACAAACAGGCCCACGTTTTCCCGTATCAGCGTGGTCACTGCGCACGCGCAGAGACCAGATTCACGTGTAGCTTCTGCGGAAGCGCGGTGCCGACAACAGCGCCACCGCAGCGAGAGTCGAGTTGGTGTATAAAAGTGCCGGAAACAACAAGGACAAAGACGAAGTAAGACGACACGGATTCTAGCCAGATGTAAAAATGAAACAACCCGAGAACCTTTCGAGGCACGCGAATTTCGAAACAATGGAGTAGATTACATAAGATAGATATCTATTGCCCTTTCAAAGAAAACATTTTGATTGTATTAAACGAGCTTTGTACCAATATGATCATAACTATATTCGTTGTCACATCAAGACAAAAAGCACGTTTTGCACATTCCAAACCCGAACACGAAACAACGTGTTCGGCTTTTGAAACGAATACGTCTTGATAATCCAACATTTAGGTAATCTAATATTTCCCTACACATATCTTGATTCACCGTATAAAAAAAAAAAATATTATTATGCACAAAGAAATCATTTTTTTTTTTTCTTACGGTTTGTGAGGTAAATATGGAGTGTAGACAGGCCGATGGGGTCCATGTGTATTATACCTGTTCTTTCCGCATAAACAGTAGTTGAGAGTGCGCCTCCTTGTGTAGTCTCTCTACGTCTTGGTCCTTGGTGTTTACGGCGAATTTATACTTTTTTATCCAGCTAGCCAAATTAACCGCTTCGCTGCCGTTTAGACTAACACACGCGGGCGTGTACCTCGCTTAGCAGCGCACGCGAAGGCTCGTTCACACTTTCAAGCAACGTCGATGGAATCATAACCAAAAAAAAAAAAAAAAAAAAATAAACCGCTGAGCGGGGTGAGTTTTGCTTATTTTATTGGACGCACCTCGGTCAATAGGATTTGCAGAATCAACCCGTAAGAAGGACCAAGTACGAATCGCGAAGTCAATGGACTATACTTTCTTTGTTGACAAATCAACTTTCGAGGAATTCCGTTTCATTATGCATAACAACCTACCGGTAGATTTTTTATTTTATTTATTTATTTATTTACACATACTGCGACCTTTGTGAGGTATTGCAGGAGTGAAAAATACAGAAACAAAATTAACATTCAAACAATACAACATGCCCTCGAGCATAACAAAAATGAAAACGATGACGTCATGCGTTACTGAAAAGAATAGGCAGAACCGCGCTAATAAAATCACCATAGGGAAGAGTACGTATTTTCCCATCAAGATTAATTTCAATACTCTGTGGGAAACAAACGAATATTTAAAGCAGTTAGTATGAGACTGAAAAGGAACAATATTTAATGAATGAGATCGTCTGGTGCGTGAACTAGTAGAGAATTAAATATATTTACTTCGCTCTATTCCACAGTCCTCATTAACAATTCTGTGTAACATATTAATTATTTCAACTGTTCGCCTTCTAGACAAAGGCTCCAGCCCCAGAGATGAAACAGCCGAGAAGAGCGAAAAATTACGGTCATACCCATTCAAAATAAACCTCCCTGGCCTGGATAGATTCAACGAGATTAATGTCTTTCTTAAAAAAAAAGGATCCCAAACAACAGATACATACTCCAAGATGGGCCTAACAAGGGAGTTTAACTTCTTTAGTAGAGAATCTAAGAGTACGTTTAACATAGCCTAATTTTTTAAGGGCGCGAGAACAAATAAAGTCGACGTGCTTGTCCCATTTGAGGTTGGTCGTGAAGAAAACACCTAAATATTTGAACTCCGTAACTTAATTTAAAATGACATGATCGATGTCATTGCTAAAAACTAAAGGGGACCTCTTATTCGTAAATCTCATAAACACAGTCTTATCAAAGTTAATATCCATATGCCATTTCTTGCTCCAATTAAAAAAAAAAAACGGATAAAGGATTCGTTAAGTAACAGTTGATCATTAGGAGATGAAATGTCATTGAACAGAATGCAGTCATCTGCATAAAGACGAATTTTAACGGGTAGGTTTTCTACGACATCATTTATATATAAAATAAATAAAAGAGGCCCTAACACCGAACCCTGAGGTACACTTGAGCTAACTGAAGCTTCCGAAGAGAAGGCATTCGCAAATGAAACAAACTGCGACCTGCAATTCAAATAATCTGAAATCCAGTCAAGCAGAAGGGATTTTTTAAGAATGACTTTTAACTTTAAAAGAAGCTCGGGGTGGGAGACTTTATCAAACGCCTTCGAATAGTCAATAAAAATAGCGTCAACTTGTCCTCCTTTATCTAATGATGAAGCAATGTCATGAGTACATTTCAGAAGGTGCGTAGTGATTGAAAAAAGACGACGAAAACCGTGTTGGTGAGGAGAGAGTAAAAAATTATTTTCAAGATAATTAGAGATATGCTTACACACTATGTGTTCGAGGAGTTTGCTGCAAGAGGATGTAAGAGAAATTGGTCTATAATTCAGAAGACTCTGCTTATCACCGGATTTGAAAATGGGAACTCTTGCTGATTTCCAAAGTCGAAGAACAATTCCGGATGAAAGAGACCTTTGGAAAATTATAGTTAAATATTGCTTAATTATGTAGTACCACCTATATTATCCGTGGATTGATTCAAAACAACTATATTACCGTGCTGACCTTGCTTCTGTCTGTATTTAATTTTGTGGCTTTCATTTCTTTTTTTATTTTTTTCTTTCTATCTGCTGGGGTGTTGTCTGGTGTTGAGAGTTTGTCAAACCGTCTAGCGCGACTTTTTTTTTTTTCAACCTTACCGTTACATGTAATGAAAAATAAAGAATATTACTTCACACCGAATAAACTCTCTGACGTCGCGATGCTGCGGTGGCGCTGCTGTCGGCAATGCGCATGCGCGGACGATTTATCACACGCTAATCTGGTTTCTGCGCACCCGTAGTGCCCACATGCGGTAGAGGCAAACGCCGACTTGTTTGCACAAGAATAAAACAGCGTGTCGGACTACGTGCACACATACATCTTATTTCCAGTTTTACCCTACAATCTTTGCCCACATAGGGTAATAAGGCTTGTGCGTGGGGCGCGGCAGGTACGCTCAGGTAAACACACATTCGTGTTAGAATGAAATGTGTGCCTTTGGCATGCCCAGTAGTTTCATTATAATAGTATTAACGTTCAACTCTGTTTTATAAGTTTAAACCAAAAGTAAGCAAACAATTCTATAATATTAAGCGTAATTTCAACGTTTATTTATAATCCGAGGGGAAACAAATCACAATAAACAAAATATTTATAAAAATAGACACGGTCGGAGGGGTGGTCCGCTTCGTTGATTCTTATATTTTTTTCATAATTAGTTCTCTTTTTACTTACCCATTTTTTTCTCCTCATTCATCCATTCTTCAGATATCTTTTTTTTTATTTTGTGCGGATTTTTACATTGAGTTATATCTTCAGGCGTTAAAAAGTTTAGCTACGTAGTGTTTTCTTGTTGCCTCTCCATATTTCGTTTTTATATATGGTTCTACATATATCCTGCTCGGACGTAACGTTCTTTCCTTAACTGTTTCTTATTTTATGTTTATTGTTTAAAAAAGGTTTGTCATTATGTCATACTTCAATCGATCACTAAAGCACAACACTCCTAAATCTTTCTGCATATGCTTATTAAAATCTTCGCTATTATGCCCTACCTTTCTAAATATGGTCTTTTCAAATAGTTTCGATTTTTATTTGCAGATATTTGGCACAGTGCCCGTAAACAGTAACTCCATATTGTAATACCGATTTTCCCAAGGAATTATATATAATTTGAAGTACAGAACGGGCTACTATATATTCAATATGAAACATATGTGCCATCAGTATTCTCGATTTCTTGCATACCTGTTCTACGTGAATTTTCCATTTAACACGATGATCTATGTACATTCCAAGGTGTGTTACATTGTTGACGTATTCTCGTGCCCGGCAAGAACGGTTGTTGCAGTTATTTTCGCGCATATTTATTGGTATTTCAGTTTGTATTTTTTTCCTTGGGTCTCGTAAGCACATTACTTGGGTTTTGGCAATATTTACGATTTTTTGATTTTTGCGGTACCAATGAAGAATATCGAAAATGCGTTCCTGAACGCATTGTCGATGAGTTCAGGAAGAATATCTGAAAATGCGTGCCTACGGCGCTTGCATGGGGCGCAACACCACTCAAATAGCATGACCTCGGTGCTGAACGCGGAGGCGCATATTGGACACACGAGCGCTGACCCAGCGTGCGGCTGGGATTCGTGCAGAGGGAGTAAGAACGGGAGGTCCAGCCGAAAGCTAGCGCAACACTCGTGTGTCCAATATGAACCTCCGCGAAGGCCTACTTTAGATGACGTCAAAAAATTCAGCATAGAAGTTTTATGTATATACTCATGTTCACCACAAAAACTGCAGTAAAAAAAAAGTCTGTTTTTTTTTTTTTTTGCGGAACGTTATTAATTTCCCCCTTTTTGCGTTGAATTAAGATAAATGTAGGTGCATCTTAAATTAGCTATAAGTTTTTTTTACCAACACGGAGACGTCTCAATCGCCAAAAGCATCGTTTTCTTCTCCCGGAGACTACCAAATATTGTAAGGGCTACTCCTCGAAGCGTATAAAAAATGCGCAAAGCGTGTTTTTTTTAATAGTCTCTTGTCTGACAGCGAGTATAGGTGGTGTTGGCTAAGTTGATGCTGCACCGGAACATTGACTCCAGTAAAAGCGCAAGCGGATGGATGAAAAAGGGGTATGTAGCGCGCTGGTGATAGCGCGTGTTCGTCGGCAGTATGTCGCACTGTGTCTTCAAACCACCTTTGTAGGCGTTACCGAAAAAAAAAAGTAAGGGAATACGTTACTCGTTACTTGCAAATAAAAGGAACGCTTTACCGAACTACGTTACGTCTAATAAAATGAACTTGTCACCGTCACAGATAAAAAGTAACGCAGGTTACTTTTGCGTTAATTTTTATTTATGAATTTATACAAAACAAAATACTATTTTAACGTTAGAGATATTTGTAATCGCCATATTTTAAGAAGCATTGTTTCCACTGTTGAAAAATCATTTCATGGCCCACTTAACGTAACTACACGCGGATACTTCACAAAACACACACAAAATAGTATAACTTGGTGCCTGAAAAACACACACAAAAAAAATTAAGTGTATCTGTTTTTTTTTAGTTTTGGGAGAAAAATGTAACGAGTAACGTAAATACGTTACCCACTACTCGAAGTAAATACCCTAAGTACGTTACCAGTTACCACTTTAAATAATTAAGGAGTACGTTACCACGTAACCGAAAAAAGTAACGAGTCACCACCAACATTGCAACTTGAACCCAATCAAACCAATACCAAACCAACATCGAGGGTTTTACGGGCCAATCCAACGAAGCACATATCGCGCGTCTCAGCTAAGGACTGGATATTTCATTTCACCACTTGGGAATTTTTTGACGTGAAACGAAAATATTTCGGTTACATAGCGCCTTCTCAGCAATATGCCTCCGTCACACTGCGGGCATCCCGTCCAGAGTTGAACCGGGAATTTCGGTCAAATTGATTTGGTCTCTACGAGCTGGAGCGCGCTGCTAGGTTACAGTGATAAAAGGAAAGCGACATATATAGAACGAAGACATGGACGAAACATTCGGTTTTTACCGAAAGACACCGTTAATGACTAACGTCGAAAGCCCACCACAAAACAAACAAAGAAAAAAAGAAGGAGCGATGACTCTGCGTTTGTTTTCCTCACAGCGGGAACTCTGGCAACGTTTCCAAGTCCGATCACAAACAAGCCCGCCGAAAACCAGGAAGAGGTTGACCTAGAAGTTTCTTTATGCTGAATGGAATTTTTACGAGATCGTCGTGGCTCTTTGAGAGCCTCGCTCTTTTCGGCAGCGACGTCATTACACGCCTTTATCAATGCCGTATAGAACACAAGGCCCGCGCGGGACGTCATTGTTAAAAGACACCCCCCCGCCCCCCTTTCCCCCGTCTCAAGCGGAAAACATTAGTCCGAGATAACTCTCGTTCTCGATGTGCCCTTCTCGGGATTCTTTTTAGGGCAGTTGAATGGAAAGGAAGTTTAGCTGGTACACTGTTATATGAAAAGCGTCAGAGAACGTTGTAATTGACTCGCCTTGTTTGTCCCATTCTCTGGCGCTTTTATTTGGTATCGTATTGGGTAGTTATTCTTGAAATTGAACGATGTCGAAGTGAGCTATAAGGACGTCGATGTAAACTGCATGCTTCACTGAACAGGTGATAACCGTAAACGTTGCATTCCTATCATAAAATCCCGAATGAACGCCCACCCACTGAGGAGAGAGGTAATATATATATATATATATATATATATATATATATATATATATATATATATATATATATATATATATATATATATATATATATATATATATATATATATATATATATATATATATATATATATATATATATATATATATATATTATGCATTATGCATATGCAGATGAATGAACCGTACTTAGAAAAAGAAGAAGAAGCCTCGGGGAACAGCCTGTCGCAGTTTTGTGGCTCTCAGCTTAGTTTTCGTAAATTGGTCAATCTTAAATGATTTTCAATTGTTATTCCAGTCGCAAGCATTGTATATTTAACTTGACATCTTCACCGCCGAGTCTGAACACCAAGAAACGGGCGTCGACGGCGGGCAAATTGTCATTGCCGTCGCAACCCGATGCCATTCCATCGATGAAGCCACCCGCCACCATGGAACAAGTCCCACCCTCCCAGGAACAAGGTAAATCACCTTAACCAAATGAAAATCCACCCTCCCAAGAGCTGGCACCGACGCATCCAACTACCCACTCAGATATACAGGCGGAAGCCGTCAATCCCATCAAACGGCAGCGCGTTGAAGGCGCACGCAGACTCGACCCGCAGAGGTCAGATCCTCCATCGGAAGCGGCGACATCGACTTACACTCTACAGGAAAGTATGGATGATAACGGCGATGACGCGAGTTTCACCATCGTCTCTTACAAGAAAAACCGACCAGCAGGTATCCCAATACTTTTTCATCCGACGTCCAAGGAGACTTCCTTCTAGAAGGTGAACCCGAATGTCCTGGCACGAAAGGTATTGGGAATAGCACAGGAGAAAATACTCTTACACAGAATCGCCAAGGATGGCAGCCTATCGGTCAGTGTAGCGTCCCTCCCTGCGGCAAATAAACTGCTTGCGCAAACATCCCTCGCGGGAATCGAGGTAAGGGCAACCACTCCAAGGTCCTACTCCGAAAACATGGGCAAAATCAAAGGAGTTCCTCACCAATACTCCGATAGTGATCTATTGGAGTACTTAAAAGACAATGGTGTACTAACTGTCCAAAGACAGGTTGCATACCAAAGACAAGAAAATGGCACTTCAGTGGCCCGTCCCGAAAATAGCGTCATACTTCACTTCATGCAGGACCGCCCTATGCCCCCCAGGGTATACTTGGGGCTCACCAGCCACCCAGTGGAAGAGTACTTCGGTTCTCCCCTTCAATGCTACCAATGTCAACGATTTAAGCATATTGCCAAGAACTGACGCGGTGCCCGCCGTTGCAAAATATGTGCAGGTCCACATCACCCCTAAGAGTGCAGCTCACGAGCTGAACCTAAATGCGCCGCCTGCGGCCAAGGCCACGCGGCAACGTTTTCCGGCTGCTCCAGTAAAAAAGCGGCAGCAGTTGTAATAAAAACAGAAATCATAAATGGCAGAACACCTACTCGACGATCTCCATCGTCAAATCCAGAGATGGTGCGAATACCTGAAACTCCAAACGACACAAAATCGTCGACATCCAAGCCTACGTATTCAGACGTGCTACATCGACAACCAAGTACGAGAAACAACGTTTCAAGAAATGAAAATGGTTTCATGTGTCAGCGCCGCTTACTCAATCCGAAAAGCCCGAGTCAGGTCCTCAAATGCCTACCTCGTCTGGTGCCCGAAAACGCTCTACGACCCACTGCATCACAAACGACACCCTCAATGGAAACGCCGTCAACATCTCAGAGGTAAAGGTGATCCTTAATGTGGAACCCCTTATTCTGTGGACAAGGGTCTCTGAAATGTAATGAATACTGTGTACAGTGAAACGACTATATTCCAATGGAATAGGAATTCCCTCCGAACTAAAATAGGAGACTTCATGAAGCTCGCTTCGCAATACCAGTTCCCTGCTCTGGCAATATCTGAAGCTCACACAGACGCAAAAACTAAGATAGCTGGCTACCTCACGTATTGCTCGTCCCGTCAGGATGGTCTCGGTCGAGCAATGCTCTGTTTGAGGAAAGACATACCATCAGCTATTGTGTGCTCATGATTATCTGAAGCGCCAGAATATGTCGCGTGCAAGGTCACGTTTGGCATTACCGCAATAATTATAGCCTGGGTATATATAGAGCCAGTAACATCAGTGACGGAGGAAGATCTAACATCAATATTCTCAAAATTTAGTGATCCCTACATTTTATGTGGGGATTTTAACTCGCACCATACATTGTGGGGAAGCGCACAAAATGATAGGAGAGGGAAGCCGATTGCCAATGTAATAGAGAAATATAACCTATGCGTGCTAAATGATGGCTCTCAGACATTTCTTCGTGGATGTACTTATTCAAGTGTTCTGGATTTGACACTGTGTTCTCACGACATTTTCCCGGATTTATCATGGCATGTTGATACAGAAACCCATGGAAGCGACCGTTTGCCGATACTCGTCCAGCACAGAAAGGTAGCGAAACCGCGCAATGGACAACGTAAAGTTAAAATCACAAATTGGCGTATGTTTCGATCTTTGAATACGTTAAGCTGTAAAAACTTTAAAGCGTTGGACGATTTTACTTCAGTTGTGAGAGAAAATTTTGACCACGCAACAAGATGGGTATCCATTCCATCTGATTATAGAGGTGTTGATGCTTCTTATGAAAAACTTAGAGCAATACGATACAGAGCCGAACGAAGATACCGCCGCTCAGGATGGATAGAGGACTATAAGGAGGCTCAGCGTGTTCACGGCCTTATACAACGTAAACTTAGGCAACTTGCCAAACATCGATGGCGACAGCTTTGTGCTAAGCTATCGGCTGTAAGTGACCTCACGATGATGTGGAATATTATTAGAGCTCTCCAAGCGCCGACTATCCAAAGGTTCCCGCTGCGAGCAATGGCCCTATCCAGAGGTGTATCAGAACTGACATAGCAGATGAGTTGTGCAAATTATTTGTTTGAGCAAGCGCGGCATCTCTGACACTTAAATACTTTGCCTCGTGTGTCAATGCCAAACAAACAATTGATAACGAGTTTACGTCCTGTCATTTGTAGCTAGATTGTGTTTCACAATGAGGGAACTTCCAAACGCACTGAGAGTGACACGTCGGGGTAGGTCACCTGGCCCAGACCTGATCACATGGGATGAATAGACCAACATCGGTCCACGTGCGCTGAACTTCATTTTGAGCACGTTTAACTCTCCCTGGGTCAAGGAAGAAGTACCAGACCAATGGAAAGTCGCTAAGGTCATAGCGCTTTTGAAGGCGGGAAAAACACCCATGGCTCTAGCCTCCTTTCGACCGGTCAGCCTTACAAGCTGCTTATGTAAGCTTTTCGAAAAGCTAATTAATCAACGACTACAGTGGTGGCTAGAAACGAGTGAAGTGTTACCGGAAGAACTAGCAGGGTTTCGTCCCAAACGCTGCACGATGGATTGCGTTTTAGATTTGGTAACGTACATAGAACATGAACGTACGTTCGGAAAAATCACAATAGCTGTATTTTTAGATATCAAGCGCGCATACGATACAGTAAGTCAAATCCACATTCTATATGGTCTTATACAACTTGGAATTTGAGAACGAGTCGTACGGTGGATAAAAAACTTCCTTTCAAAACGGACGATGTTTGTAAAGACCGCAGATGGAGATAGCACGAGTCAAAATCTCCGACACGGCGTACCTCAAGGGAGTGTACTAGCACTTCTCTATTTAATACGGTCATGGCTTTGCTTCCAGGTCGCCTCCCTTTACCACTCCATGTGACAATATATGCAGATGACATTTGTATCTTGGCCTCAGGCAGATGTCCAAAAACTTTACAGGATCAGCTTCAAGCGGGACTGAACCTCTTAAACGAGTTCTTAAGTGAACGGTGTATGGATATTGCGCCTTCAAAATCATTAATGCTTCCGTTCCCGAGGAAGCACCTTCGTGGATTCGAGCTAAAAATACAGGGTCAAAGTTTAGAACGCGTCTCGCATCATCGCTTTCTTGGAGTGATTCTAGATCAAAGCCTCACTTGGGTAAAACACATCGATATGCTGGAGGCAAAAGTAAACAAAACAAACAACATTTTACGTTATTTTACTGGAGTTCGTTGGGGAGCCTCAACGAAATCCATGATAATGCTGCATTCTGCACTAGTTCGGCCAATATTACATATTCACTCCCAGCACTCCATGGATTATCTTCAACAGAAGAAAACAGACTGCGTTACATGAACGCCCGTAGTCTTCGGATCTGCTTGGGCGTCCCGCGTCCAACTCGCGGAACACTGGTTTTAGCAGAAACAAGACAGCTACCTATTTCAACTTTACGCGAACATGAGACATTACGCCATTTCCTACGCTTGTCCATTCAGAATGGTCACCCACTTGCGGAGAATTTGATAACTAGGACGGGCTCACATATTTCCTCGACACTGATATCGTCGAGCGTCGTCGTGCCGGATTACACACCGTGGGTTCCGACTATAGATCGACCACCCCGGATGTTTCGCGTCGCAGATATTAACACGGAAGTACCCAACCTTAAGAAAAGCCTGAGCACATCTCATTTTGTGATTACTCAGTCGGCGTTGTCATACTTGCAGGATTACTACAGAGACCACATTCATGTATACACGGATGGCTCTACGACAAATGATGGCTCAACCTTAGCTTTCGTAATTACATCAATGCAAGTGAAGAAATGTATTCGTTTGTCCCACAGAACGTCCTCTACTGCTGCAACGTTATGCAAATTTTGCGTTAGTGGAGCATATAAAGGACGTCAAACCTCAAAACCAGTGGGTTTTCTGCACGGACTCCAAGGCAGCCCTCGGTGCTCTTTCGTCGATAAACTCTAGAAGTCCGGAATATGCATTGGTCTACCAGCTAGCTGATATGATCGATCGGGCCATAAGTAATAGTCAATCATTAAAGCTGCAGTGGATTTCCGGACATAGCGTTATCTCAGGAAACAGAGTCAGACTGTCATGATCTTCATGACAAAGATTGCGCCGTGGCCGCGATCGAAGACGAAGAAGATTTGGAAGAGGACGAGGTGGGGAGCGCGCGACCGAGCAGGCATTTGGAAGCTAAGCACGGACCGCGACGGTCGGCCTGCAGATCGCTCAAGAGCTGCCACGGTCAGCTGAGCGCTGTGTCTAGCGGTCTGGTCGACGGAACCTTCGCCGGACTCCAACACGTGGGGCTGCCATGCACAGCTCCCAGCCAAGTCTGCGCTACGACCTCGAACCATCGAGGCGAAGGCAACCGCCTTCACGAGGACACGCCACGGAGGACTCGTGACCGAGATTCACCTGATGTGTCTATGACTTGACGGAACTTTGATTAGTGTTGAGACGCGTGTAGAGATTTCTTTATTGTACTTTTTTTTTTCTTCTGGTAATTCTCTCTTTCTTTTCTGACGGTTTACTTTTATCTTTCTTTCTCATTATAATTCTTCCGCTCCCTTAAATAATATAACGTATTTCTCATTCCTGAAACTCTCAAGGTCTTTGTCTTCCTCTTTTCCCAACGGGCGTGACAATTTGGCGAGCCTGCCATGATATTAGCCCACTTATTAGATCACGCTTGTTTGGGAGAGCGGGAGCACTGTCATGGCTAGTTCCGGGATTGAAGAAACTGAGAAGCTGATGGCGGCCAGAAGAGAGCTAGGGTACGCTGGGGAAGAGCTCAGGAACTGGGTCGAGCGAGAAAAGAATTATTTGAGAGAAGAGCGAGCACGGGCGCGCGAGGCGGAACAAGAAGAACAACAAGCGAGAGAACGCGCATGTCAGGCCGAAGCCATGAGACTAGACAAAGAACGCGAGACTTTAGAGTTACGAATCGCGGCTCAGGAAAGAGAAACTCGCGTGGCACGAGACGAGGGGGACCGAAGTAATTCAGCTAGGCCAAGTCATTGGGCAAGCCCTCATAAGCTTATTCCGCAATACAACGAGAAGCGCGACGACCTCGACGCTTATTTGCAAAGATTTGAGCGTACGGCGACAGGTCTAGAATGGCCACAAGAGAAGTGGGCAACCACCCTGAGTTTATGTCTAACGGGAGAGGCATTGAGCGTCGTTGGTCGCATGACTCCTGCGGACGCGATGGATTACACCAAGGTGAAGCTCGCGCTGCTACAGAGGTTCCGATATACCAAAGAAGGTTATCGTGAGACATTTCGTGATGCGAAACCGGGAGACGGAGAAACTAGACGACAGTTTGCGGCGAGGTTGGCCGGATATTTTGATAGATGGTTGGAAGTTGCAGAAGTGGAGAAGAGCTTCGTGGCGCTACGAGAAACGATGCTCATCGAACAGTCTATTACAACATGTTCCAGCAAGCTAACCGTTTTCTTGAAAGAAAGGGACTGCACGACGCTAGACGATCTGGCAGGAAAGGCTGACTTATTTCTAGAGGCGCAAGTTCAACCGAGCAATGTAAAAGCGAAAGGAGACGAACGTGAGTTTAACACCAGCATGAGGACATCCGGTAACGCGCTCAAGGAGAATGTAAGGAGAACTCTCCGATGTTTCTTCTGTAACAAGATAGGGCACAAGGCAGAGAACTGCCAGAGTCGAAGCAAATGCTCTAGACCACCTACGTGTTGGCACTGTGGGAAGCCGGGGCATAAAGCTGAAAGATGCAACCTGAGGTCTGGGGATAAGCCCCAAGTTTCTTGCCTATGGACAGCATCGGATGAAAGGCAAGGGGAACCGGACGATTCCTACATTACCCTCAAGAATGGAGGCAGGATCCCAGTTGTAAATGCGGCCGTTGGACGAGCACCCAAGTTCTTGGTGGAGAACATGGCTGTAGTTGAAGGTCGTGTTGGGGAACAGAAGATAACAGTGCTGCGGGACACTGGCTGTAATACCGTAGTTGTGAAAAAGAGCCTAGTCCCTGTCGAGTGCTACAATGGCAAATCGAGCCCTGTATTTTTGCTTGACCGAACCGTAAAATACCTACCAGAGGCTGAGATCTTTGTTGATACACCTTTTTTCACTGGAAAAGTTATCGCAAAGTGTATTGACAACCCGCTGTACGATTTAGTTCTCGGCAACATCCCCCAGGCAAGAGAGGCGCACAAGCCGGACCCGGCCTGGAATTGCGACCAACAGAGCAGCAATGAAATTCCACCGCGGACCGAGCCTCTGGGGTGCGAGGACAAGGAAGAGAAGAAAATCGAGAAGAACAGAGCTGATTCATCAGGACACGTCCCAAGTAGCCACTCTACAATGCTACATGTCAACGTCGCCGGACTTGGACAGGCGAAGAACGGTAGCAATAGAGGACAGGCACCCTTGAACGTACCACAGGTTCCAATCCTTGAAACGACAGCAGAGGAGCTCTCGAAGGAGCAGAGGAATGACCCATCCCTGAAGAAGTGCTTCGACAACGTAGGAAAAGTGATAAGGAAACACAGATGCCGGACAACATATGACATGGTGATTCGAAACAACTTGCTTTTCCGAAGCTGCGTGTTCGCCACTGGGAGAAGCATTGAGCAATTAGTGCTCCCAACGAGATACAGGCCAACTGTGTTGTCAATGGCACACGATGGCATCATGTCTGGACATCAAGGTGTGAAGAATACGCTTGCATTGGCGACAGAAGAGTTCTTCTGGCCCGGAATTCAGAGCGACATCAAGCGGTATGTTCGATCGTGCGACGTCTGCCAACGAACAGTGCCAAAAGGAAGAGTGGGCAAAGCACCTCTGGGGACCATGCCTACAATCGACACACCATTCAAGCGAGTGGCAGTCGACATCATCGGGCCAATTAAACCAATAGCAAGTTCTGGCAACCGATATATTTTGACGATGGTGGACATGGCCACAAGGTACCCGGACGCTGTCCCCTTGAGGAACATTGCGACAGAGCAAGTGGCAGAAGCGCTTTTAGAGATATTTGCCAGGTACGGCATTCCATCAGAGGTCCTTAGCGATCGAGGCTCCTGCTTCACCTCAGATCTCATGAAGGAGGTGAGCAAACTTCTTTCTGTGAAGCGTCTACTGACCACCCCTTACCACCCGATGGCGAATGGACTGGTTGAGAGATTTAACGGAACCATCAAACAGATGATGAAACGAATGTGTCAGGAGAGGCCCAAAGACTGGGATAGGTACCTTCCGGCATTGCTGTTTGCCTACAGAGAAGTCCCGCAAGCAAGCCTGAAGTTCTCACCTTTTGAGTTGCTCTATGGGAGGAAGGTGCGTGAACCTTTGGCCATCCTCAAGGAGATATGGTCCAACGAGTCTCTCAAAGCTGACCTCAAGATGACCTACACCCATGTCCTAGAATTAAGAAATAAACTGGAAGGGACATGCGAGTTGGCTCACCATTGTTTGGAAGAAGCCAAGGGCAAGTACAAAAAATACTACGACAAGAAGACCGTCACCCGCCAACTGAGACCAGGGGACTTGGTTCTCATTCTGCTTCCAAGCGATCACAATAAACTGATCATGCAATGGAAGGGACCCTTTGAAGTCTCAAGTAGGAGAAATGAAGTCGACTACGAGCTTGATGTGGGCGGAAGAAAGAAAGTATTCCACGTGAATATGTTAAAAAAATATGAAGAAAGGCTGGAGTACGGGATGAATCGGCCAAGTTGCGGCGCGGCGACGCAAGACTTCAGCGAGAGGACTCTTTCCGAAAGAAACACTACAGAACAGTCTTGGCAAGATGTCGTCGTGAACGAGGACTTGCAGGACAAGGAAAAGAACGAGGTATGGAGATTGATTGGACAATACCAGTCGGTGTTTTCAGATCGACCCGGCCAGACCAACTTGGCAACGTGTGACCTGAAACTGACCACTGAGGAACCAGTCCGGGTGAGACAATATGCGTTGCCCTTTGCGGTCCAAGACGTAGTAGAAGAGGAGATCTCGGGGATGCTACAACTGGGAGTCATCGAGCGGTGTACGTCACCCTACAATGCACCGGTCGTGATCGTTAAAAAGAAAGACGGGTCCAACAGATTTTGCGTGGATTATCGAAGATTGAATGACGTGTTGAAGGTAGACGCGGAACCTATCCCAAGGATTGATGTCACCTTTGCTAACGTGGGACGAAAGATTTTCTTTTCGAAATTAGACTTATCGAAGGGATACTGGCAAATCCCGTTGGAGGAGTCGGCCAAAGAGAAAACTGCATTCTCTTCAGGAAGTGGACACTACCAATTCAGGTTTATGCCGTTCGGGCTTAAGACTGCCTTGGCTATCTTTACAAGACTGATGAGGAAGCTACTTGCTGGAATCGCTGACGCTCATCACTATATTGACGACATCCTGATAGCGTCAGACTCATGGGCACAGCACATGGAAACTCTGAGAACAGTTTTCGATCGTCTGCAAGCCGCTAACATCACAGCGTGACCAAGGAAGTGTGAGGTGGGTTCACCGAGACGGTCTTCCTCGGGCACGAGCTAGGAGGAGGACGGATCGCGCCCAACGCGGAGATCCTTGAAAAGATTCAAGATGCACCGCGACCAGTGAGGAAACGCCAAGTCAGGTCATTTCTTGGATTATCTGGATACTACCGCGAGTTTGTACCAAACTACGCGGATCTTGCTGCTCCACTGGTGGAACTCACGAGGAAAGGAGCACGAAATGAAGTCGAGTGGGGTGAAGACCAGGAGGAGGCATTTGAGGAGTTGAAGAGGTGCTTGTCGAGGTCACCTATCTTACTGGCACCAGATCCCGAAAAGGAGTTTGTTTTACGTACAGATGCGTCTGATGCGTGTTTGGGTGCGGTATTGCTGCAGGAAAGCGAAGGCTTGTTACACCCTGTGGCATATGCTAGCAGGAGGCTGAGCAAATCAGAGAGAAATTATGCCACCATAGAAAAAGAATGCTTGGCAATTGTATGGGCCGTCGAGAGATTTAGGCTGTTTCTTCATGGCCGGAAATTTCGGATTCAGACCGATCACCGACCGTTGGAATTTCTGAACAGGGCGAAGCATGCTAACAGTCGCGTGATGCGATGGAGTCTGGGGCTGCAAGACCAGAACTTCCACGTAGAATATATCAAGGGAACTGATAATGTTGGAGCGGACTTCATGAGTCGCGTTGAGATCTAAAGGGGAGTTTCATTTTTTTACGACGCGGAACGTGGGAACAGATTAAGTAATGTGACCAGTGAACGTACATTGGTATAGTGTCAGAATAGGATTTTTGTTTCTACAAAAAAGGAAGTCAGATCTCGTTTTGTATTTTTGTAAACGTGTTGTTGGGAAATTTAGTGATTAAATGTGAGCCCTTCAGTGGTATGGGCAAGGTTTGAGATGAGTAAAAAGGGGCAAGGTAAATGACAAAGTACTTTGGTAATTATTCAAATGTGTACTTCTTGGAAAACGATTTGTTTGACTTTGTGCATACTGGTCGAACACGTGCGCGGGTGCTGCAAGAAAGTGATTGTGCGTGCGCGTGTATGGCGACAACGACCATGTATCAACGACGTCGTCACGTGCAGAATCTTCATGAGATGAAGTTTTTAAAAGTTGGGGGAAATGTCATGATCTTCATGACAAAGACTGCGCCGCGGCCGCGATCGAAGACGAAGAAGATTTGGAAGAGGACGAGGTGGGGAGCGCGCGACCGAGCAGGCATTTGGAAGCTAAGCACGGACCGCGACGGTCGGCCTGCAGATCGCTCAAGAGCTGCCACGGTCAGCGGAGCGCTGAGTTTAGCGGTCTGGTCGACGGAACCTTCGCCGGACTCCGACACGTAGGGCTGCCATGCACAGCTCCCAGCCAAGTCTGCGCTACGACCTCCAACCATCGAGGCGAAGGCAACCGCCTTCACGAGGACACGCCACGGAGGACTCGTGAGCGAGATTCACCTGATGTGTCTATGACTTGACGGAACTTTGATTAGTGTTGAGACGCGCGTAGAGATTTCTTTATTGTACTTTTTTTTTTCTTCTGGTAATTCTCTCTTTCTTTTCTGACGGTTTACTTTTATCTTTCTTTCTCATTATATTTCTTCCGCTCCCTTAAATAATATAACGTATTTCTCATTCCTGAAACTCCCATGGTCTTTGTCTTCCTCTTTTCCCAACGGGCGTGACACAGACAAACTAGCAACAAGTGCACATGCTTTAGAAAGAACTCGAGGAATTCCTTTTCCAAAACAGACATAGAGTATTTAATTGCACACCACTCCAAAGAAATGGCAGTCGACATATGGTTTAATGAGGAAGGACGGCAGTCTACTCTCTTCGTGGAGGATCCAGAATTACGGTTTTATATCCCAAGCGATATACCGAGAAATTTTATAGCGAGAAAATTTGAAACAATGCTTCACCGCCTGCAACTGAGAGAATTTCGCTACAAAATTAATGAAATTGAGGACCCAAAATGTTCTCGCGGTCAGGATGTGGACACTATCGAACACATATTTTTGAACTGTCCTCGCTTTGATCGCAATCGGTCCTAACTAAAAGTACGGTTTGATATCCTGGATAAAAGGCCTTTCACCATAAGTAAATTACTAGGCCATGGCCCAATCAAATTATGCAGAAACAGGCTCTCCAGGCAATAAAAAGGTTTCTGGAAGACAGTGATATCATCGACAAATACTAGCTTTTGAGTTGATAATATTGAACCTTGTTGTAAAATGAGTGAATCTAGCAATGTGCGTGTATGTGTGAACAATCTGGTGACAATAGGTAAGACTCGAAGTGACACTTCATACCAATAACATAAGTGCTGTTCACTAAGTTTTTTCGTCGCATGTGTCTATGTATGTGTGCACGTGTTGGTGTGTGGAACTAGTGCGTGTTATTATTTAAGGATCATTGTCAGTGTGAAGTTGGAATCGCACCCCGAGCCTATTGTACAGTACGCGGCCCGCGGGTGACGCTTGGGAAGTTCTGACTCTCTGCACGACGGTCCAGTCGCGTCGTTCAAGCGGAGTTATGCTTCCGGAGGTTGTCTTGTATAGCTAGAGTGGCGGGGCCGTCGTGTGCGGGGCGGGCGATGCTTGGGCGGTGTCTGCGGGCTGAGTGTTGTGGGGTCTGTGGGCTGTGTGTCTTCAGCTTTAGACGGTTTTTCATTATGTTCCGTTATAGGTAGGGGAAAGGTGGGGAGGGGGGGGGGGGGGAACATTGAGGTGTATAGCTGCATCTATATGTTTGAAGTGTTTAATTTCTATGTCGAAAATATTTTCTTCAATGGTAATGGGGTAGCCGGCCACGCCTATTTCGACAAGAAAAAAAACGCTGAAAATGTTGTATTTTACACATAACCAGCAACCAGACCAATCCGGTTATGCCATAAATAAGCAGGGGCGGAAATCACGCCAAAAGCTCGTGTGGCTTCGCAAACAATGATCGCTTAATGCGTCCCGGGCGCTCCTACAGATGTCAACGGAGTGCGGAACGTTCCGAACTTAAAATTAGCGACACGAATATGCACGGCAGCGAGCAGCTTCGCCGACGGATCCCACACGGTGCGTCGGACACGACGGCGCCGTCAAACGGACCAGGCCGGGGAGCGTCTTCTTTTCAAGAAGGTGGGAACCGGGGACAACATGTGGCGCCACGCAGTCAGCGACTGGTGACACGACCGCAGGCACGGGCAACACTCCAAGACCTCGACGCGTTCCTGGCGTGCCTCAACTATCCGTTGATCGGAGATTTGAAGAGAGCGAGGGAGCCAGCGCCGCGGGGAACATTCGTCACGGGGGGGCCCTGCTACGAGCACACTCGCAAAAGCGCCGACACGCGAGCGCCTTCGCAGACCAACCTCTGCTCGTAGAGCTTGGTATACATACGTGTGTGGGATCACCGCAGGACACTTTGTAACGTCACAGCCCTGCGGTGGTGCTGCTGTTGGAACCGCCTATGCGCAGACGCTTGCTCTTGTCTCTACTCAATCTTTGAACGCGTTCGAACGCGAACGCAGAACGGCGGACGCCGGCGTTTGGCAATCGAACCCGTTCGAAGTGTCCCTATTAGCGGCGAGATGTTTTGGTGGCGCCCTCCTGTGGTTCCCCCTTGTGACGTCATTACCTTGCAAACAACAAGTTCGATGGTGTTTGTTATTAGCATGGTGGAAGCTTGAAATCATTGCGCTCTCAAAGGAACACTGCCAACACCGTCAAAATTAAAGTTCTTTCATTCCTCTTATTTCCGTCGATGATTAATCCCCTTTCCAACGTCATAGTCAGCGTTCGGCCAATCGTGGAAGGCCGACCACAGCGACGCTTTCGGTCGCGCACGGGGCTAATTGAGACAAGGACAGCTAGCTTCCCGCCAGCCCACTAATCGTTCCAGTCAAAGCTCGGAGTTCTGAAGTCCGCTCCCCGCGCGCTCTCGTCTCCTCCTCTCCGTCAGTTTCTCACCGCATAGACGCTTTCCATGGGCCGCCTGCGTTGCCCAGGGGGTGCTGCGAAAAGGGACGTGTTAGGCCTTGTTTTGGGTAGTACAAACTTTAGCGTCTCAAACTGTCACGCATGCAGAAGCCTGCCTGCTCTGGTGTGGAGCGCGAGATCACGATGAAAATACAAAGAAACAACAAAAATTCGAACGCCGTCAAAGCTAAGACGCTAAGAGCGTGAGCCAAGAGATGCCGTTTCACGCGTTCCAAAGTAGACATGACAAAGAAAAATGAAAGCGTCGCGACACAGGTGCTTTGACGTCACCACCCAAAGATAAGAGACGCGTGCCTTAGCGGTAGTCTCATGAATTTGGCACTTTTGATAGTCTTGCCGCGTTGAGTCTGGCCAATTTCTGGCGTCCAAAGTTGTTTTTTTTTTCGTTCTTTAGCACCACACAGAATTTAAAAAGCTCAACCAACGTGCCATAAGTAGTGCGAGGCTCAATCAGGTGAGCTTGTACTAGCCAAAATGAGGGCGCTACAGTTGGTTCAAAGCTTCAGCGCAGGAGGCCTATAAACGTGGCGCAAGGAAACGCAATTTCCGTCTACGCGAACTTCCGGGGAGATGGGAGGACAAACAATGCCCACCACAGCACCGCTTCTTACAACGTCCATAGAAAAATACTATCTCCTCACCAAGTGCCCAGCTGCTTTGCTAAAGGATCGGTTAGCGAGTATTTTGTCGGAGATATGTGGGTATTCCGGTGAGACGGCCGACCACCTGGAATAGTACAGCATAACGACCTTTCTAAATCTAAAACTTGGGCATTTACACGGCAGTTTTGCGCCAGAAACGAGCACTCGGAAGTCCTGCCGAAACGAGGCGACCAGCAACCACTCGGGGGAAGGGGAGGGGGGGGGGGGGTGCGGCAAGAGACCGATTGCCTTTGTAAACAGGAAAAGGGTGAGCCACGCTTGAAGTATCGACACTTCACTTCTTAATTTTGTTTTTGGTAGGAGCCACCATTTGGGTGCTTAGCGCAGAGATGGCGTTACCGGCCATCGCTACGATTCGAAAATAGGACTTTCTCACTTTAAGTTGACGTTGTCAGGAAGTTCGGACAGTATCGTTTTGCTATGTCGCGGAGTGTATTGACATTTCTAGAGAACAGATTAAAAGTGGTTGCCAGTTATCTGAGAACCTTTGTCTGAAACCACAGGATGTTTCCTGTGGTTTCAGACAAAGGTTCTCAGCAGACATGTACACGTTACCCAAAAAAAGTAACTAAATACCGTTACTCGTTACTCGCTCAAAAAGTAACTAAATACGTTACTCGTTACCGATTCTCAAAAGGAACGCGTGAGTTACCTCAAAAGTAACGAGTTACTTTCCACGTTACTTTGACGACCAAATACACAACTGTTTTTGTTTCATGGTTTATTGTTTTCTTTTTAGTAGTCATTGCCCTTCAGCAGCAGCTGCCTGTAGAAGTTTTCATCAGTTATGTTTCCCCGCTTCCTTGAAAATACATCTCCGGCGACGCTGAAGAGTCGTTCTACCGACGCGCTCGAAGGAACGGCAGTGTTGTGCTTCAGGAAGAGCTGGTGAATCTTCGAGAACTGCGCTTTCATTGAGGACAGCGGGTAATGGGTTATGTGCCTCCCGGTGTTTGCAACCTCCGGGTTTACATTCGGTCCGTACCCGTTTCTAGAAGGTTCAACCAACGAACCTGATTGTGCTCGCTGGGTGAAGGACATTCCCAGCTGTAGAGTTCAGTACAGCAACGTTTATCGCTGGACACATCAGTCGAACCGTTCGACTGACGTGTTCAGCGATATACGTTGCTGTACTGTCATACTGGTTAGTTGTTTTTCGGGTTGCCCATCTGCCTTTGTCACAATAGACGCATACTCAGGTTAGAATAAAAACAAGGCCGTTTAAGCGGTGTTGTACACGTTACTCCTCAAAAGTAACGAGATACCGTTACTCGTTACTTGGCCTTCAAAGTAACTAAATACCGTTACTCGTTCCTTTTCTAAAAAAGTAACTAAATACGTTACTCGTTACCGAAAATAGTAACTAGGTACAAGTAACTCGTTACTTGTAACGCGTTACGTACATGTATGGTTCTCAGATAACTGGCAACCATGATTTTAAGCCCCAAGGTGACTGCAGAGTGTCCTTACTGAGTCTGAAGCCTATGCGTAGCGCAAGTTTGTCCGCTTCTTACGCAGGGGTTGCAGTGACGTCAGAATGCCGAGCTCTTATTGGCTCTGATTGGAAGGATAGTGGGTAGAACTGAATGTTAGCTGCCTTGAGGTCTACCCACTACCCTTCCAATGAGATCCAATCAGAGCTCGGTGTCGTTCTGACGTCACCGCAACCCCTGCGCAAGAAGCCGACAAACTTGCGCTCCTCGTGGCTCATATTTTAGTGACTCCTGCTCACACTCCGGACGTTCGCAAGTAGGATCCCTGGGCGCCGCCATCTTTCTGCCGCGCGTGTATAACGTCGTCTTACAGTTGAGCCTCGCTAAAGGCACAGGAAGAATCCACTCATCGAAGAGAGGAAGCAACTCAAAACCCTGAAAAGCGTTTGAATTTCAACGACGGACACCACCTGCGCGAATCGGTTGCTCCTCCTGCCCACGCTTGCGTCGGCCCGTAGCTAAGAAAATGGCGGGCGGAGAAAACCGAGCCAGGCGCGGAGACGCATCCAGACCATCGACGCTTCCGTCTGCAGTTTCGTGTTGCAACCTCGGTCCGTAAACCGCGCGACCCTCATCGCGCACTAGGACCCACTTTCAAATCAATGCACACTCTCTAGGCACGCACGGGATGAAAGTGCGCACGGTTTCCAGACTGGTGCCCCAAAGCCGCGGTCGTATACTGCTAGTAGATCGTACAAAATAGACAGCCTGCAGAAACTGTCGTATGCCTTTTTTTTTGTTTTGTTTCTTCCTTGTATGACGGTTGGGTCACAATGTTCAAACAAGCAACTATATTTAGACTAGTTCGAAGCGTGCATATTATATGTACGTAGCAAACATATGACTCCAACGTGCTTGAGTCGTGCACGTAGTACATAATTTTGTCATCGTGTCTCTGCAGCGAACACCGTGTACTTGATAGGGTGTATGAGCAGCGTGCCCGTGGCTCACGGTGCCTTGGCTTAACATGGATGGACGGATGTATACCCTTTAATGGCGATAATGGCTGTACCCTTTATATCGGGCGGTATAGCTAGACCACCTAGCCAAGAAACCAAAACTATTATCCTTCCCCTCGCCATTCTCAGATAATTTGCTCTCCCTCGGCATTTTTCTAACTTCTAAGTTCAAACTAAAGTGTTTTTTACCCACTCTGGTCAGACGAGCTTTTCAAGCGTGGCAGGCTGCAAACGTCTACACGCGCGCATAAACACGCCTCGGCACTCTCTCTGAATGAGTCTTGCTGAATGATGGAGTAGCCGGCACCGTTTTTAAGGCTGCCAAGCTCTCCACAGACTTCATTTATTTCTCTCTCTCTCTCTCTCCTACCGGATGCGGGGACTGGGGACCCCGTTGACGGTGAGGCGAAAGGGCGTATGGCTCGAAATATCTAGGCGCAACATAAACCTGTATAGATAGACCTTAGAAGTACGGATCTGCAGCACCTGGGTAAAAGATTTGTGCGCACAGAATCAAGTTCTTTTCAGTGAAGTGTAAATACGTTGACGATAATAATTCATGGAAAAGGGGAACAAAGGGGACAAAGAACAAGCACAAATCTCCAAACACAACTGAGTGACTGGTACTCGGCTGGAAATATCCCCCTGGATTTTTTCCGTCGCGCAGGAAGTTTGGAAAACGTTCCCAAGATTTTTTTTTTTTTTTAATTGGTGTGGACGGTGAGATTAGAATATACAATAAAAATAAAAAATAACAAACAATCGACTATATTCGTGATATTTAGAAACCCCCACCGTACTTTTCTTTTGGTGACATTCACCATTTTTAATTGCGATAAAATTGGATAGGAAGAATCATTGAGGCTATGTATTACCACGCTGCGAGACGATTAATTTTGAGCGTCTCTGGTATGCCCCGACCCCGGTTTCTGCCTGCCCATTTTCTTATTCGCGGCGCATCCCGGAGTTTTTATTTCTGTGTCTTTGTCGTTCATGCCGGCTATACGTTTCAGATAGTACCATTTGCAAGTTTATTTCATGACTGCCGGAGGATCCCAACCATAAGGCAAGAAACAGCGAGAAATACGCGCGGACAAGTCCAAGAAACAGGCACGCACAGCGCTACCTAACCGTAAATTTTATTTCGAAAAGCCATGAAAAGTAATACAAAAAAAGTAACACACCAAAGACAAGCAACACCCCCCCCCCCCCCCCTTTTAACACACAAATTAAACTTAGAGGATATAGTAGATTTCCCCTAGATTTATATAGCTGTGTACCGGCCGGAAGATGTACACATCGCGACACTGTTAGCGCGAACACGACATTGATGCATTTTCGGATTTTGCTTCTAAATAGTATTAGCAAGCAAGAAATTTTATCGCTTACATCATAGAACTAAATGAGCTCTTTCCGTAGCAATAATAACTTGAATGACATCCCTTGGTTTCAAAGAGAAAAACCGGAAAAACCGGCGATGGCTTGTTCGCGCTAACAGTGTCGCGCTCTGTACCTAAGCTATATTTTCAATCTCATCTCCGTCAATTCCCAAATCAAATAAATTTGACAAAAAAAATTAAAAAAAAAAAAAACTTCTTTTCACTGCTGCGAAGGAGAGCCGAAACCGACGGCGCAACTCCCCGCAGTCACGTGACTCTCGTCACTGCCTAACGGCCGCGCCTCTACCGATGAACTTACGAAGCTCAGCTGGAAGGTAGCTGCTACTAAGCAGCAGTCGCACCACTCGTATACGTCACACGAAATACACGGTGTTGGCTACAGACATGGCGACACAAGTACAAGCATTTTCGAAGCATCTTTGCTTCATACATCTGCTTCGAACATGCACGCAGACAGGGTTTTTTTTTTTTTTTTTTGTATGACAAGTGTGACAGTCACACAAGGAGGAGACGCGGCTAAGGCGGTCTGCAGGCAGACTGTCTTTTGTACGACGTGTTAGCAGCCTGGCTGCGGTTCAGGCACGCCGCGAACTTTTGTCGAAACCCGATTGGTTCGATGCCGAACCTCAAGGTTCGACTGGTTCACCGAAGCTGAGTTAGGTTTTCTCGCCCTCCTCCGTCAGGTGGCGTCAGCTCGTTCCCCAATTTCCGCTCACGCGCATAATAGATCGACTTCAATCGAAATTTCGGTGAAATTTCAATTCGAATTTGGTAAAAGTCGAACCTGGTCTCGAAATCGAGCCTCGGCAGGTTTTTGCGACATGGCTAGTTTTTGTGCGCCTCCCGTTGAAGCGGCAGTCCGTAGCGACGCGGTAGTGATAAAACAGCAGTGACTTGCGTGTTTGCGTAAGAGACGGGTTCTTTAATTGAGCGCTCACGTACACGTGCGCAAGTGTTTTCGAAGCGCCTAATTTTGTGCGCATCTGCGTGAGTATGCGTACCACACATGCTAATGTGCACGAGTGCTTGCTTGTACGGTCTCCAACAATATGAAAGACTTATTCGACGATGCAGTTTCAGGCGGCGGTGCTTGATTTTCACTGACCAAGCCAACGTATATCTCGAAAGGAGAATCAATAAACGAACCTTTGTTTCATGGTTTATTTATAAATAAAGTGCCCCTGGCCAAAATATGCATAAAGCGGCCGCGTAAACGCCCGAGGCAAAGGGAACGTTTATATTGTGAGATACGTATTGTTTGGATTTCTCGGCGCTCAGGCCTATACAGTTTCGTCATTTCAAGAACTCGAAAGAGGAGCATGTAAGATTGGAGCGTAAACATTCGGCGTGCATTTCTCTGGTGGAGTGGAGGGCATAGAAAAGGGGACTAAGACGCAACTTGTCGTTCCCTTTGTAATGTGTTCCTTAGGCCGGCGGAAGTCCCTCAGAAATCCGGCCCGCGAAAGTTTTCTAACCGGCCCTCGGCTGGCCGCGGTCTTTCCAATAAAGCCCAGCCCCCGGGCCGCAGCAGCACACCCGCAGCTACGGCGCAAAAAGAAGTTCGCGCGAAGAAACGGTGCCGTGACGCTCTCTAAATGCGGAAACTAAGATACCGGAAAGAACGAGGGAAACTGCATCGTAACGCGGCCACTCTCGCCGTATTATTAATTGAATATTTATCAGTAGCATTACCATTCTTAGTCCCCAACTTCATGTCTGTATAATTATGTTAAAATTCCATTGCGTTCTCACGTGCATTGAGCGTACTGTGAACCGATGCACATTGTCGGCATTAGTTTTATCATTCACGTTAACCTTTTGCAGCGTATTGAATGTGCCAAAGTTCTCATGCCCTTTGATATATACCTGATAAGGTTTCTTGGTCACAAGTGCTGTGCAATATCATAATTAGCTAAATATTTACTTTTGATTTTATATATATATGTATATATATATTCCAGTGAGCATGGTTTCGGCAACATGACGCTGGTCACTCACGCGCCGCGTTTTTTCTTCGTCCAGGCTTTGGCTTGCTGCATGTTCCCGCCCCATGGCTTGATTTCTCAAGCTTGTGCCTTGTCGACGTCCCGTGCGTCGGCAGTCTTGGATCATCGCGGAAGTGACGGCAGTTTCTTCGACACGTGGAGTGACTTTACGCTGCATGCGTCCCCCCGATTCGTCACAGCAACATCGACAACAGGGCCACTAACAGCCATCGGTCCCTACTTCTACGAGTGGCAGGAGACACGATCTTCCAGTGGGCATGGTTTCGGCAACATGACGCTGGTCACTCACGCGCTGAGTTTTTTTCTTCGTCCAGGTTGGTGAACTTCCATATTTGCATGCTAAAAAAACAAGCAACAGGTTTTTAGTTGTCTTCCCATGCCCACATGTGTTTTTTTGTACAATTCGCGAGTGTTCCGATGTTTTTTTATTGCTACTGGTGCTTTCGTTAGATGTGGAAACTAACCCGGGCCCCAAGACTGGTCTACGGTCAGGTGTCGATGTTCAGCCCGAACCTTCGTTGGCTGATATTATGACTCTGTTGCAAAGTTTAAACACTCGCTCGCAAAGCTTCGAGAAGGGTCAGGCCGGTTTGATCAAATCTGTGGACGAGATGAAGAAAAAATCAAAGGTCAATCGAGGCACAAGTTGCTGACATTGGCACCCGGTTGTCAACTCTAGAATCACGATCAATCGCGCTAGATGATCTGTCATAGGAGTTCCGAGTCATGCAGCAGACGATCCAAGTAGTTCGGAAAGAGAACATCACCCTAGCAGCGCGACTCAGTGATTTTGAAGATAGACTGCGTCGTGATAATCTCATATTTCACGGCATTTCTGATTCGCCCTCTGAATCATGATCCCAAACAGAACAAAAGTTGGCGACCTCTTTACTGGAATGTGGCAACTTTCAAGTAACTCCAGATAACATTGAGCGAGCACACCGCCTGGGCGTCTTTCATGCGAACAAGTGTCGAACGATCATCATTAAGTTTTCATCATTTAGGATACGGGAGAAGGTGCTGTCATTACGTTCTAGCTTGAGAGCGTCGCTTGTTTCGGTCTGTGAAGACTATTGCCCTGAAACACGTCTGGCCAGGAGAAAATTGATCGAATTTGGGAAAACACAATCTTCTGTTTTTCAATTACGGTACAACAAATTAATTGTAAACAAAAAAGAATGTTATGTTTATGACTCTTCGGCGGATAGTGTTCATGAAACGAATAGTGTTCATTAAACGACTAAGAGCACCCCCGTTACTTCGAACAAAACTCCACCTGTATCTTGTGAGACCGTTCACTCTGGAGAAGTCGTTCATACTGGTGGTGCCGCTTCTGAAGGAATCGCTCGTTCTGGGGTCACCGTTAATCCTGATGATTCACTATAGGAAACTAGGAGGGGCGGTGGCCCGCAGTGCACGCGCCATAATGTATCTGCTGCTTTTTACTAACATTTGTAGTGTTATGAACAAAAGACAAGAACTTCATTCTGTCATTGATTCTTGTGACGCGAATATTGTTGTTTTAACTGAGACTTGGTTATCTACAAAGGTTCGGGACAACGGAATTTGTTATGGTTCCAAGCGTTTCAACGTGTACCGATGTGACAGAGAGGCTAGAAGTGGAGGTGGTGTGCTTATTGCCATTACCGAAGCTCTTATTTCGTTCAGTGTAAATGTACCATGTGACCTGGAAATTGCTTGGGTGTGTGTAGTGATGAATTTTAAAAGATGCATTCTTGGTATTTGCTACCGTCCTCCTCAGTGTAGCTCCAGCTTTGTAAACAAGTTACATTGAAACATTGAAACATTTCTTTATTTCCATCAACGATGGGAAAAAACCAAAAGAAAAAAGCTGCTATTTGCAGCTTGACCGGCCCTTTGGTACCCCTACAAGGCAAGCAACACTAACACAAACAAAAAAAAACAATAGAAGTTATGGTTTAATTATGATACAATGCAAGAGATATCATTTCTTCTCACTGACATAACATCAATTCATAATGATGCGATATGATTTAGTAGCTCGGGAAGTGCATGTTTAATTCTTTGACGTCCAAAGTTAGTTCGTGATTGTGGTATATGCCATGAATGTATCTGACGTGTTTGACGAATGGAATCGTGCAAATGAAGGTCCGCACCTGTATCTTGCAAATGAAGGTCCGTTTGACGAATGGAATCATGCAAATGATGCTAGTCCATCTTGTAATAACGCGTTTTCCTGACTCCCCAATTTTTCTTTTCGGCGATTTCAATTTTCCTAATATCGTGTGGTTAGACCATTACCCTGTTCCAAGCCTATCCTAATCTCAGTGCAGCGAGTCAGACTTCAACCTTCGTCAACTAGTTAACCATAAATACACAGTATTTATGGATTCTTTTTTGACCTGCGCACGGTTCAATACAACTGGAATTTATTCAAAAGAAATCATACACAGACTTCCAAATACGTACATTCCACGTCATGTCATAAAATATGTCGTAAAGTCACCATTGTATAACGTTACTCTAAATAGACTTGCCAATAAAAAGAAGCGTTTGTTCCGTGCGGCAAAAGTCTCAACAAGCGAAAGTCGTTGGACATCCTATAAACTAGCCGAACAAAGTTATAACAATGCTGTTAGAGATGCTAAGTTTACCTTTTTCACTACAACGTTACCGTCAATGTTAATGAATAATCCTAAACAGTTTTGGAATGTCGTAAATCAGAAAGAAGGTTTTTTTTGTATCGCTAACGGATGGGGATGGAGAGTTGGTGCCAAGAGATGATTGTGCGAATTTACGGAACGACACATTATCAATGACGTTTTCCGCCGTTGGAGACTGTCCCAACCCGGAATTTCAATCACCGAACTTTTTCCTAATGTTTCCAATATCAATTGATCCTGCAGGTATAATTAAACTAATTGATTCCCTTTAACTGTCCTCATCCACTGGTGTTGATGAAATTAATTCTAAATTTTTAAAGAGCACTAAGGAATACTTATCTATCATTTTGGCTAAAATCTTTCAGCAATCCTTAGAGGAATCATGTCTGCCTGATGATTGGAAAGTGGGGAGGGTGGTTCCTCTACACAAGGGCGGGAGTAAGCATTCACCCAACAACTTTCGTCCAGCATCTTTAACAAGCGTTCCTTGCAAAATTTTCGAACACGTCATCTACTCCCACCTTGCCAACTTTCTTGATTATAATGCATTTTTCAGTCTGTACCAACATGGCTTTCGTAAAACATTTTCCTGTGAAACGCAACTTCTATCTTTTACTCATAATCTGCATTCCATTCTTGACCGCGGGTCCCAGGCGGACTGCGTGTTCCTCGATTCCTCGAAAGCTTTCGATAAGGTCAGTCTCCAATTATTGCTTTTTAAGCTGAGTAAACGTAATATTGACTTAAGCGTTCTTCAGTGGATTCAACATTTTCTGTCTCATCGCTCACAATTCGTAACTGTTAATGGCTCTAATTCCCATTTAACACATGTTAACTCTGGTGTTCCGCAAGGTTCGGTTTTAGGACCATTACTCTTTCTTATTTACATCAACGATCTGCCAGCCATCATTTCATCCTCTGTGTGTTTATTTGCATATGATTGCGTTATTTACCGGGAAATTTCTACCGACAGTGACACAACCTTATTGCAGTCCGATCTAATCTCAATATCTAAGTGGTGCCGCACATGGCTAATGGAACTAAACATCACCAAGTGCAAGTCAATGCGTGTGTCCCGTCGTAATGCCGTTTGTCCTACTTACTACCTTAATAGCGCTCCACTGGAGCCCGTGCACTGTTATAAATACCTTGGCATCCACATAACATCCGATCTTTCATGGAATATTCATATTGAACATGTTATTAACAATGCTAACCGCATGCTAGGCTTTTTAAGAAGGAATTTTAGTTCTGTGCCGTCATTTCTCAAACTTCTTCTTTATAAATCACTTGTTAGATCGAAGCTGGAATACGCAGCCTCCGTTTGGGACCCCGGCATGGAATACCTCGTTCAATCATTGGAGGCCGTCCAGAATAAATCCGCACGTTTCATACTTTCCAACTACCACCGTACTTCTAGTGTAACCTCCATCAAACTATCGTTATCATTATCCACTCTTGCTTTACGTAGACAATATTCTCGTCTGTCTCCTTTTTCACAAAATTTATCATAATCTGGCTACGCGTCACAATCTACTAACCCCTCCATATTATATTTCCCGTCGTTTAGATCATAAGAACAAACTGGCCGTCTTTCCATGCAACACTAATGCATTTTTTTATTCATTCATTCCGCGCACTCGGAATGGAACCACCTTCCTCATGACATTGCCACCATTGATGACCTATGCATTTTTAAAGATGCTCTATCTAACTTTTTTGGTTTTTTTTTTATATATGACTGTGCTTATTTTGCCTGTTGTTATTTCTTTGTATTCCCCACTCCCCTCTGTAATGTCTTCGGACCTTGAGGGTAAATAAATAAATAAATAAATAAATAAATAAATAAATAATATATATATATATACAGGGTGTTTCACGAAGGGTGGACAAATTCGATATTGCGAAAACTACGAGTCGCAACGAAAAAAGACTTGTGTCGATTTGGTCTTGGGACAGGGACCTATTTATTAAAATTATTGAAGTCCGGGATAATTAGATGGTTAATTATTTTTGCGTAATTATTTACGCAAATATATATATATATATATATATATATATATATATATATATATATATATATACATATATATAATCCTCCGAAACGTCCGATTAAACTATCCAAGTTTATATGAACCTCGGTGGCTTCTATATATATATATATATATATATGTATGTAAAAAAGCCACCGAGGTTCATACAAACTTGGATAGTTTAATCGAAGGTTTCGGAGGGTGACCCTCCTTCTTCAAGCGCGACTTGAAAGTATATATATATATATATATATCTTATGATTGTGTTGCTTGGTGTGTTTGCTGTGTTTAATTGCTTATTTATGTTTATTTACTTAGTTTTTCTTTGTTTATGATTTTTTTTTCAGCCCTCCAGAATGTGACAGATCGCTAATCCTGCCCCTTAGGCAAAACATTTGGTGACCCCCGATCCATAATACGATCACGTGCTGCGAGTCCCGTCGGAACCCTTCACACGGAGTCTTCTATAAAGGACGTTCACTTACCTGTATGGTCCAGTTCTTTGCTTCAGTGACAAACTTGCGACCTCGTAGCTTACAATTTCCTGCACATTGCGGACGTCTTTCTTTTCTTTATTGCACGGAAACTTAATAAGCGCCCGTTCAGCTGACTAGGTTCTAGGCTGTATACACATGCACACGACCCTATTTTTTTTTTTTTTTAATGTACGAATACATTGCTTTAATATCATTGAAACCGAGTTGAATGCAGATTCACCTCGTTCACAAATAAATGACGCAAAAAGAAATCTCCAACAGGCCGGTTTTTAATGCATGATGATGATGATGGATGGTGGTAATTTTGCACATGGACTATTCTCCCGGTTTTCTCCTATCCCGAGCTCTTTTTCTCTGGTGCCTTGATGCAAAAACGTACTGAAACTTAGTGTTTCTTTTTTCTTTTTAAGATTCGAAGAACGGATCTGTTTTTTTGTAACGACGTGTCTCCTAAACTCTCTAATGCTATTCAAATTTCTTTCGACGTTTTTAACCCTCGATGGAAAATTGTTTTGAGTGCACTCAGTTCGTGAATCGGAGTAAGAAACGAGGCCTTCTCTTCCGGAAAGCGTGTCCTATCATTGCACGCAGAAACACGTATACATGGCTCGTGTGTGACGTCATGGCATCATGTTGCTGATCGTTCCTGCTTGTTCCAAGTAAAAACAAC
Organism: Ixodes persulcatus; assembly: GCA_013358835.2. Classification (NCBI taxonomy): domain Eukaryota; kingdom Metazoa; phylum Arthropoda; class Arachnida; order Ixodida; family Ixodidae; genus Ixodes; species Ixodes persulcatus. Next base: position 321,007 of record JABSTQ010010328.1, on the reverse strand, counting down.
AAAATAAATTACGGAAAATTCATGCTGAAGAAAATGTACATTCAGCAGCGAGGCCACCAAATGACCACCGATGCGACGTCAGTGCAAGCCACACGTCCTATATATTTCTCGCGCATGCACTGATCCCTACACCCGCACGGGGGTCGGGAAAGTGGCAATTTGGAGCAACTCGAAGCGACCGCGGGGTTGTATACCGTTGCGATCGGATATAGCTGGGGTCTCGGGTCCCGCCGCCAGCCCCATCCGTTCCCCGGGGAAACTGCAGGTGCCCGATGAAGAGGAGAGATTCGGCAGAGCATGCCGTGCCACGCAGCGCGGGTCGGCTCTATTTTGAAAGACGACAAAAGACGCCTGGCGCGATTCGAAGCGAGACAAGGGAACCAGCGAAACAAAGATGGCCGCCGCGGGAACAAAAGCAGAAAGGCAACAGCCGCGCAAGCAGACGACGACGCGGCACCCGTCGTCGGCTATTCTGGAGGCGCGCGCCAATCCCGGCGCGCCATCATCCGGGGTATGTAGGTTGACGCACCTGTCGACTACATTCGCGCTCGCGTTTCCTTCGTTTCCCGAGCTTAAAGTAGAGCGATAGATAAAGCTCGGAAGTGTGAGCTTCGATTTGTATCGCTGGTGGTCCACGTGGTTTACTTGGGTGTGGGCAGAATAATACACACCTTGAACGCGAAAACCTTGAAATACTCACGTTCGATGTTTTTCTTGGGGCTCTTGATTCTTTTTAACTGACGAGCCAGCAAAGGTTATTTAGATGCTGTTGACGACGAATATATCGTCGCTGATGAGCGGCGCTCGTTGGGGGCGTCCGAACATCCAGCAATTTCGCTCCCATCTGTGCCCTCACTTCAAGACCACCAAACTACTCGGACGTTTGCGAAAAAAACAAACAAACAAAACATTTAATAGAATAAAATGAGGACTTTCAATTAAGCGAGGCGCAATGATATCGGCGACCTTGCTGCCTGAGCCTGGTTAGGGGGCTGTTGCTGAAAGGTCCTTCTCCCTTAGCTCCCAAAGCCACACTGACGAATTTCCGCGTGCAACATATCCGGTCTTGTACATGTTACTAAAAAAAGTAATCGATTACAATTACTATTACTCTTGGATAAAAAGTATTTGATTAGATTACTTGATTACTCGACAGCAAAAGTAATTGGACACTACTTTAAGAAGTAACCGTCACTTTTCCGATTACTTTATTGTGTGAAGACTTACATCTTTAGCGCTCATAACAACGAGCTACTTCCAACGTCGAATTGCTTGTCACAAAGGCCACGTAGGGGAAATACGGGATCTTGACGTGTATTGGAAATGGCTTTGTTATATTTTGCATCCGCTTTAGACATTCTTCGGTTCCGGTTCTCCTATCGGCTGCGAGTAGGTTCCGTAAGCAGGATTGTTTTTTTTTTTTATTTTTGTGTGTGTGTGCGTGAGGGGGCTAGTTTGAACGAAGGTCTTATAAAGCTACATTCTGCTCCCTCAAACTTCACCTTGAATGGCCTTTGTCACGCATTGGGGCTTGCCTGGGGCTTCCCAATCCCAGTCCCAGCTCAAAAGAAAACACGGACATTCAACAGAAACTGTACATACAAAGGGTTGACCTCGTTTCCTACATATCCACAAAAATCTTTTTTTTTTTCTGTTCAAAAAAAGAAGCAAATTTTATTTTTGTCGCTTCAGAAAAAAAAAAAAAGGTGTGTGCGGGGGGGGGGGGGGGGGGCGTGGAAAAATGGTAACGGTTAGAAGTAATTTTTATTACTTCAAAAAGTAATCAGATTACTCTTGCGATTACTGCCTAATAAAAGTATTCAACTGATTACAAAATTACTCCAAAAGTAATCGATTACAAGTAATTTGATTACTTGTAATGCGTACGGTACAAGTCTGTATATATCTGAGCAGCGAAAAAAATAAATAAAAATAAAACCTTTTAGGAATGCATAAACGAGGTCCCGGTAAGACACGCAGACGGTACGGGGGGATATCCGCTGGGTCGTGGTTGCGAAGCGAGACGAGCCCAACGCCCCGATTATGATCGCCAGGGTTCAGAGGACCCCTATGCTCGCACTCGGCGAGTGGGTGTGCCCGGACACCGCGCGCCGGACGCATCTTTGAGTCAAGCTCGTGGGCCTGCAGCGTGTCTGTAGGCACCCGTGATATTTACAGGGACATAGTTTCGTTTTTCAGCGTCCGCCACCTACTATAAAATGGGTCTTGTTAAACGAAAATAAATTAGGCTTACCCGCAAAACCTCACATAGACCACCTGTTCATATTATAAGAAAAAAAAGTGCGTGTGTGTTTACACAGCGGGAACTTAGTCAGCTCCAGTGGCCGTCTGGGGTCTCCGCTATAGATGAGAGACTCAGCAAGTTATGCCTGGTGTCTTTAACGTGCATCACGCTGTAGCAGTACTCGACCGCACGTCTGTACGACGCTCATCCAAATCAAAACGCACAATGGTGGGGATTAAACCGGGATTCCTGGGTTTCACATTACTCCTATACTACGGGCCAAAACATGTAAAGCCCTCGAGAACTCTTTCACATCTTTGGTATACCCGTGAAACGAGGCCGTCTTTTTGTTGTATAGTACCTGATTATTCGAAAGAACTGTTCAAGCTGTGTTATCGAACCGAATCACCGGAAATTTACACGTACCGAACGTGTAGTTTTTTTTACAAATAGTCGGTGACAGGTTGAAAATTTCGTAATCTCCAGTGCAAAGTTTTTTTTTTTTTTTTTTTTTTTTTATAGCGCTAAAATTTGTTGCACGCGCAGCACAAAGTCCTGCAGAAACAAACGAGCGCGTGCTGGAGGCGAAGCTTCTACTGAATTCTCAGTTTGTCACCGATTATAATAATAGACCGATCTCACCAGCCAGTTTGACTACGCCACCGCTGCCGCAATGCATCGAGGGAGCTTTAAAGGAGCTGTGCAACGATATTCAATTGGAATGTTTTTCACTTCACACGAGCTTACTGGCACTAGTGGGACTCAAGGCTACTCGCACGCAACGCCACTGGCCAAGAAACTCCTTTGTTGCGGTGTAATTTCGAGGAGAAAAGCGATCATTTTCATTCAATCTCTCCTTTGCAAAATTTGATGACGTAACGTGGGGATCGCAGTACACCCATATGACGATATTTGAATGCGGTTCATAGATTGGTCCCGAGCATTGCGTGGGCACTCGATTTGGGCTCCTGATAATTACTAGCTCGAGAAGCATTCGGGTAGTGAGTGGCCCGTGTCCAATCGCTGCAATGACGACAACAGCCGAGCCATAACAATGTCTGGAACTCAGAGCGTGTCCTGTGCCTTGCCAACCCCAGCGCGTGGCTATGATCAACATTGGCGGCATATAATCGGCTCCAGATCACGTGGCCGCTTGTTCTGGCTGCGAGTTGAGGGGGTGAACGCTGCTCGTTTATTTTTAATTTTTACTGTTACTTCTATTGCGTGGGGTGGAAAACGAACGGGTGTTTCATAGGTCATCAATGTCAGGGATTCGTCCTAAACGGTATTTGCACAAAGTACAAAAATTGTTGCGTCGCCCCTTTAAGGCCGGTTCAGACACTTGCGGTTGAGTGCGTTTGACTGCGTTGCGTCGAGAACCGAAAGCCAGTCACCGGAACATTTGTGCTTCGTATGAAGCGTGGAACCCAATTTAAGGAATCTCTTGGCACGCGATATCAGCAGGAGGAATGTCCTGGTTTCGTGCTGCCGCAACGCAGTCAAACGCAGTCAAACGCAACTGTCTGAACCGGGCTTTAGTCTTTCTGCACGTGCGACAACCTCGCTGGAGCTCTGCGCGTGTGGAGCATGAGGCGGCACGAGCCGTCTTGTACACTGCTGCCTGCGTCCTGCGAACTGAAGTTATGGCGGCGTCACGCGTGCGCCGAACGCTTGGTGAGATCGGTCTATAAGGAGTATTCACTGGGCGCCATATTTGTGGGTGATGGCTAGAGCGCATGCTCTGAACGAGCCCACATTAATAGGCTGCTAAGACCGGCAATCTTGAGGGTGCGAAATGCACGTTACAAAAGAACTGTGGAAGCTCGCCATCAGCACGCGCTCAGCAGTCGTGCACACAGCTATGGCCGCCAGTGAATACTTCCTATTAAGCCAAAGTCATGCTGGTTATACATCATACGAAAGACAGTTTGCAAACAAATTCCAACGCGAGTCACAGCGAAATTCATGGTTCTAATGCCACATGGCAATAAGTACAAGGAGAAAACTTGGCACGCTGCATTCGAACCACGGATATTCCGGTGACTCGTGTTTGCAGACTGTCTTTTGTATGATGCATAAGCACTGTGAGCCCGGCTTTAGGTGCCAAACTTTCTGTCTCCTTACATTACTTGCACCACATATCTCCTAAGCAAGGTATCTCCTTACATGACTTACTTACACCATGCCTTGGTCTTCAAAAGTTGACCAGCAGTATCTTCAAAATTAAATATAAATTAATAAATAACTGATCAATTCTATGGTCACCGAAAGCTTAAGAAATGCTGGGCGCGGCGCGTCCTCGCGCATCATATAATTGCGCCAATAAGATTGCGGGATTAGCCGATAAAAATGCGGGAGAACCAATCAAGAACTGAGAAGCTTCAGGCATCATATATGATGCTCACGCTTCTCGCTTGCTGATTGGCCTATAGACCTCGCCTCTTACACGTGGGAGGAGCAACCATTCAAGCTGAACGGTTGCTCATCCCACGCTTCAGCGCTACGTCCCTGTCACTTCTTTGTCTGGTCCTCGTCTTTTCGCGCTGTTTTTAATTCTGAAGTATGTACCAACTCGCCCAAGCCTCAACTTTTGAATAGATGGATGGATGCATATACGGCTCGACCTTTCTACATCGGGCGGCGGTTTGCACCACCTATAGTCAGTGACAGGTTAAGAGTACGGGGCGAGGGAAAAGAAGGCTGCGGAGGAGGAAGCAGGCGGACTGCTGGAGCGACGGGGATGTTTCCTCATCTCGTCTCCAGCAATCCATCTGCTTCCTCCTCCCCAGCCTTCCTTTTCCTCGCCCCGAACTGTTAACCTGTCTCCGACTATAGCTATTATTTTTATTAACGACGCTTCGCATAAACCCAATAAGCACACATGCATTTAGGAAATGCTACTTTTCCTTGACTGGAGGCCCACATCTCTCTGTCTCCCCCTTTCTCTTCGCCACAAAATGAACACCAAAAACCTTAATTAGGAGTACCGGCGGAGCCTTTTCTGGCATAGTGAACCAATGGCTGGAAGGCTTCAGAACAGGCAAACTAAACTCACTGTCTAAACATCCAGCACTTCATTTTCTTCTCTTTGGCAGATGCCAAAAGCTACCGCGCACTTCTGTAAATTTGGCAGGGCAGAGGCATGGTCGACTAGAAGGAGCTAGGAGGGTGGGCTGGAAGGTTACCTATAACCTAATTTCCAAATTAATAACTGTTTTTGCCGTTGTGGCAATGCTGCCAGCCTGTCCCCCCAACGCGGTCGCGCTTGCTGCTACTCATCCATAGTATCGGTGGCCGAGTGGTCTAGCGCACACCAGCTTGGAGCACGTGGAGCGAAAGCTCGTGCTGCAGAACCCATGGATGCTGGGCTCAATCCCCACCACTTCCCGTTTCGATCTGGATGAGAATATACCGGCGTACGGTCGTGTATCACTGCTGCGTGGTGCATGTTAGAGACCCCCGGCTAGTGGTTTGTACTGCACTGGCTAAATGTCTTATCTGCAGCTGAGAGACAAGTCACCCGTTGAAGCAGACTGAGTTCAGGTTGTTTAAACATACCCACACGCCAATTAAAAAAAAAATCCACAGTCTGAATCTGGTTAGTCTTCAACGCTCTCTTTTCTTCAATTTCTCCCAAAAGACACGCGCGCGCTGAGATGAGCCTGAACGTTCGGTGAAACTGTAGTGACAGCATCCAGGGAAAACGTAGACGTCCCTCATTGAAATTGAGCATACTCACCATTGGTTCGATGTAGATGGTTTCTGGGCGGGGGAGGAGGCCGGAAGTGTCATGACCAGTACAAGCAAACAAAACCTTGTCTGGAATAGGCCAATACGTATCGGACGTATCGTCTACAGGCGTAAAAGTTGACCCCCCTTCAACACCTTCACCCAGATATTTGGCGTCAGTTACTCATGTTGTGATCTTTCTGCACGTAGTCTGAACGAAATTGTTACGCTTATTGCGCTTTCGTTTGCGTGGGTTAGGAAATATCGCCACGTTGAGTCCGTATGAACATTACCGGTGGCATGATGGTGATGGGAACACGGGAGGCATGAATTGTGTTACCGCTCTTGGCTGCTGGGAAAACAAAGCAATTGCTTTCTTTTCCCAAATTTACTGTTTTTTGGCGGCTTCGTAGACTTTGATAGACCCTTTCCGAAATTCAGTCGGGCCAATTTGATAACTATCATCATCTGAGGAATGGCATATGTGTCGTACTAATGGCGGTCTTGTGGTTTCTGATTATGCAAGACGTTGAAGAAGGTGCTTTAAAGCGGATGATGCGAGCGAGGCCTATGCGGAGGGCAAGTTCGTCTGCTTCTTGCGCAGGGGGTAGCGGTGACGTCAGAACGCCGAGCCCTGATTGGCTGATCGCGACCCCCCTATCTGAGCGTCGTCTGCTCCTTTGCAACGTCGTCTGCTCGCAACGACGTCTGCGTCTGTCTTACCTTTCCTGCGACTTTCCGAACTACAGAGGCCAGATTCACAAAACCATTTTACGCCAAAAGAGTGCGTAAGACAAAACGTGAGAACAAATTCGTATCCACGAAACGAAATTATCGTAAGTTTTGCTCAGGATACGACGGAATCCTATCGACGATCAACTCAGCATGGCCGACAGCGTCGCTCAGTTACTTGGTCGCGCCGATCAACGGACGTTTATTTTTGTACGTGCTCTTCTCACGCGTCCCCACTGCAAGCAGCAAGAAAAAAAGTAAAAAGTACTTGAAATAAACCACGACGAAGAAGAACGCTGGATCCACAAACACCCGGGAAATGCTCTAACGGCCACGATTCCACCGACCCCGAGTAAGCGAGCTCGGCGGATAGGCCTAGCAGGCACAGCGGTGCTCCGACGGTCCTTGGCCAAGACCGTCTGTCCACGACCGGCTGGCGTGCTGAATGGAATATGCCCGCGCGACCCTTGTGAACCCTTCAATCTCTTCCTCTTGTCATCTCCTTGTTTTCCGAGGCAGCGGTGACTCTCGCCGGTGAAAAAGCGGTGAATCTCCGACAGACGCAGGAAAGGTAAAGCAGCCATCGCTTTGACTAGCAGACGTAAAGCAGACGATGTTAACTGCGCCGACCCGCCGACGCCGTTAAAGAGTGAGGAGTCTCGCCCCACACGAAAGGAGGGAAAAAGTATTTGGGAGGGAACTTGCGGACACTAACACGCTCACTCTCGGTTCTTAGCAAACAAACCTCGGCGCCTCGGGACACCTCGCCAGTGAGTCCTTTGACTTCTCTCCTTGATGCGCGTCTGCTAGTTGTTAAAAACAACGTACCGCTCGATTTATTTCGTCTGCCCTCTCTGAAAGGCGAAGTCGAGCTCGCTGGTAAAAACCTGCACTTCCCAAAGTCGCAGGAAAGGTAAGACAGACGCAGACGACGTTGCGAGCAGACGACGTTGCAAAGGAGCAGACGACGCTCAGATAGGGGGGTCGCGATCAGCCAATCAGGGCTCGGCGTTCTGACGTCACCGCTACTTCCTTTCTCATGCGCAGAAGACGAAAATGAGCTCACTTGCGAGGCGTATACATTCGAGACGTTAGTACGATGCGACGCAGGAATTGAATACAAGAGCTGCGTAAGGGTTCATTTCGAACCCAGGTCCAGTCAGTCTGTAGGTGGATCATAATCGGCTCTAAACGTGGGATTGTGCTTCGTTCTTACCGCTTGTATATGTGTCACCATCGAAACTGAGAGATCCAGAAAGAATTGTAAGGTAAAGCGCACATTCTCGTATGGTGTTGACTAGCGAAAGTGATGGTGCTAGGAAAAATACTGCAGACTGCAGATCGATTACCGCCATTCGTTCAGTCAAAGATAAACTGCTATTGGAGCCACCAGATGGCACTGAATGTATATTCATTCGATTAAGTACGGTTCATTTATCTGCATATTTTCAAAGTATAAACGATAACTATAAAACAGTCTATTGTTTAGCTTAGCGCACATGCTTAGCTTGAGCATTCTGCCTTTCTTATAGCTTGATTATTTGAATAGGGGTAAAGGAGGTCCTCCAACATAGAGTAAAGGCATTACAGTACGATAACGTTGAACATGGTTAAAAATCGCGCACAAAGAGACGAGGACAAACGAGAAAGGAACACAGAACACAGACAGGCGCGCACTCACAACTCTGTTATCGCATAATCTACAACAAAAGGCAAGTAGGTATGGTGTGCCCGTAGTACTATCAGCCCCTAAAAAAATGCGAAAAATGTGTTCTAAGATTCGTCGAAAAGCGGAAAATTTATCAAAAAACACGTGCCACAAAAAAACATGTGCGGCCTTTTGTTCTTTGTTCATCGGGCGTTGTATATAGTTTTCCTCTTTCCTGTGGAAGATGCTATGTTGAACAGACCGGAGGGTGTCTGAATGACCGACTCCGAGAGCACAGACTTTCTTTAACATCCACTGTAGGAGGTCACCTTTCGGTGCATTGTAAGGGGTGCTATGTTGCGCTTTTTGGACTCCCAGGAGACTTGGAAGAAGGAAGTGACGTCAACGACTAGAGCAAACGCAGATTGGATGTTGACAGAAGAAAACAAAATCAACATCCAATCTGCATTTGCTGCGTTGTTGACGTCACTTCCTTCTCCCTAGTCTCCTGGGAGTCCAAAAAGCGCAACATAGCCCCCCTGTACGTGCACATCATCTTTGGAAAGAACATCAATCATTGGCCGCTTTAAAGAAAAACAAACGCGCGAGGTGCTCGAGGCGTTCACCATCTTGAGCCTGGCCGATCGCTGCGTTAGTCAGCCGTCGGTAGCTTTGATCAAAACAGAAGTTGCCTTCTTGCGAACATTTGACGGTGACTGAACTGTTTACCCCCTGGTGCCGTTGTCCCCTGTAATAAATCGTGCTTCATCTTTCTTTTCTTCACTTAATATGACAGAGTTGTTAGTGCGCGACTGTCTGTGTTCTGTGTTCCTTTCTCGTTTGTCCTCGTCTCTTTGTGCGCGATTTTTAACAATGTTCAACGTTTACCAACTCGCCCAGCTTACCACTCTACTACAGCGCGATAACGTTGTTTTTTGGTTTTTTTTTTCAGTGAGCCTCTTGGGAAGAAGAAAAAAAAGCTATGTACTAAAGAACGTGCATGGCACGCTGTGCTTGTCACGCGATTGCCCATAACGCTCTCGTGTTCCTCGAGGTTCGGAACACTCGGAGCCATTGATCTGTTCCCTTTGTCTCACCGCGAACCTGTAACGCATTGTTCTTTCTTAATCTGTCTGAAATGGCGCCAAGGAGACCTCACTCAACGTCAAGCATGTCGGCAAAAGAGCAAGGCGATCTGAAGATGTCTCAGAAGGTAAGGATATAGGTAGCCGTAGCTCTCCCCAAACGCAGATAATAAGATATCTGCATCTGCGGGAAACATCGCGGAACTGAAAAAGATTGCAACAGTCATTATCGGAGTTTATGCAATTTTTAAATCAAGCACAAAAACCAACTAAAATGAAATGTTGGTTGGTTTTACGAGCTATGCCCGCGAAAGTCATCTAGATCTCCACAACGAAAGACCAAGGCTGAATTTAGACAGCTCGGGTGCCGTTACCATAAAACAGAAATGTCAGTTACACAACAAGTAAGCAATAAAGCCTTTTCCACTTTTTGGGCTCGTCGGTCGGCACGTGAAACCGCTAACTTGGAATTTATACGCCAAGCCCACTGCTACGTTGCCATATTTTTAGATATTCTAATAGCACCTAAGTTTGTCACTTTAATAACAAGGACGCCTCCTGAAGTTTGATGATCTCTGAGCTCTAGTCATATGCCCCATGATGAGCATCACTCTTACTAAAAAATTTTCCCAAATCAAAAAGACCAAACGCGCAAAATGAATGTTCGAGTTGGAGAGGTTTCCTCGATCGCAAGGAACATCATTTAGCAATGCTGATTGTTACTATTGCTTAGTCCTTGCTTCAAGTAATCGCTAATTTCTAAGGAATAAATATAACTCAGTGAAAAGAACACCTGCAGCAGACAAAAGTAACACAGAAATAGTAGACGAATCGACGTCAATCTAAACCATTCATGAGATTTAAACTGCAGACGTCAAGCTGAAAGCAACCGTTATTCCAGTTTTCGAAATAAATGGAGTTGCTCTTCAGTGATGCCACACAGGACCCGCATGGTATAGTATACCGGCTGTTAGTGGCACAAAACAAGTTTGGAAGCGGGAGAAAAATCAAAGGAAACCACGTGTATTAGTTTTAGCGTACACACACAATGGCAAGAAGCAGGGAAAGTTTCTCCCTTCTATACATCTCGCTTTTTGCGCAAAGGGAGAACGGCGGCCTTTTCAGCCTACAATGCGATTTTAACAATCGCAACGCTTGCCTTTTTATCTGTTTTAAGGTTGGTGTGTTTGGTGTGTGGTTTGCTAGGTTGCACTTTTTTTAAGTGCTTATATTATTGTTTGCTTTGGAAGACGAGGTGCCACTACCAGAGACCGCCAGCATCGTTGTGGTAGTGGCTCCGATTCAAGCATTCCTAAGCTAGTTGTCGCTGGGGGAGGCAATCTTTAAATCACCTCGCTAATTTCTAAAACAAAGGTCCTCTTTTATAAAAAAAAATATTTAAAAACAAGCTTAATTATAAGAAGAATCAGCTAATTCACACGCAGGGTCCTTTCTTAAATTGAAGCTGAAATGGTTTAGAATTTGATTAAAAACACTTGATCTGTTTTATTCTCACTCCAAGCAGCGAGGAATATAAAAAAGTAAACTAATTCATGCCCGCTCCACCTAGAAAGACGCATTTGAAGTTGCATTAAAACCGCGCCCTTCCGCGACAGACGGGGAAGGGAGTAAAGGGAGAAAAAAAAAAAAAAAACATGACGCCACGGAAGGTTCCTTGCGCGTGCTCCTCGACTCGCATAGCCAGCGTCGCTATTAGCCCCGTGCGCGACCGAAAGCGTCGCTGTGGTCGGCCTTCCACGATTGGCCGAACGCTGACTATGACGTCGAAAAGGGGATTTATCATCGACGGAAATAAGAGGAATGAAAGAACTTTAATTTTGACGGTGTTGGCAGTGTTCCTTTGAGAGCGCAATGATTTCAAGCTTCCACCATGCTAATAACAAACACCATCGAACTTGTTGTTTGCAAGGTAATGACGTCACAAGGGGGAACCACAGGAGGGCGCCACCAAAACATCTTGCCGCTACAACGCTGTCAAAGCTACTGGCGCGAGCATGAGGCTTGATATCGTTCTTCATTTGCACGCCTCCTCGCGCGAACGAAATTATAGACAAGGCCACGCGCTCGCACCAGTAGCTTTGACAGCGTTGCATATTAAGTATGAAGCGGAGTATAGTTGGATTCATGCTTCTGAAAAATGCCAGATGAATGTAGGAAGATACACGAAGAGAGAGAGAAAAAAATGAGGACAAGCACTTTGCTGGACAATAGCAACCATTTACCGAAAATCTCCTTCTTCCACACCCATAAGGTTCATATCTCGGAAAGAATGGTTGTGGAAGATGATGTTTATCTTCAGTAAATGGTTGCTAGTCCAGGAGTTCCGAGCATAATTCTACAGAAGATGCAGGCTCCTCAGTGAATTCGACGAGCTTACGCGAAGCGTGGACGAAACGAGGTAAGGATTTCCAGTTGATAGTTGAGCGACAAAAACGATTAGGATTCGCGCGTGCTCATTTTATGACATCATGGCTCGACCAACCAATGAAACTTGGCGGCGGCGAGCAGCTGCATATTTTTTTAACGTTTAGTGTTGTTTTGAGAGCAAATGATGGTAATATTTAGATTCTCCAGGAAAAGCCACGTCAAAAAGAAGCATTACCTCATTGTTTTAAACCGCTTCAGCATCCCTTTAAGGTCTCTGAAGAATACATACAATAATTAGTTAGCAAAAGCAATATGGGGCATTCACTGAATGTCATATTTGAGGGCGCTGTTTAGAGTGCATGCTCAGAACAAGCTCACATTAATAGGTTGCCATGACCGGCAATCTTTATGAGATAGACTGGACGTTGCAAAAGAGCTCTCGCTACTAGCTGAGTGCGCTCAGAAGTCGCGCACACAGCTAGTAGAAGATTGAAGTGCACCTTTTATAGAACATTCCATAGACCACAGCATACATGACATCCCCACTTGCTAGCTGCATCCTACATTCATAGTCTCCATGTCTGCTTCAATCTTTCCAGAACGTTGACGTGAACATGGGCACACTCAGGATGCCTCCGAAACCTGCATCTTACAGCTTGTACATTTTGATCGCTGTACTGGCAGTCGTCATTTCCGCCGCTCTGCTTGTCGCGTTATTTAGTGGCACACCTACCCCCAAGATCAAAGCACCTATGGACATGAACAAAGCCAGGGAGCTCCTGTACAGTAGGATAAAACGATCCATGAACCCGGGTGCCGACCCTTGCGTGGACTTCTACAACTATGTCTGCGGAAATTTCGAAAGTGCTTATCCGGGCGCCACAGACATCATCGACGCCATGAAAAAGGAGTTGTTCCTTGGCTGGGCCGACGAAATTACACCTGACCAGTCGCAGCAGAGCATCGTGGACAAGATCGTTAGGGCCCTACAAATCTGCCAGGAAGGGGGCGAAAAAGACGAAAATCACTGGTCGGACCTCACTAGTTACATCGCTCAGTTTGGACTAGGGGTCGACGTCCAGGGGACCCACAACCGTTCACTGTTGGACGTCTTGGTGCAGATGGCCCTTATGCACCATCTGCCTGTTACCATGATCGTTCAGCCAAAACTGAACCTGAAGGATACCAGGCGGCTGATCTTGCATGTCTCCTACGGAGGGCCCATTATTGGCAATTGGCTTCAAGTAAGTGATTCACTTTTTATTTCTAGTTCCTGGTAGAATTCCGTAAGGCTTGACACTGCATCTGAGCTTTGAAGCGAGCAAGCTTAAAGCCGCGCTCACGCTCTTAACACATCATACACAATACAGCCTGCAGACACTGGCTGAGGCCTTCTTTGTATGACGGTCCTGTGACATTAGTAATACAAAAACTTTCTACAGACATGTTCGATGAAGCAAACAGGCTTCGAACAGGCTTGATTTGTGTTCGCAGATAAGTTTTTCATAATTTCTACGGCGAAGAGGACGATAGCAAGCAGGGCGACTGGACGACGCCATGTGTCTGCTCGTGCGGGCACTCCCATGCAATTGCAAGCTCGTCAAAGCATAGCCTCCTGTATACTGACAAAGCCTGGCAGATCGCCACGAGACGCGGCCGCCGAAAGGGAAAAGGTGGTTATAAAGTTTAAAAGCGCAAACAGACAGGGACTGATAGGAAATAACACAAACGACAGGGACGAAAGGTGGTGCGGCAGACAACGGATGAGAGGAGAGCCAGGTGACTGGCGCCCCGCTGCGGCGAGACGCCGAAACGCAGCGTCTCGTCGCTGCCGCGAGCCTCTGCGGCGAGGCGCGTGGACCCGAAAGTGTGTTTCGGGTCCTCACCACTGCAAAAGCTGTGCGCTGACGTCCTGATTCCTCGAGAAATGGCTTTTTGGTGCTCTGTGCTACCAGATCCCCGCGTCCCAAATCTGCGACCGGGCACTCTATGGCTCCGTCGTCGACCTGCCAGGCTTTGTGAGTATAGAGGAGGCTATTGTCAAAGCTATCGTCCACGCTCACGGTGCACGTACATGCACCCACGGGGCACCGGAGCTACGCTCACGCCGGACCAGTCAACCTTCATCACCTGACCCAGCTCTTCACGCGAGAATGTGGGCAAGAGCGTGATCACGTGGCGATCGGATCAACGTATGACTGGTCCAACGCGCTCGTTGCTTCCACCGCAGTATCAGCATAGGGGTTATCGGAGGACAGTGTGATGCACGAACAGAGTGACTGCAGCTTTAGTGAAGAGCTACCTCTATTCTCATTTGGAAGGTAGTGCGATTGAGTGTCACGTGATTCAGTAGACTTTGTCCTCCGCTTATGTCATCGGTGCAGTGACTTCACCTGGCAGCTCCTCGCGAGCACAAGAGTGCACAGCAGCGTTTCACGATAAAGACTGTTTTACATGAAACGACTGTGTGAGGACAATCGGTGATATTTTCAATTTCGTGCGGTAAAACTCCTCTGCACACGAGGCACATAAGCAACCATCCACGGAGATTTGTTTTTATTTGCCACACAAGCAACATTGGCAGCGCTACTGCGATTTTAATCACAAAACAACGAATATCGGATTACAACTGACAAAAAAAAAGAAGAAAACATCGTATTGTGTTAAACGGCCTTCACTCGTCACTCACATTGAAGTTGATGCTATTCACCCCAAAGTAGGAATGTTGTTTGTTTTGCTTAGCGTTACATTTGGAGTACCGGCACTTCTTTCCCCGATTATTTTGTGGGCATCGCAAAACAGGCCATTCGGCCTGTTTTGGGACCTACAAATGAGGGACATCCCAAAATAGACAAACAATCGCTGTTGTGCTTTATTATTCCCTGTAAGTCATCTTCTTTAAAGGGCCTCTGACACGCCAAAAAAAAAAATAAAAAATTTTTTTTCATGCTAGGCGTTGAATTGGCATATCAGGACATTACAAAAAAATTGTTTCACTATAGAGTTGCGTAGTTTTTTTTTTTTTTAAAAATAGAAATACGAGGCGCAATTCAAAGTTCCCGCCGTGCACTGTGACGTAACAGTGTACCGCAAGGTGTCGGGGCGGTCAGAAGGGAGGCATCGCCGGAAGTCACGTGAGTTCTATCCCTCCTCGTGCTTACCGCGAGCGCGTGTAATATTTTTTTAAAAATATTTTTGTTATTCTCCGCACCTCCACGAGCGATCCAAGCAGACAAGGTTTCTTTTATTTGCTTTTCATCGCTTAATGTTGCTGTAAAGGTAGAAGAAGAGAAGTCAGTGAATTGACGTGATCAACTACAATGCCTAGAAGGTGCTGTGTGAGGGACTGTCCCGGTATTTCAGCTACTGAAGAAGAGATCACACTGCATGCATTTCTGAGAGACATACATCGGCCGCATGAGCACCTAGTAAACAAGTTCTACTCATGTTCTAGACAAAATACGTACTTTGTGCTCGACGTTTACTTGTACTTGGTACACTCACCAGTTCGTATTCTTTAGACGGCAGGCATCTTCAGCCTGGAGAGTATCCGATGATTCAACGACTTCGGTGTCTCAACCTTCAGCAATGCGATCGGGCGTGTCGTATGCTAGCAATCCTAATTTCTGCGAGCGTTCTAAATTTTTTTTCACAACTTGATAGCTTGTTTTGCGCCCAGTATAGCCCTGTATCATCGGACTGACGGCGTGCACTCGTACACTGGCTTGTGCTCGCAACGCTTTCATCTTTGACCTCCATCACGTCGATCCACTGACTCTTCGTCCTCAAATTTTACAGCACGCAAACTAATCAACGGTGCAGGGATAAAAAGCTAGTGGAACTGAAACTTCGTTTTCAACGATCGCTCGTACGAAGAGCAGAATAAAAAAAAAAAAAAGAAAAAAGTCTTAGGCACGGTCGCGGAGAGCATGAGGAGTGAAACTCACGTGACTTCCGGTGAACCCACTTTTAGTGACGTAGGTCGATGCCTCCCTTCTGACCGCCCCGACACCTTGCGGTACACTGTTACGTCACGGTGCACGGCGGGAACTTTGAATTGGGCCTCGTATTTCTATTTTTTATAAAAAAACTACGCAACTCTATAGTGAAACAATTTTTTGTAATGTCCTGATATGCCATTGCAACGTTTAGCATGAAAAAAATTTTTTTTTGGCGTGTCAGAGGCTCTTTAACTTCCATTGTCTAGATTTTTTGATTACTAGTTAACAGTCATGTTCTCTTCTCACGAACCTTCCTCAAACCATGCACAACTCTTTTTGTTCACGATCCGACCACTGAAAAGCACGGCGGGAATGCCCAAGCACGCGCAGGATCTCCCCCGCCCGAGTCTACCTCCACATGATAAATTTCGTCTGCTATGATCACCGTCGCCATGGAAACTAAGTGTCTGCTGAATAGACGCACACGCGAACGCAGCGTCTGAAGCCACCAATAACCGGTGCCATTTTCAGAATATCGAATGCTAAACCTCCGAGGGCCGCGGTACTACCCGCTAACAAATCCCATGCCTGTGTGTTGTTGCCTTCAGCACCAGCCCCATAAACACCGAAAGTTGACTTTAAAGGACACCGAACCTGTGGGGGAAAAAATCAACCCAGAAAGATCACTCCCGAGTTTTTAGAAAAATAAATCCCCAAACACGAAATCCAAGTTATAAGCTGTCTCCACGGGCAGCCGCTTATTTCCACAATATCTTCGCCGCAAAAAGAAAAAAAAAAAGCGTTTTAAAACAAACGGCAGCGGCAGAAAGACGTCACTTACTTCCGCCTCAAAACACGTGCACGTAGAAAAGTGGAGCCACGATTTTATGGGATGGCAGAGTTTATAAACGGTCACAAAAATTACTCAGATTTTCTAGCGCCAGGTAGTTTTACTGATGTATATAAATTCTAGTTCTACAGGTGGTATTCAGTGGACGCCATATTTGAGTGTGCAGTTACTGCGGATGCTAAGAACTAGCTCGCGCCTGCAGTCTGCCAAGACATCACTTAAAATAATCAAATCATGTCCGCAATAAGTCTG
Source organism: Ixodes persulcatus (assembly GCA_013358835.2). Lineage (NCBI taxonomy): Eukaryota > Metazoa > Arthropoda > Arachnida > Ixodida > Ixodidae > Ixodes > Ixodes persulcatus. Next base: position 304,137 of record JABSTQ010010328.1, on the reverse strand, counting down.
ACGCCATCACAGTAAGATCGAGCGAAGACGCTGATTGGACTCGAGCGCTGTGTAAGCGTTCGCCGATGACTTGGATCCAGTTACGCACTTCCTGTCGAAGCAATCGGGACCACCCATGTTGCTTGATGGACTTTAGAAAAGGGTGTATTGCTGATTTGGCATCATCCGACTCTGATTACGTTTCATGGAGGAAGATGAGGTTGTTCGCGGGCCTTGATTATTCTAGGTGGTGTTGGCCAAAACCGGCATTTTTGATGGTGTGAAATACACACTCCAAAGACACCCTGGAAGCCCGCCTTCAGTTCACGCTCAGCAGCCCCGGACTCAGCTATGGCTGACAGTAAATACCCCTTATAATATATATATATATATATATATATATATATATATATATATATATATATATATATATAATATATATATATATATATATATATTTGTTTTTGTTTTTTTTTGCAGAACCCCGCAAGTGAGGTACTCGCTGCTGTGGAAAAATTCCAAGGGGTCAACGAAGGCTTCGTGAAGGATGTAAAAGAAGTGGACTTCAAGGTTCGAACCTGGGTGCAGGGCCTAAGCAGCGAGTACCCCGCCTACAAGACGATCGCGCAGATGTCGTTCCACACGCCCCAAATCAGCGCGTCCATGTGGGGTGAGAGGTTCGCCCACTACCTCCCGCTGACCCTGAAGCCCAACGAAACCGTGTATGTACGGAAGGTGGAAGGACTTGTCCTCACGAACAACCTCGTGAACGAATACAGGAGCAACCCGAAGGTTGGCCTCCACTGGGTCACGGCGGTCGTGGAGTACTACCTCTTCGCTGCCGCCATGAAGGACACCAAAGAGCACGACGTCAAGTGCCGCGGCTACATCCAGTACATGGCGCCGTTCGCCCTCAACGCCATCTACTTCCAGAGACACCTCGATACAACGCAGGTGGAGCTGGGAAAGCACATGTACCGACAGTTCCGCTGCTCGATTCGTCAGTTCTTCAAGTGGATGATGCCCGAACCGACGGCGTACGCTCAAGACCGATTTCAGCTCACCCGTCTAGTCTTAGGCGTTCCGGACAACCTCAACTCCATGCTAGGCCTGGAGACACAGTTTCACTACGTGCCTCAGTTCAAGGAACCTTTCTTGACGTCGTTTCTAAGCGCCCTAAAGATGAGGGCGGAGGAAGACCTCTTCAATTTCCAAATGACGCGGTACCAGGGGTCCATGGCCGTGGATCGCTGGCGGCTCCTGTACAACCTGGAGGCTGTCGAAACCGAGGAGATGTCGTCTTTCTCGACGTTCAGCCCGGCCTTCGTGCCTTACAGCATGGTGGTCTTCCTTCCCTCCATGCTGATGCTGCCTCCTTTCATGGACACGGAATCCGTGGCGTTCTCGTACGCGGGTACGGGCCGCCTGATGGCGCAGACCGCAATGCACGCCTTCGATAAGGACCAAATCGAGAAGAGCCACGAGGGCAACAGAGAGCCATGGGGCTACGGGCAGGGCAGAGGGTTCTACGAGAGGCTGCTGTGCCTAGAACGGGCGTTCGAGAAGCGCATTCCAAACGTCGCCTACGGCAGGAAAACGCTGTCGGAGAACGTGCCAGACATCGCCGCCCTCGAGCTGGTGCTGGCGGCGTTGCGGAGCGACTCTTGCTACGTCCCGGACCGCCAGTCACCCGTGGAAAAACTCACAGAGAAGCAGCTTTTCTTCGTCGCTTACTGCCACGGATTCTGCGCGTCCAAGCAACACATCCAAGACTACAAAGCTGGCGAGGGCAAAGGACCCGCTCGTAGCGACCATCGGTGCAATGTTACGGTCAGTTCAATGACGGAGTTTGAGCAGGCATTCAAGTGCAGCCTCAAATCACCGCGGTGTTCCTTTTTGTCTTAGTAGAATTGGAAAAGACTTAGGTTGGCGCCTTGGCTTCTACAAAAAGAATTTTTTTTTACTAAAAGTGTTTTTTAAGCGGTTGTTTATTCGAAGGTTTCTTGGAACTTCAAATTATTTTTCTCAAACGCGTGTATATGACGTGCTTAATAAGTCGAGTTCGAGAACGAATGTATCACTTTTCGGAAAATTTAAGTATCTTACGTAGCACAACGCATTGAGTAACAAGCCCCATAATTTATACCAAGCATTAAATATAAAAAAAACGAGTTTGGTTTGCTTCGGTTTCTGCGTTTTATGTAGTATATATTTTCCTTCAATAATTCTGCTTGTCGTCTGAATAAATAACGCGAGTAAGTTTTGCATAACATTCAACGTTATTTTGAGGTCATGCCTTTCAAACTGACTTGGTCACTTTTCTTCAAAACCGACAAATAGCGGGGAATTCTTCATCGCTGGATAATCGTTCAATATGTGTTTCAACCTACGGGATGCGATGTAGCGAACTGATACGAGGTTTCAGAGACGGACACCGCTGAATTCTTTGAGACTTTTAAATAGATTTCTTCGTATGGGAACCCTCCAAGGACATTTATTTTGCTCCTGTTGGTCTGACTCATGCCGTTATAATCAACGTTATTAGATTAGCTCAGTTACAAAACTGCTCATAGACGCTGCATGCACAAACAGTACCCCCCCCCCCCCCCCCCCCCTCATCACTCACCACGACTCGCCTGGCGCGTCTCGACGCTCCGCCGGACGGCTGCTTTGGTAACTGCAGTGTATTCTATGGGAATCGGGATACGTACGTTTCGACGCACGGCGTCTAGATGGCGCTCCAGCTCTGCTCTATGGAACACACAGTTATGAAACAAAAATCTAGATGGCGCTTCGAACGACGGCAGGTGGATTGAAGTGAGTGAGGGGGGAGGTACCCCCTTCCGCGGGAGTTCCACAACTGAGGTAATCTAGTAACGTTGGTTATAATGTCACGTGACGTCACAGTACCACGTGACGTCACAGTGGCACGTGATGTGACGTCATCGCTTCATCGCATGATTCCGATAAAAAGTACTGCTCGTCGGAAACTCCACCAAATGCGATATCTCCCCCTAAAGGCCTGTCCAAACAGGCTACTACAAAAATCGTCACGACACACGACTCCTGCAAAAATCGTCAAAATTGAAGTGTCCGGTAGTCGTCGGTCGAATGTCTGTTTGCACACCGGCCAAGCCAAATTCACGACTTCCCGCCTCGCCTCCTTCACTTTTCTTTGACGTCGGTGCTCGTCAGACTTGACGTCACACACCACCTGCCAATGGTGTGCCTGATGCCTGACAATCTCCCGCGGCTCACGAAGTCGCCGACCTTGCTACCGCGTCACCTCGGCAGGAAGGCCAAAGAGGTCCGGCTTCCGGTGGGTTTGGGAGATTCCTGAGTCGAAGCGCGCGTTTCGGCCGCCCCGGCTCAGCTTTCTTTGTCAAAATTCACGTTCGTAGCTCAAAAAAAAAAAATAAATAAATAAATAAATAACGTGCAGTGCGCAACAGTGAGACTTTTAGTTGTATGTAGAAACACTGAGAACTTAAGAATATATTATTTATTTTATTAAACTCCAAACCAACCAGGTTTGTTTGTCTATACGAGGTACGTTGGGAACAAGAGCCGCGGGAATCCGATCCAATCCACAGAACTGCTGGAAGATCAAGGAGGATTGAAGGGTAGGAGGGGGCATTACGTCAGCCGCGTAGCCTCCACAAGCCATGCTCTCTTGACGCCTCGCCTCTTTCTCATTTTCCTCCCTACTCTCCTCACTTATCAGCCCAACATGACCACATCACGTGACCGTAGCTAGCCTTCGTCAAGCCGATCTGATAAAACCTACCGGACGGAGCGCGCGCAAGCCTGCAAGGAATCCTTCTACAATCAACCATCCATCTCGCACGTGACATGTCACGCGCACCAATCACCAGAGAGATCTGCGGTCACGTTGGGCATAGTATCGTTTAAAATTTTTATGACTAGGCTTCAGCAATATTGCCACGTGCCCCCTCCTAGTACTTATAACTTCCTTGTGGAAGATGACACGACCTTGGACACGACGCGCGCTCGCCTGACTTGCTCCCTCACACTCGAGTCTTCCCTTTCCCGTTTTCGGGACTCCCAAAGCGGCGGAGGCCTTGAGCGATTGACCGACAGCCAACAGAGCGTATGAGTGGCTCTCCGAACCCACGTGATTAGCAGAGCAAGGCCGCCATGGAGGTAGCGAGGGGGAGATTTGACGGGGGGAAGTTTCCCCCCGGCAGATTTGACATAGGGAAATTTCCCCCCGGTGGCCGGAAGTGGAGCGCCGCACGATTTGTCGGAGTCGTGCGTTTTGTAGTATCCTGTTTGGACACCCCTTCATTCCGTTCGACGGAATGTCTAAAGCCAGGCGAATTTTTAGAGCGCAGCTCTTAGGCGCCCGTTTCCGGCTTGAGCGGCGTCGCCGTCGCCGTCGGCGTCGGCGTAACCGCGCAGGTGCATTATGGGCAAATTTCCCCGCTAATGTTAGCGGAAAATTTTCCCCGCTAAATTCAGCGGAAAAATTTCCTCCCTAAATTTAGCTGAAAAAATTCCCCGCTAAATTTAGCGGAAAACTTTCCCCGCTATATATAGCGCAAAACTTTCCCCGCTAAATTTAGAGGAAAAATTTCCTCGCTATATTTAGCGGAAAGTTTTCCCCGCTAAATTTAGCGGACAAATTTCCCCGCCAAATATAGCGGAAAAAATTCCCTGCTAATTTTAGCGGAAAAAGTTTCCCCGCCAAATATAGCGAAAAATGTTTCCCGCCAAATTTAGCGGAAAAAAATTTCCCCGCTAAATTTACCGGAAAAAAATTTCTCGCTAAATTTAGCGGAACAAATTCCCCGCAAAATTTAGTGGAAAATTTTCCCCTAAATGGGAGGCGAGCAGGAGAGGAGAAGGGGAGGGTACGGATGAGGAGGAGGGGCATAGCCTCCTCTTCGTACCTTCCCTCCTCCTGCTCAAGAGCTGCGCTCTAATTCGGCGTTATAGGGGATTGTAAACGTCTTTCATTTTTTTTAACAAAGAATCACCCGTATTCACCAGTCGTGAAAGACTAGCGCTGTTTTAAAGTTAGTATCGCGACTAAGTTGTCGCGAACTAAGGGCCCGTTCACACTTGCGACTTGGGACAGTCGCTAGAACGACTAGCGACAAGCGACTGGCGACCACCAGTGTTCACACCTGATTGAGCGACCGACGAGTCGCCAGGCTCGCTGGCAACTTAACGGATAATAATCAACACCTTCCCCAGCCGGCTGAACGGTTTTTCTGATCAAAGGTGCCGGCAGGACAAAACAAAAAACTTAATGGTGCTTCGGAACGTAAAACAACGGCTATATGTGCGCTCCCTCAACCATGATATTGAACGTACCTGCCATGTCGAAAATGTCGCCGATCTCGTTCCAGGCCTGCAGCTTTTTGTCCCGATCCTTGTGGTCGGGGTGCCGCTTATTGTAAAGGAACGGATAGTCTTTGACAGCATAAGAGCTTCCGCGGAGAACTCCATGCCAGTTCACCGCCGCCGCGCGCGCGTCGCTATTTCCCGTGGGAAGCAGTGCCGGATGTAAACAAACGCACGTATCACTTCCGACGAGACTGTAATTGGCTCCGCCGTCCAGTGACTCGTATCTGCGACTTGAGAAATCGGTCAGAGAGCGACTGCCCAAAACCGGTCGGTAGCGACCTGTTTTGGTCGCTCCGCGACCAAAAACCAGTCGCTAGTCGCTGGTCACTCCAGCGACTGTCACAAGTGTGAACGGGCCTTAAGAGAAAAAATTAGCGACTAAGGATCGACTAGTTCTGCGGTATTCACGAGCGTGAAGCGAGCGGGTGACAATCTAGTCAGAGCTAAGAAGCGGAAGTGACATAAAAAGATAGGTCACGCGCACGTGTACTTAAACGCCGCTGCGCAAATGGGTATTTTATCGTATAAAAACTAATATTTAAATGTTTATCAGGAAGAAAAATGTTACAATGAGAGACTAACTGCCCGAGACAGAGTTTTACAAAGAAAAATTAAAAGAAACGCAAGAAAGAAATACGGAAGCTGCATTGCCAGCGACATAAACAAATATGGAACGCCCGGAAATGTGTTTTTTTCTCGCCGTCCAGCGCCCTGCTGAGATCGCTTTAGTGGTATCTCCAGCCGTTGAACATGGCTATTTACACAATATTTGCTCCTCAATTTCTTTCTACATGTTTCCCCCAGCGTCCCGAGACAGTAAGTGCTTCGTTAGCGCTGGCGGTCAGCGGTGATACGAGTCGGCCATGGCGCTGAGCCGCTAGTCACCCACTAAACAGCGGCTAAACTAGCCCTACCCCATGACTAAGATTTGTTAGTCGACTTCTTTTTCGCGCGGGGCGACTAGGCCCTAAACACGACCGGTGAATACCAAGCGCTCACTTAGCAGCAACAATCACGCGCCATTTGATCATTATAGTCGACGACGTCGCTAGTCGGTGGTTGAACAGGCCCTACTCGTGCCTAGTGAATACTGGTGAATGTGTTTCATGGGTTGTTTTCTATGAAAAAATTGTCGTGAAGGGCCACCATAAAGGACCGTCAGAAACGTTTCTAGCGTTTCTTGTTTCTAGCGCACAGCTCTTGAGGAGGGGGGGGAGGGTACGCCGGGGAGGGTATGCCCCCTCCGTACTGTTCCCCTCCTCTCCTGCTCACTCCTCCTCTCCTCTCCACCTCCAATTCAGTTTCCCCGCTAAATTTAGCGGGGAAGAAGAAGTCACATGTCTTGGTGTCACGTCATCATATGAACAAATTCAGTTTCTCCGCTAAATTTAGCGTGGAATTGAATTGGTGTTGAGGTCACGTGACGTCAATTTTCCCGCTAAATCTGGCGGAGAAACTGAATTTGTCTGCTAAATCTAGCGCAGAAACTGAATTTCTCCGCTAAATTTAGCGAAAAATTGAATCGGTGTTGAGGTCCCTTGAAGTCAACTTTCCCGCTAAATTTAGCTGGCCGATTACGCCGACGGCGACGCCACGAAACCCGGAAACGGGCGCCTAAGAGCAGTGCTGTAAAATGACGTCATGACGACGTCACGTGACCTCTACACCAATCCGGCTTCCCCGTTAAATGTAACGGAAAGCCCTGTTGGGGGGGTGGAGGAATGGGGAGGAGGGGAAAGGAGAGAGACCAGCAGTGGGAGGGTGGATGGTCGAGGCAAGGGAAAGATATGGAGAGGGGACGATGGGCACCGTAGGAGGATGAGGGTACGGATTGGGACAGGGAAGGAGAAAGGAGGTACCCAGTTCCCGCCAAATTTAGCGCGGGAATCGACGTCGTGACGACGTCCCGTGACCTCTACACCAATCCGGCTTCCCCGTTAAATGTAGCGGGAAAGCGCTGTAGGAGGGGGGGGGGGGGGGAGGAGGGGAGAGAGAGAGAGACCAGGTAGTGGGAGGGTGGGGGAGGGAGGCAAGGGAAAAAGATTGAGAGGGGAAGAGGGGCACCGTAGGAGGATGAGGGTACGAATTAAGAGAAAGAAGAAGAAGGAAGGTATCCAGTTCCCGCTAAATTTAGCGCGGAAATTAACGCCGTGACCATGTCCCCTGACCTCTGCACCAATCCGGCTTCCCCAGTAACTGTACCGGGAAAGCACTGTCGGAGGGTGGGGGAGGAATGGGGACGAGGGAAGGAGAGAGAGAGAGCAGGCAGTGGGAGGGTGGGAGGAAGGGAAAGAGAGTGAGTAGAGAAGATGGGCACCGTAGTAGGATGAAGGCACGGATTGGGAGAGGGAAGGAGAAGGGAGGTATCCAGTTTCCGCTAAATTTAGCGCGGAAATTGACGTCGTGACGACGTCACGGAACCTCTATGCCAATTCGGCTTCCCCGTTAAATGTATCGGGAAAGTGCTGTAGGAGGGTGGGGGAGGAATGAGGAGGGGGAATGGAGAGAGACCAGGCAGTGGGGGTGGGGGAAGGGGCAAGGGAAAGAGACTCAGAGGTGAAGATGGGCACCGTAGGAGGATGAGGGTACAAATTGGGAGAGGGAAGGAGAAGAAAGGTAACCAGTTCCCGCTAAATTTAGCGGGGAAATTGACGTCATGATGACGTAACGTGACCTCTACACCAATCCGGCTTCCCCGTTAAATGTAGCGGGAAAGCGCTGTCGGAGGGTGGGGGAGGGAGTTGGGGGAGAGAAGGAATAAGGGGGGCAGGCAGTGAGTGGATGGGGGATGGAGGGTAAGGGAGGCAGATTGCGAGAGAGAGAGAGAGAGAGAGAACTTTTATTTAGATCGGAGAAGCGCATCTCCGATCGAGGAGCGCTGGTTAGAGGAGCGCTCTAAAGATCGAGGAGCGCTCCTCGATCTTTAGCACAGGTTTGGGCCTAGGTAGCTTTGTTCGGTCCTCCGTCGTCCACGACTTTCCGAATGTGATAAACGAGGGGAGGCCACCACAGCTTTTGAAGCTCTGGAGGGGGGAGGACTATTCCTGCCAGTTGCTTAGGATGAGGTGGTGGGGTAGATGGGAGAGCGACTGATAGCGACTCTGGTGGGCTTCAGGGCAGTCCCAGCGTAAATTTTGGTTACAGGGGTATCCACCGCAGTGGGAGCACATGGGTCGACCTGGAACATTGTTAATGTAATGGATAGAGTGCGGAGTAACTAAAGTGTGTGTTTGCGCTTTACGTATGAGGGATGCTTCATCCCTTGACTGGGTATATAAGGGGGAGGGTAGAAAAGTGGAAGCTTTGCGGCTCTCCTTAAGAACTTTGTTTCTAACTTTATGTAGATTTTTTCTTGACAATTTCGGTTTATATTCTCGCACTGCCGGCCATACATGAGGGCTTCCCGGATTCGGTTCGTGGGTGAGCTCGTGAGCTCGACTATTCCCTTTCAGTCCCTGGTGTCCTAGGACCCATTGGATCCTAATTTTTAGAAGCGGGCAATTGTGCATGTGTCGTTGCAGAATGCTGTAGATGTATATGGGTAGTTCATTGTTTAGAAAAGCTCGGCAGGCATGTGTCTTATCCGTTGTCACTATGGCTTCTTCCTCCTCGTGTTTGATAAACTCGGTTATGGCCGAGACTATGGCTAGCAGCTCTACAGTACAGGGAAAGATGGGAACCGTAGGAAGACGTGGGAACGGATCGGGAGATGGAAGGAGGAGGGAGGTATTCAGTTCCCGCTAAACTTAACGGGCAAATGTATGTCGCGACGAAGTCACGTGATCCCTACACCAGTCCAGCTTCGCTGTAATTTTTTAGCAGGAAAGAACTGTAGTAGGGTTAGCGATGGATGAGGAGGAGGGAAGGGGATAGAGGAGGGAGTGAGAGGGTGGGTGATGGAGAAGGTGCAGATGGAGGGGGGAAGAGGGCTACCATAAGAGGGTGAAGGGACGGCTTGGGAGATGGAAGGTGAGAGACGGAGGTAGGGAATTGGAGGTAGCTGGGGAGGGGGCCAGTTACACAATCCAGTTTCCGCTAAATTAAGCAGGGAAATTGACGTTGCGACGACTTCACTTGACTTCTACACCAATCCAGCTTTCCCGTTAAATTTACTGGGGAAAACCCTGTGGGAGGGGTGGGTAGAGAGATGGGAAGCAGGGAGAGAAGAGAGTAAGAGGGTGGAGTAGGGTGGGGAAGGGAGGCAGATGGAAAGGGGAAAGAGGGGCTGTGTGGGAAGGTGAAGGGGGATTGGGAGAGGTGGGGAGAGGGAAGGGAGGATAAAGGAATAGGAGATGGTACTGAAAAAAGAACTAGAACCCACAAGAATAAAAGAGAGTTAAAATACAAAACCAAGATAAACCCATAAAAATGTTTGAAGAAACGAAAGGGATAGCTGTAGCACGGTCGCGCAATGGGGCTGGAATGGTGCCGTCACGTACCTGAGGACGGAGGTGCGACGTGGTTAATTCTCATACCCGCCGTGGTTGGCGTCGTGGATTCCACTGACTACCGCCACCAGTGCTCGGTGATCCGTGAAGTAAGTGGGTAAGGGTGGAGGAAATTTCTAAAATCATCCAACATTACGCGTAGTAACGATACTGCCAAAGTTGGATTTAGCATACCGCAAGGAATGTTTGGAAACTACTGTTTTAAGCAGACGACAGAAAGGTTCTTGCTTCGTCGCCACATTCTTGGCGGGACGCCAGGACTGCCCTCTTCGCTCTCTTCGCGCGGCACGGCCGACGGGAAGTCCCGACTTCCATCTACTCGCGCCAAGAGGGTAGAAAAGAAGGGTTTTTCCACAACGGCGACGACAGCCCACGAGCTTGAAATCTCTGCAAAGTGTCTCCTGAAAATTTTCAATTTAGATTTAAAATAAGTGTGTGAGGTTTGTGCTTGACACATTCTCTGCTCCCTGATCTTTGTCAGGACAATCAGGCTTGTGTAATTTTTGTTGTTAATAATTCCAAAAAATTTTGATCTCGTAAAGTTTACAGAGTGTTACTCAACACGAACAAGACGTACCACAGCTTTTCACATTGTATTCATTCAGCTGAATACCAGTGGTCAAACCTATTAGCGCGGACGACTGTCCATAAGAGAGGAATAGTATAGGGCCATAGACTTCATCGTACTTCGTTTCAGGTTAAGGCCAGACGCAGCCAACGATATGAGGTAATAGGACTAATCAACCGGCGTCAAAAGCTCAAGTCACTGGTCCTTTTCTGTTAATGATTGGTTCACCGATGATAGAACACGCACTGAAACACGACGAATACCTTATGGTGCGCTTTTGACTATGTCTGATTGGTCCGTCCGTCCGTCCGTCTGTCCGTCCTTCCATCCATCCATCCATCCATCCATCCATCCGTCCGTCATGGGCGGGCGGGCGGACGGACGGACCGATAGATTTAGAAAGAGTAAGTTACACCTCAATAAGATAAGGCGAGGGAAAGGAAGGCTGGAGAGGAAGAAGCAGACGGGACGCTAGACGCGGGACGGGACGGGACGGGACGCTCCTCCTCTCTCCAGCGTTCCGTCTGCTTCCTCCTCCCAGGCCTTCCTTTCTCTTGCCCTACATTCTTGAGTTGAAACGGTCTATAAATCGATAGATTTTTATTTCGGCTCAGGGGTGTGAAGGCTCGCGGCGCCGCGTCCAACAATGAGGAGATGATATTGTAATTGTTTTGACAACTACGCTACTGTTTAGCTTTATAAAATCAATGTAATCCTAACTCGTAGAGTTTTACTGAAAGGCCCACACTTGTTCCCCGATTCCTTGCCTGGTTTAGGTCTAGTGTTCGAATCCTGCTGATCACGAGAGGAAAGATGACGACGAACCCCCGCGAAACACGCTACGGTCTGGACATAAGCTAATTAATTAATTGGGGTTGTGTGGATATTTATACAGCGTGTAGTTGGTCAGCCATTTCAAAGTTGCGACGAGTCACTCGCTGTAGATGAGCAATTTAGCCAGTGGAGTACAACCGCTAGCCTGGGGTCTTTAACGTGCACCACACACTAGTGATACACGACAGCACGCAGGTACGATGCTCATTCAGATCGAAACGGGCAGGGGTGGGGATTGAACCCAGGATCCCTGGGTTCTGCAGCGCGAGCTTTCGCTCTGGACGTAAGCTGTGTACATATTAAATGCTGTCTACCTTTGACGACTGCGTGTTCGACGACTAATCTTGTTGCAGGCGAACGGCGTGGGTGAAAAGGCTACAACCTGCCAGCGGCTCAGCACGGCCTCGTCAAGCCGAGTCAAGATAACCGGACAAGCCGGACACATCAGTTGACGTCATGCCGATGTCAGTCTAGGTGGTGTTGATTATACTCGTCGCTCCGCTCTCCCCTCTGCGCCTTGGCGGATGCGTTGTATTCGTGTTTTTCGCCGCGTTTCACCGTGTTTTTCTGTCTTACTCCGTAAAGTGTAGTTCGCAACATACATCTACTACCTAACTTCATTACATCGTAACGTGCACAACTTCTCCAGTTAATTTTTTAGCACGATTTGACCATTTTCACCGTATACGCGTAAGCGACAAAGAACCGGTTTGCTGTCTCTCGGTCAGTCATGCGACGAGGCAAACCGCATAAAAGCGACGGGAGCAAGCGACCAAGACGATGAGCGACGTTTTCTAGAAATCCAAAAACCGAGCGACACGACGGGCAATAGTGAGAAATCTCCGTCGCTCGTCTCGTCGCTCGCTAAATCGCTACATACAGTTCGGCCTTAAAAGTTGGACACTCGAGCTGCCACGTTATGAACGAAAATCAGTGCACTTTAATTTATGCACTTCGACCGACACCCTTGTTGCTTTGGGACATGTAGAGGTCTCGGATCCATAGACCATAAAATATCGAGCATGTGCCCATATCAAAATAGGCGCCCACCCCTTATTTCTTAAAGGGTCAAGCTCCTTCTACATTAAAACTTTGGATTGGGCTAGTTGGTTCATTAAGTTACAGAGGACTTAAAAGCGCAAGAAAACACGGACGAAGAAGAGACACATAAAACACGGACTGACGCTAACTTTCAACTTGGGGGCTAAGCTCGGCACGGAGGGATCAAGGTGAGTTCTCCGCCAAACTCGCCGCCCGCCGCGATTGGTCGGCGCCGTGCATGACGACACGCGCTGTCACTCCCTAGGCCGTGACGTCACAACGGAGGGTTTGAGGCGGTCGGAGAGTGGCATATTCGGAAATCGCGGCGAGATGCTGTGACGTCATTGTGACGTGGCAGAAGCCGCCGCGGATGGAAAAAGCTTGCTGGCTCCGACCTAGGCGAGTTTGGGCGAGTTGTGCGCGAGATGAGGGAGAAGCGTCCAAAATGGCAGCGTTTTTGTTCGTGTTTCGCCGTCGGCGTAGGTATTTAAGCCACGCCAATGTGTTTGACATGGACGACGTTGATTTTCAACAACACTATCGTCTGTCGAAAGACGTAGTAAGGTGGCTGTGCGATGAGCAGCGTGGCGAACCGGGCTTGAGGCGATGGAGCCGTGAATGGACTGTCGTGAATCCTACAAATTCTACAAAGTGAATCCTAGAAACAAATGTGTTTTTTTCGGCAATCTGCAACCAGGAACGCAATTTATCATTACCTACAGGCTTTTATAATTATTCTGATGATTTTCTGCGCTACGTAGATGAAAAAAAAAAAACGCACTTGATACAATTTAAAATAAAACAGAGGATAGAAGAAAAGCCATGTACATGAATGGCGCTGACCAACTGTGTAATTTCTTTCTCATCTTTCTCCCTCCACACCGTATTTTGACAAACAAAATGGCGACATTGTTACCCACTGTAGATAAGCAATTTAGCCAGTGCAGTACGACTGCTAGCCTGGGTCTTTAACGGCGCACCAACGCAGTAGTGATCCACGATCTCACGCCGGTACGATGCTCATCCAAATTGACACGGGCAGGGGTAGGGATTGAACCCATGATCCTGGGTTCCTGCAGCGCGAGCTTTCGCTCCACGTGCACCCTATTTTGAAAAAAAAAAACATATTTGGCTGTGTGGCGGTGTGGGGGGAGAAAGATGAGAAAGAAATTACTCAGTTGTTAGTCTGCGCCATTCCTGTATGTTCTTTTTCGTCTATTCTCTGTTTTAGTTTAAATCTTAAAGGGATACTACAACGAAATTTCGCGGCGCTCAATTTTTGGTCTATATCTGTTCAAAGGGCAGTATCACATGGAACATACCAATATCTTGTTAAAAAAGTCTCGAAAAGGAATTTTAAAACGAATTAAACGATTAGCAAAAAGCACCTGGTGGATGTCGCTAACGCCTCGTTTGTAATGCTCGTCTAGGAACCTTGACAGCTAGTGACGGAGGTTGTCTCGCCTCCGGCCACGAGGAGAGAAGGGGGGAAGGAGGAACTCCCCTCTTCCCGAGAATCCCTTTTGTGTGTCGCAGAAGTCGCTATAGGAACCGTGGCATCTAATTCAGGCCCCGACCAGGGCGCCCCTAGCGGCAAACGGGTCCGTTTCATCGGGGAACTTCCTTGGAACTTCTGCCAGTCGCTGCGTTGGTTGTGCGTTGTAGCGGGTTAGCGCTGTAATTTTCAAGGTAGCTATTCCGCACTAAGAAAGCCACAACAATTGATGCGGCAAACAATAGGCGACCGCCGCGACGCGGCCGGCATAGAAAAGGTGCGGATCTAATTCAAGCCCCAACCAGGGCGCCCCTAGCGGCAAACGGGTCCGTTTCATCGGGGAACTTCGGAACTTCTGCCAGTCGCTGCGTTGGTTGTGCGTTGTAGCGGGTTAGCGCTGTAATTTTCAAGGTAGCTATTCCGCTCTAAGAAAGCCACAACAATTGATGCGGCAAACAATAGGCGACCGCCGCGACGCGGCCGGCATAGAAAAGGTGCGGATCTAATTCAAGCCCCGACCAGGCGCCCCTAGCGGCAAACGGGTCCGTTGCATCGGGGAACTTCTGCCAGTCGCTGCGTTGGTTGTGCGTTGTAGCGGGTTAGCGCTGTAATTTCCAAGGTAGCTATTCCGCTCTAAGAAAGCCACAACAATTGATGCGGCAAACAATAGGCGACCGTCGCGACGCGGCCGGCATGCTCGCTTCCCATTGTCCCCCTACAAGATTATAGAAGATTAACCCGTCACTCAAAATTCGTACAAAAGCAGCCGCTTCGGTGGCTGGAACGACTAGGGGTGCTATGTTGCGCTTTTTGGACTCCCAGGAGACTTGGAAGAGGGAAGTGACGTCAACGACTAGAGAAACGCAGATTGGATTTGACAGAAAACAAAATCAACATCAATCTGCATTTGCTGCGTTGTTGACGTCACTTCCCTCTCCCTAGTCTCCTGGGAGTCCCAAAAAGCGCAACATAGCCCCCTAGGCCATCCTCTCGGCGTCAGCCTCGCCGTAGCTTTGCTCGTCTCGAGAACACCTACGTCACGATTGCGTTGGATGTCACGTGCTCTAAGCTGGGCCTTCTCCGAGCGCTTGCCAGAGGTGGGCCGTTTATAACGAAAAATACAGCCACAGGATCAAAATACAAACGTGCGATTGTCATTTACGGATATTGTGGATCATATTCAACCTATTTTTGAACACGACGGGAATATTTCAAATTTTGTTGAAGTATCCCTTTAATCAAGTGCGTTTTTCTTGCATCGACGCAGCGCAGCAAACCATCACAATGTCTAATCAACTAGCCCATATTCAAGCAATATTTTTATAATTAGCATCCGTGCTGTTACCGATTCTTATTTGTTATTTACGATTCAAATAAAAGAATTGGGTTGTGTGTATGTTGGTACAGCCTAAAACTTGTTCGGCCTCAACGGGCGACAATTCTCCCAGCTGAAGATGAGAAATTTAGCCAGTGCAGTACAACCGCTAGCTTGGGGTTTTTAACGTTCATCCCGCAGTAGTGATACACGACTGCACGCCGGTACGATGCTCATCAACATCAAAACGGGCAGGGGTGGGGATTGAACCCAGGATCCTGGGTTCTTCAACGGAGCTTTCGCTCGACGTGCTCTGAGCTGGTGTGCGCTAGCCCAGCCGGCCACCGATCCCCCGATTTAAAATTAAACTAGGGATAAACCGGAGCTACGCTGGGGAACTCGCCGCCGCCGGGGGAGTCGGAAATGTAAGAGGAGGAGTGGGAAACTCGCCTGGACGGAGTCAAAAGAAGCTCCTCCCCTTCCCCGTGACGTCACATCGGAGAGATTCCCGCCGAAGGCGAGCTTAGCCCCCCTGATTTATTCAAGGGAAACCACCCAGCACACATGCGTGAACACACTTTCCTATCTGGCTAATCCCCTGTGATGAAAGCAACCCATAAAAACGAACAACAGATGACAATGATTTAAACATTCGTATCTCTTCAACATGTCTACACAAAATCATCTCGAAAAGAAACTCACACTTGCACCGCATGCAGTGTACTGCAAGATGTCCCCCCGATTTGTTGCGAATCGCTGGACGATGTTCACGCGCTTTTTCACTAAATACACGCGCCCGAACGTTAGTGGAATCTTGTAAATAACGTTAGAGACACAAGCTCTGTCACGAGGGACATCTTGCAGTACACTGCATGCGGTGCAGGTGTGATCCCACACTGCGTGTGTTTATATATTTTCTCATTAAATAATTCCATGCAATAGAGGCATACTACAGCTGTGATTTCAAATATAATTCTTATAAAACAACAAAAGAACTGCTGACTGTTCATTTAAAAAAAAATCAAAACTGAAAAGGGAAAATAGGGTAGCTTGTTGCTTTGCAACACGTGATTTATTTTGTTAAGCAAATCAAGGAGAACACCACCACAATGTTTCCTGCAAAGATGGCTACCAACTCTTAGGTTTTTAAGATGCCGAAACCCCACAAGCTAGTAGCTGCAAGTAAGGGCTGCATTAGCCAGAGGAGCCCCGTTTTAGTGCATGGGTGGTTTAAAGTGACATCTGGAAAGGTTATGCACAAACATTCTTTGCAAATTATTTGCTGCTTTGTGATGCAGTTGACAGCGGCTACCCACTGGAGCCCCAGCTGCTCACACCTGTCCCTGGAAACCCTACTGGGCACACAGCCGAGGCCGAGCTGAACAAGAAGCACGGTTCAACACGCTCGGTTGTTGAGCGGTGCATTGGCATGCTCAAGAACAGGTTCCGGTGCCTGCAAAGGTACCGTACCGTGCACTACGATCCAAAGAGAGCGTGCAACATTGCAACTGCATGTTTTACACAACAGGTGCTTATATAGCACCATCCCGGAGCCTGCCCCTGAGCCACTTGTGTTAGAGGAGTCAGACTCCAAGGACGATGATGGCCAATCTGACAGCAGCGACTCCAACATGAACACTGGAAGCCTCAGGGAAAGAGGACTAGCAATGCTCCGAGAAGCGGCTGCCTCCACTGGCCGAGCCCGTCCTGCTCTCCGGGGCTGCCCTACTCGCCCCCTCGCCGTAATCGCCCTGCTCGCTGCAGTCGCCCTATGCCTGTTTGAAAGACTGGTTACGGGAATCAAAGGAACGCAACAAAAATCTTCTTGTCGTCGTCTCATCTTTGTTGATTTCCTTTTATTCCGTCAACCATACAAGCACTCCTTTTTGATCAAGTAAGACATTTTTATTTTCCTGTCAGCATATAAAAGTGTTTTCCACGCTTTAAGCATATTTTCATTATAAAACAAATAGCGGTGTAGATATTTAGAGTGCATAAAGTTCTCTTTCCAGTGTAGTACGACTGCTGGCGTGGTTTTGTTTTACGTGCATCGTGCAGTAGTGATACACAAACGCGTGCGGGTATGATGCTTATTTAGATAGAAACGGGGAGGGATGGAAATTGAACCAATGCACCAGATGTTGTTCATTTTTTTCTTGTTTAATATTTTGTATTAAATTAATTCAGTGAAAATAATTTGCAGTTTCTACGTCTTCTTAACATTTCTGCACGCTGTGTAGAAGTACCCTCCATGCGATTTGAATTGAGCAGGTATTTTACTGTATTTGTGACTTTTTTCTGAATTTCTTTCTGTTCAAGTGAAAGAATATTTTATTTTACTACTGTCAGCCAGTGCAGCACTGGTCAGTCATCTGGTTTTCATCTATCTAGGTGTGTGCATATTGGCACAGCTGTTGAGAATGGAATCTCATTTTAGCATACGTTTTTGTAACAAATTATCCTAAGCGTGTTTCTCGTATATGTCATTTTTGTATTCCACTTCTAATTTTTTGTACTTTCGCTTACTTGTAGATTTCAGACCAACGTATTGTGAAATGCCTTGGCAAATAGCCTTTCATTGTCATTTTTTTTTTATTTTTCATGCAGTGCAAGCACTGTTCTGGGCCACATGCTCGCGCTTGTAGATTCGGCTGCGTCTGGACTTAAAGGGGCCATGAAACGAATTTTGGGTTGGGATGAATGATTTTAAATTGGGACTTTACTAATCGCACATCGTTTAGTTGGCCAAAAGAAAGACGCTAGAAAGTCAAAAGCCAGCTTTTCGGTACGAACATTTGAAAATATAGCGAACTATTTTGTACCTTCTTGCCTTCGAAAGCTCTCCGCCTTTTCACTATGATACATCCGCGGTTCCAAAAGCGCGTCACCGGCGCCAAACTGACGTCAGCAGAGCCCAGCTCACGCATTGGACACGAGAACTGCGTCACTCAGATGTATGCGCTCGTCAACAATCAATCCGTCGACGAATATTTGGATTCGCGTTCGTGGCCAATGAGTGCCCTGACGGAACTTATTGTCACTGGGGAATGACAAGTTCTATGGTGTGCATAAAAAGCACGGTGGAAGCTAGGAGTCATCGCACCGGTGCCGAAGGAATGTCACAACCACGTGATTTCCCAATTCGCATTTGAGTTGAGGATTAAAGCTAAGGAGGAAGAAGTAGGAAAATCGTTTCATGACCCCTTTAAGCTGAAACGGAGTATAGTGAAACAACTACAAAAAAAGGTCAAAACGTGCAACGTGTCGGCGGTTCTGGTAGCTCGCACTCTCGGACCGAGGCACGCGCATCTCTGAAAAAGGTCGACAGTTACAATGGACGCTTCAGAAAGTACCGAGCATCATGTTTCTGGTCCTATCCTTGCGGTGAGCTGCCACCTCACTCACACCTTTAACATTCGTGATCCGTGGAGCCTGTCTCTTCACTAAAGGGTCTTACCACGGGGAAGGCTTTTCGGGGAGGATGAGAATGCCGTCAATGATCGGCGGAACCTGCTGGACTCCCTCCCCGACTCCAGGGGCCCTATAGGCTATGTTGCACGTTTTGGACTCCGACGGCGACTAGGGAGAAGAAAGTGACGTCAACGACACAGCAAACGCAGATTGGATGTTGACAAAAGAAAACAAAATCAACATCCAATCTGCGTTTGCTGCGTTGTTGACGTCACTTCCTTCTCCTAGTCGCCGTCGGAGTCCAAAACGTGCAACATAGGGCCCCAGCATTCACACGAACGGCGGGGAGTCGAGAGAGATGTCAGTGTTATCAGACGTATTTAGCGGTCGCATTCCCGACAACGGGGCCCGGTGCACGATTACGAGAGTAGAAAAATGGGGGCGTACGTGAAGTGGCGATGCGCTATTATGGCTGCACTTGTGTTAAAAACAGAAAAAAAAAACTGCTTAAAACTTTTATGAATGAATGGATGCAACACAAAAAACGTGGGATCCAAAACCAGATGCATGGGGAACGGCTTGAGGACGGCATTGATGAATATCGAAGGCTCCGTCGGGTACATCGGACGCCTCTGACGAAATGCGCAACTGCGCAAGCCACGAAAAGGACCCTTTTGGCGAAAAAGGGTGCGAGAAATCCGGCGGCTCTGACAGCGCCGGATTGGACAGCGCCAAGGTCAATCGCGGAGTTGGCCAATCAAGGCCGCCAGATTCCTCGTCACCTTTGTCGCCAAGTGTCTAGATTAGGGTCCCAAGTTAGGCGATCCCGATGCCACTGCTGGTATCACGCTGAGAAAAATCTGTAAAGTTGCCAGACACTCGAACAAACTACCGCCAATAGCGAAGAGACCCAACGCCAAGGCGGGAAGTGTTCTGCAGCCCGAACAAAAGCTCCCCCTTCCCTTACGATGTTTACGTCAGCGCGGCTCCGCGCAAAAAGGTGTTGTTACCACGTGATGCTCATCCCGGGGAGCAAATGGAGAGATTTCTCTCCCGAGTGAAAACACGAAAAAAAAAAAAAAAAAAGAAACACTAAAAGAAAAAAACTTTTTTTTTTTTTTAACAGACTGGTTTGGACACGCGTGTAAAAAAATGATTTTTACGCGAAAAAAAATATTTAGAGCTATATTGACGGCGCGAGACGCGATTTCGTCGATAGTCACTTCCTTTCCTCTTGTTTTCTCTCTCGGCATTTCGGGCGCGTGGAGGAGAGGTGGATCGGCTTGGCCATCACGTTGAGGTGGAAAGAGCGTATGACCATTCCGTGACGTCATGAATTTTGCGCGCAGAATTCAAAATAAATCTCGCGCCGTCAATATTCTTCCAAGATTTTTTTTCGCGTGAAAGTATTTTTTCGACATGCGTGTCCCAACCGGACTGTTAAAAAAAAACATGCTTTTTTTCCTTTTCGGTGTCCCTTTAAAAGGGTACTCCGGCGTTTTCTTCATAGTCCCTGATTTGCCTGATAATTCGCTAAAAACACCAAAAACATCGCTGAAATATTAACCCAAATATCCGGTCAAAATACTTTTTTTTTTCTCACGAAGTTATATAATTTACAATCTTAGTGAAAGTCTCTACTGGCAACAATTAAAAAAGAGACGTCAGCTGAAGCCAGGGTTTCTTTCACTCTCTGTTCTGCAGACTTCGTTCCCAACTGATTGAAAGCTGTTTCGTGGTGTGAAATGAATGCTTTGGAAGCTCGCTCCAGCACACGCGGAGCAGCGCGAAACAAATGCTCGGCATAGTCCATTTTTAGACTGCCCGTTCAACCTACAGACCTGCCTTCCACTGACATCACGGCACTGAAAAGCGCGGGTATATTTGAACGTGGGTTTTGGCATCATTTTCACTGGCAGATTTTACAATAACTATTTTGTATTTCGCGATGCTGAATAGCATATCAGAAAAGGTAAATGCCGGTGATTCCGAAAATATAGTTAATTGAGGTAACTAAAGGGGTAGGCTTTTCGGGGAAGGATGTGCAGTATCAGTTATCGGCGGAACCAGCGAGTCTTCTTCCCCGACTCAAGCATTCACACGAACGGCGGAGAGACGAGAGGGATGTCAGGTTTATCAGACGCATTTCGCAGTCGCATTCTTGACAACAGGGCTTGGCGCACGCTGACGGGGGTAAAAAAAGTGGAGGCATTCATGAAACGGCAGTACACGATTAGGGCAGCAGCGCTGTTAGATACAGAAGACGAACTGATTCCTGCTAGAAAAAAAAAAAATAAAAAAAAAAGATGCTTCTTGAATGGGTGGATGCAACACAAAGGACGTAGAATCCAAAAAACCACTTGTATGAGGAGCGGCTTGAGGACGGTATCGATGAGTATCGAATATATATATATATATATATATATAACACGGGCACTTTCACGTCATCGTACGTGGTCTCCGAGGGGGAAATAAACAAACATATATATATATTAATGAGAGCCCGGGGGAGACCGAGTTGCGTACAGCTCGTGTGAACGGCCAAATTGTCACCCCTTCCAATCCCCCCCCCCCCTTCTCTGCCCCCCTTTTCGCTCTTTGTCTAGCAGATGTATTGTGAGCGGCGCCCTTTGGCGCTTCTGGTCCGGTGTCGGAGTCGGACGGACGGGCACGGAGGCAAGTGTGCGGGACTCGCCTGCGGCGGGGAGGGCGGGGGTCGGCCCCAGATGCCTCGCTCGGACGGCCGGGTGCGGCTTCTTGCCCTTGGGGCCCTGCCATCGCGGTTTCGTCATCGGGGGAGGTTTTTCGGGGCTGGGGACACTGTTGTGTTTTATTCATCGTTCCGCCTGTCGTAAATCTTAACTTCAAATCTAATTGCTGTTGCCGCCACTTCTTGTGGGCATTTGTGTTGTTATGTAGTGCTTTCTGTCGTCCCTTCTCATGTACTGCTTTCTGCCCTCCCTCTCCGAGTGAGAATCTCAGCCATCATGCAACCCTATTTACTTCTAAGTCACGTTTGAAGAAGGAGGGTCTTCCTCCGAAACGTTCGATTAAACTATCCAAGTTTGTTTGAACCTCGGTGGCTTTTTTTACTTTTATATATATATATATATATATATATATATATATATATATTGTTAGGGTGATGCTGTCGGCAGCAGAAAGGACAGGACAGTACACGATGATAGACAGACATACGATTTACGGAGGCCGAGCCGGCCCGTGGGGCCTGGCGCGAGATGGTCGTGCGCGCCACTGTCCTGTCGTCGTCTTCACCTTCCTAACAATATATATATATATATATATATATATATATATATATATATATATATATATATATATATATATATATATATATATATATATATATATATATATATATATATATGCAAATCAACTTCGAGGCTAAACACATCGCTGGAAAAACGGCGAGCTTAAAGGCTCGTTCACACAGACCCGTTTTCTTACGTTACGTTACGAAAAGTCACCGGGAAATCTGTGCTTCGTATTAGGCGTGACTACCAATTCAAGGAGATAGCCTGGCAGGCGACATTCTAAACACGAATGTTTCGGTGACGACGAGCTACGACTGTGAGTTACCGTGGCAGCCAAGGACACAAGGCTTGTTGTAACGTAACGTAAGGAGTTGAGCTCGGTTCAACTTTTCACACAGCACCGTTTTCTTACGTTACGTCTAAGTCACCGAAACATTCGTGTCTCGAATGTCGCGTGTCAGGCTATCTTCTTGAATTGGTAGCCACGCTTAATACGAAGGACAGGTTTCTCGGTGACTTTCCGTAACGTAACGTAAGAAAACGGATCTGTATGAACGAGCCTTTAAAAGGGCAGAGAGCTCTGGAAAATCTTTTGGGTGTCGCTGGGAGAGTTGGCTGCTTTGCAACGTCGAAACACAATACTGTTGTTTTTTTACCCTAAAATTCTAAAATATCTCTCTCCCCCCCCCCCCTCCCCTCCCTTTCCTCGTTGGCCCTCGACCTTTCGGGGATGGGTTCTTTGGGCCCCACATTCGAATGAATTTGAGACCCCTGGACCGTATACGCATAACCATTTAATCATCGCTTTTTTAAATGTGGCGTTCAATATCCTTGATTTACAGGCCACTCCCTTCCGTATAAACATACATCGCAAACGGGTACTAACTAGACAGGTTACTAAAATAGAGTAACTAAATACGGTTACTCGTTACTCATTCAAAATATAACTAAATAGGTTACTCGTTTATATGTACTAGTTACTGCAATGCAAAAGGAACGCTTCACTTCAGTTTAAAAGTAACGCGTTAATTCAGTTACTCTTAATGTGCCGTTTTTTATGAAGCAGAAATAGCCAATTCCAATATTTGTCGCTCGTTAATATTTTTTTTTTGCTTCTTAACGCGTTTATTTAAGGATGATTGTGGCGATACTGAGATACCTCGTGAACGTTCTAACGCCGTCTATATAGTGCTTACTCCTAGTGTAAGCCACAGGAACGAGCATGGGGTGGGAACTACGTGTGTGTGTGTGTGTGTGTGGAAGAGGGGGGTGAGGGGTGGTGGCACAGCTGCCGTGTTGTTAGGTGGTATTGCGCTAGCACGCGGCGGTGCCAAGGCGGTCTCGTCTGGCGTCGCCGCAAGCAGATAACACGTCACCCCGAGCGGATAACAGATTGAAGAACGACTCTTGTCGTCCTTCAGCGTGTTATCCGCTTGGAACAGGTCGCGAATCCACTAACGACGCCGACGAGGGTAGCCTTCGTCTTCTGTAGGTGGTCTTGCTTTAACTTAAGCGATGCTCTCTATAGGTTGCCAGTCGCTCTTTCGTCTCGGGTGACCAGCCCACTTCCGAGCCCCTCCGGCGTGCCGTGAACTCGAGCTGTTCCTCGACCGCTTGGACGGTGATCGTGGCCTCCTGCGTGATCATAGTTCTCTGCGTCTACCTGCTAGGCCTGTCGCCGAAAGGAGGAGCCAGATCTGGAACCTTTCATTTTGACCATCGTCGCTCGAGCATGTACTCCAAAATGTGGAACTCCATGAACATTACGGTCAACCCTTGCTCAAACTTCTACGAGTATGCCTGTGGTAACTTTGAACAGGTCAGTTAAATTAATGTGCCTCGGAGGGGAGCCGAGGGAGGAGCGGGTATTGGCCAGCCTTAGCCCATGATATGGCCCCGCGATTGAACTCACTGCTTGCGTTTTAGCTTAAGCGATTTGGTGTTACCGAGCGATATACCTACGGACTCGCTACAACGTCTTCGTCGGCGCATTCATCTGGGAGGGGGGGGGGGGGGGCTATTAAATAAAAAAAAAAAGAAACTTGTAGAAAATTGGAGGACACTTAAGCCTCGTCATTAAGAGAGGTACGGGATAGCGAAAATATAAGCATATAAACTCTCACTCGCTCCCAAGCCGTGCATCAGTGCCTTGCGTGGACTAGTCAGTATAGCGTGTCTGCTCGTAACCAAAGGGTCGTAGGTTGGAATCCCGCCAAAGAGTCTTCAAATATTTTTTTAAGGTAAATTAATTACTCTATAAAGCAAAATTATTTTAGACAAGCGACGACCTTGTAATTCGCATTACATGTCATGTTTTTCAATCACTTTCATTCCACGCGTGATGCCACGCTTCACGTGAGCGGTGTGGTTTTTTTTTTTTTTTTAATTCCCACGCGAGGTGATGTGTCTGTGACGTCATGACTCCATCGACCATTTAGGACTTTCCCGTCACAACGCCACCGACGCCGGCTTTTTTGCGACACGAGCTCCTTAACGCTATCGAGTTAAAAAGTATTATTAGAACCCTACAATTCAACAGTTTTTCCCCTTAGACATGTGCTCTCCTGCCCACTCTAGACACTGTTGCGTACGAATTTGGCATTATTGGAAAGAGGGCTGCGGGCCGGCATGCTGTCAACCTCTTCAGCGGTTCCACCGTTTCCTCCTTTACTTTGCCAGAACTTCATACAATGATTCGAACGATTAGTGGGTAGGCCTAATGCTAGCTGCCTTTATTCGCACTGTACTCGTGGAACGCGTTAGAGCGCAGAACGCCGGCGTTTGGCTGTCGCATTTCGCTTTCGACGAGCGCCGAGCGACGAGACAAAGGCAGCATTTGTCTCCACTGCACTCGTCGAACGCTTTAGAACGCGGAACGCAGGCATCCGGCGTTCGGCTATTGTATTCGAACGCGTTCGACGAGTGCAGTGGAGACAAAGGCAGCACGCTTTAGGTCTACCCACTAATCGTTCCAATCAGAGCTCGGCGCCCTGTACGTCCCCGCGCGCTCTCGTCTCCTCCTCTCCCTCAGTTTCTCGCTCCATAGGTCGCCGACAGCTCTCTTCACTGGCAGCTTAAGAAACGTAGAATGTGACTTATTATATTCTTGCTCCTTGCATCGTCGGCAAATGCCGCAGTCCCATAGGGCCTGTTCATCTCGGCCAGGGGGCTGTTGTAGCGTCCACGAGACGTGACCACAAGTGACCCTCCGCTAAAGTCCGCGATGCGCGACCATTCTGTGCTGACGTGCACAAAGCGGCATCCATAGCCTCATCCCATCATTCACAATTCACAGGTGCAAACTAGCGTCTGTCATGGTCCCTTAGTGTTTGTCCACTGACACTACCAGAGCCTTCGAAAGGACGCAACAAAAACACGACCTAAAAATATAAATTTTTCTCGCCAGGGGCGTTAAGGGCTGCCCACACTAGCGAGAAAACGCGAAAACAACTGCGAGAAACCGGCACATCTGTGCTTCGTATGAAGCATGGAATCCAATTCAGGGAATCATCTTGACACGAGATATAAGCAGCACGGATGTCCTGGTTCCTCGCAGTCGTTTTCGCGTTTTCTCGCTAGTGTGGGCGGCCCTTTACTCAGAACTTGAGAGTTATAGGTTTATTGCCTGTGAAGCGATAATGAGATGCTCCGGATCCGCCACGCCTTCCGTTTCTTAATTTGTCAGTGATTCTATCTGCTGCACGGGGGCCTTTACATGTTTTCCTGATCTGCCAATGCGATTTGCACCCTGTAGGTCTACCCGAACTCCGAGGATACATTCGATTGGGTGGAGAAAACTGTGGTGGACCCCACCCGCAGGTGGCTCAGAGAGTCTCACGTTGACAGCGAGCAGCCCAGGAGCACAGACAAGATCCATGCGGCCATCAAGCTGTGCTACGAGGTGCGCTCCCAGAGAAGGGACGACTTGCAGCACGCCAAAGACGTCCTCAAGGAAATGGGCTTGAGGGTGTACGGACCGGACGAGGTCTTGAATGTGAGTCTGGTCGACGTCCTGGTGACGCTTTCTTTACGCAAGCACCTGCCCGTAACCATCGTTATCCAGCCGAGGGCGAGTCTGCTGAACCCCAGCAGCATACAGCTCTTCGTCGACTACGTGAATCCGGCTTTGACCACCTGGTACACTGTAAGTTCCAGATGGTCGCGAGTTCTTCCCACTTGAGGCGGCAAGCAAAAAATTAAGTCGACCAAAACGTGTCTCTTCCCGCGTACCAGAGCCGTATATGTAGAAAGTTTGGTCAATGGGAGGCGCGGGCAGAGCCAGGGCGTGCGGCAGACTCGGAAAGAGGGCTTGGCATGCTCTCTTGACCAACCAGAAGCCGAAAAGAATCCCCTAGTGGTGGTAGCGAGAAACAGTTCTGATCCAAGGTCTATGTTCGTCAACGCTTTTAATAAGCGCGTGAGAGTGAAGTGTAGTAACTCTTCGTGGTTGAAAATAGTGTGCACTTGTTGTTTTGATCATGATCATGCAGAAAGATGTAAGAAACGAATGCGCCGCTCAACTCTGTTTTGCTCGGACTGAGTGTGACCGCTCGGACGGCAGATTCCCGGCCCTCGGCGCTTGGCGTACGGATTATGTCGATCGTTCCGCTAGTGGCGCTCTTCCACCATCATTTTGGATGAGCGTGATTGAAACATCACGTGTACCATATTTTCAGTCATCGAGGGTTACTCCAATGCAGTTATCAGGTTTGTTTCTCGCGACCACCACCAGGGTATTATTTCCGGCTTCTGGTTGGTCACATTCGAATTTCTGAAGACGTCCTGGAACACGCCCAGCCCGCTTTCGGCCAATGGCGCCTCCTCATTTGTCTCCTATACTTCCCAACGAATGGCCAAACTCTCTACATATACGGCTGTGCCGCGGACATGAGGTGGGAGGCGCAAAACACCGAGAGGTGTTTCCGCGCACGAGAGAAAGTGATCACGTGTGTAATGAAGATCCCTGATCCAGCAGACTTCATTATCTTCAGTGCGTAGCAAGCATTACCTCAGCCGTGAGTTCTTCGCTCTTTGTAGCTCCTCTGATAACTGTTAGCAAACAAGCTTGCTCACCAGATTGAAGTTGCAAGCGTGTTTTTTATGACACAAAACATATGAACGTGAATATTTTAGCTGAAATTCTCTAATCGAACATAAGCTTGACTGTGCGGGGTTCAAGTCTGACAGAGCGTTGAGTACTACTCCACCTAGAGTCCCTGAATGTTCCCAAGGTACCACTACGGTTTCTGGGACACTTTTTTTTAACTAGTATGTTTACCGTCCTATCCCACCCATACATCGAAAGTGTTCTCGAAGTGTCAATAAGTTGCGTCACAGGAGCCGGTGTGTCGTGCTGTGGAATGTCCCGATCCTAGCAGTTGGTCGTAGAGATGCTGGCGAAAACAGCAACCGGACGTGAAGGGCACTGTCGTCGCAGCGTCTCATCTCGTGTATGTTTAAGCCGGGGTCACACTGTTTATACATCATACAAAAGACAGTCTGCAAACACGAGTCTCCGCAATATCCGTGATTCGAATGCCGCGTGCCAAGTTTCTCCTTGAACTCGTTGCCATGCGGCATTCGAAGCACGGATCGCGTGGTGACTTGCGTTCAAATCTCTTTCGAGACTGTCTTTTGTATGATGGATAAGCGGTGTGATCCCCACTTTAGGTTACCGTCGACACTCTGGCTGAAACACCGAGGATCCAATGTTGCGCGGATCGACATACAGCAGAACAAGCGCCAGCCGCATCTACCTCCGATGTTGTTCCACTATGGTACCTGGAACCCGTCTCCCACTGGTGTGTTTACCGCGTCCAAAAAAGTGGTCCCTCGATTTCCGCCTGACGACGTCATAGAAGTGTCATGCTGTCGCCAGTCGCGATTCTGGCGGCGTCCCAATAGCTGGGGTGTATGTGGCAGATGCCTGTTCTGCTGCAGGTCGCTCTC
The DNA here is from genome assembly GCA_013358835.2 of Ixodes persulcatus. Lineage (NCBI taxonomy): Eukaryota > Metazoa > Arthropoda > Arachnida > Ixodida > Ixodidae > Ixodes > Ixodes persulcatus. The sequence continues at coordinate 276,449 of JABSTQ010010328.1, read as the reverse complement.
CAGCGTGACAGTCCACGGAAGCTTGGGCAGCCAGAAGTTGGGACTCCGTGACGAGCGCGACACGCGCGTTCGTTTGTGCTACTCGCAGCTTCTTGTTAGCATTTCCACGACCAACCGCCAAGATTGCGACATGCAATAGCATGACCCTTCGTCTTCTGTGACGTCATTTGTTGCCACTTCGAGTCATCTTTTGATGTGTGGGCAGCATAGGACGCTAAACACACCGGTCGACGCGCTCTAGGCCAACACCTCCTAGACAGCTTTCAAGCCTTCGCGCCACGTGACATGACGTCACGCCCCGGAGGCCTGCACGGGCGCTGATTGGATTCGAGTGCCGCGTCAGCCTTCGCGTGGGACTATTATAGGAAACGAGTCCCTCGAAAACGCTGACGTGGCACTCGTATCCGATCAGTGCCCGTGCTGGTGTCCGGGACGTGACGTCATGTCACGTGACGCGCAGGCTTTGTAAGCTGTCTAGAAGGTGTTGTCTGGGCACAATAGTCCCACCGCCAAGATTGTGGCAGGCGATAGCATGACAATTTTATGACGTCATCTGGTGGAAATCGAGAAACCGCTTTTCAGGATGCAGTAAAAGAGCAAGTCGGAGTCGCACCCCCGGGGGTCTGATTTTGGTCACCGCGGGAGCGAGAGCGCAATCTAAATTGCCTCTCGTGGAGAGAGCGAAGACAACGTTTGTTCTACACTGCTCGTGTGCTAACGCTAAGCGCAATTCGCAGACGGGAATAGAACAAGAAAACGGCGCACGTCGTTTGCTAGCAGTTCGGAAAAAAATTTGATCGTCCGTTACGAACCGAGCGCCGCGGCGATGTGAGTTCGACGCAGGTTGAAATAGAGATCGTCTGCTGTTTTACGTTGAAGCCATTGAAAACTTGCACCTTGTTTACAAAATTTCAAGTTTCTCTGCTGCTACACACAAGATGAAATTGACCGGTGAGTGAAAGAGTATACCAAGGACAAGCACAACAGAGGCCTTGAGAATGTTTTCGCTATTGGTGAGACGTTCTCACCATATTGTTGCCCGATTGTAAACTTGCGAGCGGGTCAAAAAGCTTGCGCCGCTTGGGGTCTTTACGCCGTTCTCTTGATATCGTTACGAAGCCGACGTGCAGGCTAGGCAAAGGCAAATACTCAAGAGAGGGCGCCAGCAACTCTGCTAGCGGGTACCTCAATAATGTCTAGGTCGGTCCCGATCTCCGATATGTAAGTGATATCACATATCTCTCTGGCGCCGTGGGTTTCATGGTTTTCAACAAAGGCAAAGGTGAGGGGCTTGTGATTCGCTAAGATGAAGAACGAGGGGCCATTAGAAATACGGAGAAAGTGCTTTCACCTGCGCACGGTTCCCGCCCGAACGTGCTGAACCTGGTTTCGGCACCTCCAGCCACTGCAAACGAAATTCCAGAAGATAGCATCGTCTATCAAGAAACTGCTGGAGGACAGCTCCACTTGTCCTGGATGCACCTAGAGTCACTGAATACCCAATATTCAGCGACACTAGTTGCATCTGGGCTGACACGTGTCAGTGCATCGGGTGTACGAGGCATGGTCAAAAAGTGACCGAAATTTAGCCGTGAGAAAAGCAAATCTAGTGATAGTACTGCTGCGCTGCAAATATGTTTTGACCTACCACAGGAGAGAGCTGTGCACGTCGGCCTGGCGATTTGATGGGAAATATAACGTGACCACAGCACTTTCAAAAAGGCCACCTCCTTGTTAGCAGGCGCTATGGAGGAGCAGCGTTCGGTTATCCGATTTTTGGGCGCAGAGGGCGAAAAACCTGCGGATATTCATCGCAGGATGGTGACGCAACACAGAGACGCCTGTGTATCGCTTCGGCAGGTGTACGAGTGGCACAAACAGTTTCAAAACAACTAGCGTTCAGTGTGACGATGAAGTAGTTGAAGAATTGAATATTAGTCCCGGCTCGACGCACCATATCTTTCATGATATTCTGCAGTACCACAAAGTATCCCCGAGGTGGATACCAAAACAACTTACGCCGGACCTTAAGGAGCGGCGTGTGGGTGCTTGTGAGACGCTACTGCGACGCTAGGAAGCCGAGGGAGATGAATTTCTTCGAGGCATTGTCACAGGTGATGAATTCTGGGTACACTACGCCCAGCCAGAGCCAAAGCGAGCAAGCAAGCAGTGACGACACACAACGCCACCAAGGCCGAAGAAGTTCAAGACAGCGCCAAGGCAAACGGTGGGCAAGCTAATGCTCACGGTCTTTTGGGACCGTAAAGGCGCAATAGTTGAACATTATATGCCCAAGGGACTCACTGTGAAGAGTGCATCATACTGAAACCTGCTTGAGAACCACTTGAAGCCTGCAATCAGGTCAAAGCGTCGCGGATTGCTCAGCTCAGGTTTGTTGCTGCATCACGACAATGCATGCCCTCACACGTGCCGTGTGAGGTCACGTGTGAGGGAGTACGACAGCGGAACAAAATCAAAGGACTGCGGTTCGAGTGTATGCAGCACTCACTATGCTCGCCAGACCTCGCACCGAGTGATTTTTACCTATTCGAACCCCTCAAATGGGCTCTCGGGGGAAAGAAGTTTGATAGGAATGATGACCTGAAAGCGGCGGTGCATTCTTGGCGCCGGGGTCAGCCACAATATTTTTTTTTTCTCGCGGCATATATGCATTGGTGAAGCGTTGGCGCACTTGTGTCGAGCGAGGAGGTGACTATGTTGAAAAGTAATAAGGGGTTTTTCATAATATCTATACTGCCCCGCAAATAGATATAAATTTGGGTTACTTTTTACTCTGCCTCGTATAATATACTGTTTTATGCTTAGTGCCAACGCTGTCAAAGCCGCTGGCGCAAGCATCGGGTTGAATCTCCCAGATCATTTGCACGCGCTCTCCTGTAAACAAAACCTAGCTGAACCCGCGCGCTCGTGTCAGTAGTTTTTGGCAGCGTTGTATGCTAAGTATGTAACGGAATATTGTGGTGCAACAGCGTCGTGTCGACTGTCAGCGATAGGTTACAGGGACCATAAAATTAATTTTCGGCTGGAATAAATTGGAATTTTACTAATCGCATACCGTTTAGTGCGCCAAAATAAAACTAGTTAACGAACATTTGAAAATCTAGCGGACTATTTCGTACCTCCTTTGATTCGAAAGCTCTCCGCCTTTTCACTGTATAAATGCCCGGTGCCCAAGCACGTCAGCCGAACCCAGCTCACGCATTGCACACGAGCACTGCGTAACACGGACGTATGCGCTCATCGACAATTAATTCAACTACGAATATTTGAATTCGCGTTCGTTGGCAATGAATTCTGTGACGGCACTTATCATTACTGGAGAATGGTAAGTTCCATGGTGTGCTTAAAAACACGGTAGAACCTTGGAGTCATTTCCTCCGGTGCCCAAGCACGTCACGACCACGTGATTTCTCATTACGTTTTTGAGTTGAGGATTAAAGCTAAGGAGGAAGAAGTTGAAAAAATCATTTCATTGTCCCTTTAAGAACCCGGTGAATGCTTCGCCTCCAGCACGGGCTCGTTTCCTTCCGCCGGGCTTTGGCTGCGCTAGCCAATAAATGGGCAGACAAGGCGGAGCGTGTACTTGGTTTATCCTGATAGAATCTATAGGGCTTGCTCAGCCGTAGCATGGTGCCTGGAGCGCGTCTCTGTCTGGTGTGTTTAGCGTCTTATCCCGCCCATACACCAAAAGTGTTCCCGAAGTGGCGACAAGTGGCGTCATAGAAACCGGAGTGTCATGCTGTCGGATGTTGCAATCCTGGCGGTTGGTCGTAGGAACCCCGGCGAAAAAGCACGTACGAACGTGTTGCTGTCTGCCCAGGCTTCCATGGACTGCCACACAGGAGAGCGGTCTGCAGCAGAACAGGCGTCTGCCACATCCAGCACCGCCGCTGGGACACAGCCAAGATTGGGACCGGCGATCGCATGACAATTCGATGATGTCACCAGGCGAAAATCGAGGAACCACTTTTTTTGGACGCGGTAAACACACCAGTCAGAGGCACGTTCCGGGCACCATAACCGTAGTGGACGCTGTTGTTTCCTCGTCGTTTCACTCAATGGGCGAGGATAGGCCTTATTTGGTCTTAAGCAGGTTGGTGAAAAGCTGCAAATGTATTGGACAGTTGCGCACAAATCGGTGGGACTGTTTGTGTCTTCGAGTAGTACATGAAGGAGAGGGGTAAAATAAGGGTCAAATGCGACTCTTAAAACTATTTTAAATCAAAAACGCCTTGAATTTAATAACCTCCATGTACTTCCGAACCTTATCACAAACAAAATATTTTACGCACCATTTTTTTTTTTTTCAGGAATATTCCTCCGAAGACCTGCCCATTGTCGAAGAACTGGGAGGCACACACTTTGCAGCTGACGTTCAAGAAGTGAATGCAAGGTTTCGCGTTTGGACTGCTCAGGTCCGGGACAGAAACCCAGACCATATGATTTGTGTTGAGATGGCAGAGCACACGCCTCACATCAGCGTGTACGAGTGGACCGACATGATCAGCAAGCACTTAACGTATGGCCTCCAACCCTGGGAGCTTATTTATGTACAGAGGTATCCAGGCTTACAGTTGACAGATAAGCTTGTAGATGAATACAGGAACAATACAAGGCCAGCGATGAACTGGATCACTATGGTGATTCACTACTACCTCATGTGGGCGTCCTCTTACCGGTTGCAGCGCATGAGCGTATGGAGCAACAGCAAGTGCACCGAGTACCTTTGGACTGTGGCGCCCTTTGCACTTCAGGCACTCTACGCCCAGGAGCACGTCTCCGTCAATCAGGTGGAGGTGGCCAAGCACATGTTTAGGCAAATGTCGTACGCCTTTCGCCACAAATTTAAGTGGATGACAAACAGTTCGAGAAAGGAAGCGCTGGAGCGCTTCCACTCGCTCATTCCAATTATCGGTGTGCCTGACGACTTCTATTCCCCACTCAGAATGGACAAGCATTATTCCTATCTGCCCAAGTTCAAAGCACCGTTTGTTGTGAGCATTCTGCTGGCTTTGGAGGCCAAGGCCAACTTCGAACTTTTTAACTTCATGGTGACGCGCTTCGGGAAGTGGGCGGATGCTTCTAGGTGGAAGTCTCCGTTCGTGCTTGAGGCCGCTGAGACTCGCGGCCTTTATATTTCGGCCAACGCCTTTTACCTTTCATATTACATGGGCATCTTCATACCCAGTCCGATTATGGAAATGCCGTTCATGGATGAGGACATGGCGGTCATCTCGTACGCTGGCCTTGGCCACTCCATAGCTCACGAGGCCATGCACGCGTACGACATGGGTCACATCGACGAACGCATCAACGGCATGAAAGGCGCCTGGGGCTACCAGGTCAACGGAGGCTTCAGTCAGAGGGTGGACTGCATAACCAGGTTGTACGATGGGCTGGTTGTTGAACCCAGAAAGAACTACACCAGAAGCACCTTGTACGAGAACATGGCGGACATTGCAGGCATGGAGCTGACGCTAGCCGCCATGCAAAATGACTCCTGCTACCGCCCTGATGTTCGCCCCGGGCTAGTGCGCAATACAACACAGCAGCAATTATTCTTCATTGCATACTGTCACCAGTACTGCTCTTCTGATGCATCGCTGAAGGCATACAAGATTTCTGGCCATCCTCGAAACGACCACCGGTGCAATATCGTTTTGAGTGTGACTCCTGAGTTCCGCGAGGCCTTCCGTTGCCCTGTGCCAGAAACAGAACAGTGTCACTACTTGACTTAAAAGCAATTACGATAGTTTTTTTAATGCAATAAAAATTACAAATATATTCTGTATACACTCCGAGCTTATCGAGCGTCTCTGCTGCTTTCTCGATATTGGCGACGCGCGCGATCAAAAGCGGCGCTGTGATCTGTCTTTTATGATTGGTTAAGAGCCCACAGAGTAAACTTCAAAACACCTGGGCGGTTTCATTTGGATTCAAGCAACGAGGTGCAGTCATGTTTTTATTTTGCTTCAAATTTTTATATTTTGTGGCGCAAGTTCCAAGAAAAACAATCCATTTTATTTCAATGTCCTGACATGTTTAGTTTCTTATAAAACAAATCTCAAAGAGGCGAGAAAAGATGACAAGGTTTTGACGATTGTCCCCCTTCCCCCCCCCGGTGTGTGGCATTTTCTAATCACTCTCAGTCTCAAAGTATTCAAAAGAGAGCTTCTATATTTTCTTATTGTGATATATATGCAAGTTGATAAAACGACATTCCGAGTACTATTTATTATTATTCGCTCCAATCTTTGTAAAAATCCTCAAACATGCCTCCGCAAACAACTGTAACCTAACTGCGGATCTTTTTTTCTTTTTTTTTTTTTTTCTGGGGGTGGGGGGGAGGGGGGGTCGACTATGTTTAGTATTGCTTTAAAAAAAAAATACCACGTGTAGAACTTTCATTGCCTTCCACATTATGCAAAGTTTCTGCGTTGATCATGTACAGTGCGCTGCAATATGAAAAACCTACTCGGAGCGCGTGGCCGAGCCGGTGGCTGGCGGAGGCGCTGCGAGCGCCTTGGGCGATTTCATGCTGCCTCGAGGGGAGGACACTCACTCGGGCGGTTTCGGTTTTACGGAGGGAAGCGCTTCATCCGCGTCTTGTTGCAGCTGCATAACGATTAAAGGGGAACATCTTTATCGAGTTAACAAACAATTCGTCTACATCGCCTTTAATATTTTGTGCTCCCTACTTGTCAAAAGCCATTAAACCAGTATATAATTCTAGGATCGTCATTGTCTGGAAAAACATAACGAAACACAGGACTTCGCCTGTTTTTTTTTTTGCATTGTTTTTAAAAGAATGAGTGCATATGCAATACACATTTATTTAACAAAAGACCGCGGCACCTGCGTAAAATAAAGTATAATCTGCGCCTGAAACATTTAGTAAAGGCAGTGTCCTCCCTCTCTTGTTACAACTTCGTTGAGTCTTCGCGGCATGGAGGCATACAAAGAGGTCGCCAGGTCATCACGCCGAGCGAGAGAAGTCCACTCGTCTTGGACAGCCTGCCAAAGCGCGTCGCGCGATGAGTCAGCGAGCCGTCTATTGGAGAGGCGTTTTTTTATCAGGCGTCATACATTTTCAAGGGGATTCATATCCGAACCTTTGGGTGGCCAGAGCATTTCTTCTATGCACAAGGCTTCCAGAGAGTGTTAGACCCGTCGTGCCGTGTGCACGGGACCCCTGTCCTGCTGGAGCAGAAAGCGTCCATCCGGATGCGGTCCATCGAGCAGAAATGGCAGCATGATGTGCTGAATAACGTCAAGGTAGGCCTTAAAGTTGAAAGAACCGTTGGCCCTGTGAAGTGCGCCTAAACCGCCGAATGTCAACATGCCCCATACGGTTACGGTACAGCGTCCGCTTGCAGCAACCTGCTGGATGTATTGAGGGTAGTATCTGAAGCGAAAATAAAATAAAAGCGAAAAAACCTCGAGGTACACCTAAGCACTTATGAGTTGTGAATGCGAAAGCATGCAAGCCGCTCGTCCGCTCCTTTTTTCGTCTGCTGGGTACTTTTTGTCGCCGGTCAGCGCGCGTGCTCCTCTGGTGACCTTGGACGCTCCGTGTTAACGGCGCGCTGATGGATACGCAGCGCCACGGGGTAAGCGGTCGTGGAAACTGCCGAGCGCAGCGGCAAACGGGAGCCCCGTCGGCGCGCGCCTGCCAATGGAACCGAAGGCGATCACGGAAACTAGGTGCCGTTTTCGCGCTTCAAACGGAAGACGTATGCTCGCTCCATGGGACAGTTAATGCTTTCGCATTAAAAGTATAACATTCTCATAATACGGACACCGTGCACTAAAGACATGCATTGTCCGAAGAAAACATCTTTAAAGGGACACTGACACCCCCCAAAGTTTTTTTTTAATTTTTTGCCAGGCGATTTTTTATGGTGTCGGAAGACTACCCAATTAATATTTTGCAACAAAGTCACGTATATTTTTAATAAAGCCAAAAAACGCAACTGCTCGAAAGCAAAGCACTGAAATTGTTGCACAGCTCCTTTAATAATTTTCTGTAACAGCCGAGACTGGGGTTAGGAAGAAAGTAGAAAGTGACATAGAGGGGAACGTCTCTACTTTATATAGAAGAAAAAAAGCAAGAGAGGTTATTGTTGACAAGGGCGGACAAAAGCGTCGCTTTGGTCGGCATTCAGAGGTTGCCCAAACGCTCATCATAATGTCTTTATTTTGAATAATTCAGCTTTCATCCACGGAAATAACAACAGTGTTAGAGTGTCAACTTTCATGGTGTTATTTTAAGAATGCAATGACCGGAAGCTTCCATTGTGCTTTTTACACACATCATCGAAATTAGTTTGCAACCGATAATAAGTAGCCAAGATGACGTCACAGCAAGGCAACTCCTGGTTGTGACGTCACGAACGTAAACCATAAGAGGGCGCCACCGAAACATTGCGGTGCTAATAATATGTCGAACAGCTTTCTTTTGATTATTTTATTTATAAATAGTTTTATGGACTAATAAATCAATCAATTACATTACAATGTCGTTCATGCCTCTCGCCCTTCATGTAGACTCAACATTTCAAGTGAGACGCGTGCCGAAATAACATGCGAGCTCAGAAAAATCGCCGCCGGGCTCACGTCGGGTTCGAAAGGATCAACTATCGAGCCAGTTCCACACACACGCTGAATAAGACATTTCCACTGCCGACTAGGACCGAAAGTTCTTAGGCACGCAACACATGAATCCGTCAAAACGTCAACACAACACCGACAACACCATCAGAAACTAAACAGAACGAAACCACGAAACAGCTTCCACCCAACCACTGCGACGGCGACGTTGAAGGCGGACGTCGAAATAATAAAGCCACTATTTCAACGTTTTACGGAAGTGACGTCACAGATGTCGCAATAATTTGCGAGATATTTGACGGTGGACGTCTAAATAATCACTGCCTTCTTTAGTTTGGGGTGTAGAAACACAGTAACCTTGAGCAAGCTTAGTAGTTCCAGTTTTTCTTGAAGGAGCCGCGAGCACGAATCCTTGAGCGTCTACAGACTCTCCTAATCGTTCCCTCTCTCTATGTGCTTGAGAAGTCGCGTTCGCCACACAACCACCAAATAGGAGGTTGGACGACATGATGACTCCAGGGTACACTCTAAGAAAAAATGGAGGAAAAAAGTAGCGACGGCGCGTCTTCCTCCCTTCTACTGACGCGCCCCCAAGCGGACACGAGAAGAAGGGAGGAACGAAACGTTTTTTCTCCTTCTCCAGACAGACGGGAGAAAGCTTTCGCCCTCCCGACTCATCTTCTTTCGGTTTCGTTTTTCGAGCAGGTCGTGCACGTTGTTTAATAAATGGTGTTGAGTTGATTGAGCTTCAGCGGCAGCGAAGGCCACCTGTAATTCCGTCTTCTAGTCCAAACGTGCAGAACATTTCGGTTGCATTGACGTTTTTATCGCTAATTTTATTAAACGAGCAAACGAAGCCGCTAGAAACAGCAAAGTTCCGGAGCAGTGCCAGCAGCGCTACGCACACTGGGTAAGATGGACTACAGTAGCGGAACCACGCGGAACTGTGTCGACGTTTTCGACGTTATGGAAATCGCAGGGAACTGCGTCGAAGACAGGACATGTTTTGCTGCCGGCTGCCTGGGTGCCTTCCGGGCTGAGTTCGGTTCTGTTTTCCGATGCCGAGTGCCAACCGGCGTTCAACGTGGTTCTGTATTTCTGCGTGTCAGCAATATAGCAGCAACATCGTGATGGCTGTGTTGTGAGTTGTGAACAGAAGACTGGAATTATCGCCGATGTGACCGTGTGTTCGCGTATCAGTGGTGTAACAACAAGATGAGATGACGTAAACTGTCGGACATTGATGCCGCTGGTCGGGCCGTGATCGGAGGGGGCGGGGTGTCGCAGGTTGACATTCCGCTTTACATTAAAAAGTTTACTACCACTTGAGGGATTAGGTGCAATCGATCGACGTGCGGAGTGCGGATAGTCATGTTGGAACGCTGGTCTGAACAATAAGCTCCTATCGTACAGTGGTCAATGTGACTGTCGGTTGTCTCGTCCCCGAGAGCGATTGCGCTCTGGGGAAAGGACCGAACAGTACAAAATCGTGACGGAAAGTACGTATATTTACAGTGCGGAATTTTAGCATTAAAAAAGAATGGGTAAAATCGAGAAAAAAAAGCTACCCTTTATTTTGCTGTTTAAATATACTATGGTTCCTGGAGAAACTGCCCTCCAAGTGGCGCGCTGGGATGAGCGCTAGAAGTTTTCGAGCTAGCCACGGCGTAGCTCCGTACACTTAACACCTGCCGCAAGTCGCGGCTTTGACTGCATTCAAGTTGATCGAAAACCGATTTCTCAGCCCATGAAGCATCACTTCCAGCCGAGTGAATATCCGCTCTACAGAGATTAATTCAAGACGGCAATTGCAGCCTTGCGCGAACAGCACAAATAGAAAAACAAACACTACAATAGAAATACAGGCTACGACGTGCCGTGCGGGGAAACAAACTCATGGCTACGAACCGCATTAGAGCGGCTTGATTTATTGGCTTTCAAATAATTACGGCATGATCGAGCGTTTGCTTTTTAATAAGAGATTCATCCCCTGAGCCATTCAAAATACTCTCAGAGGTATGACATTGCTGGAAAAAAAAATCAACATGCAGAAAATATTTTTTATTGCTTATTCAGTCACCGAGAAATTCCGTACGTTCAAAACGACCACTATAAAAGACGGAAACGCTTCCCCCGTCACGATTGGATGACTTTATCAAGAGATCGTGATGTATCCCATTCCTGTAATAAATACGTATTCTCACTCACTCAGAGATCGGGTGTTGTGTTCGGGTTAGCGTGCCGTTGTATTGATATTTGTATGTGCCATGTTGGGGTATGTGCTCAATGTATGTTTACCCTGGTGCGTGTAATATGCATAATGTGTATAGTAGAGGTTCCTGAAGATCCCGAAGCGCAATAGTGGCCTGAGGAAATAAAAATATTTCTTGTAGAACATGAATTGGGCAGTACCTAGCGCCACCTAGCCTAGCTACTTGCAATTACTCTGCTTGACCCTGCCATCTGGTGGCAAGCGATTTAACCTTCTTTGACGCTACGCGATAAACAGCGGCTTCGAGTTTGTTCTTCTGAGGGCGGCTTTTGGTTTCGCGGATTGAGTTTGCCATTCCTCCGTGATGCGCGGTTGACGAAGGAATTGTGACTTGAGGAACACCAAAGGTAAGAAGTAAAGTGCGCGAAGTAACTGGGTGACGGTTGTCTCCGTTTAACATCGCAGTGCTGACGACGAGAAGACTAAGTAACTGCTTTCGAAACGAAAGTTTCTGTACCATGCGGGGGGAATCTGGCTTCGGAAATAAACACAGTTCGCGGAAAGCTCGTAACTGCTTTTATTTTCTGCTCCTCTCGTCCCGTACAAGAGACGCAGCGTCCTCGTTAAGCCTTAAGGCTAGCCCACATGGCGCGCTTTTCTCCGCGTCTGCGTCGTGTCTGCGCCTGCGCTTTGACGTCACTTCCGGCGCCGGGACGAAACGCAGCGTTTTTTGGCGCATTCCGACGTATCTGGACGAGCCAGATATTTTGCGTCCAGGCGTCGCGTCTCGCGCTGCGTCTAAAAAGCAACAACCAACGACCGGCCGTGTTCACTAGTTGCAAGGAGCGTTTGAATTTTCTCCACTGTTTTCGCCACTGTAGGACTGTAGTTTTCGCCACGGACCTTGCGACAAAGGTGATAAAATAATAATAATTTTTATTTGCACAGATTGCGATACCCACTCGGCAGCGTGCAAGGCTAGGCAGACAGGTTGAGACCCTTACGCAGGTGCGCCTGCTAGCCCACCGCCAAATAGGAAAAGGGATACGGGAGGGGAAAATAAAAATGCAAACACTCAAAACAGAAAGATACACATACAAAAACGAGTAACAGCCCTGTGCCATTCCACGGCAGAGCGCACGCACGCACACATGCACGCACGCACACCCGCGCGCGCGGAGTTTAATAAAAACGGCTTAGGCCCCGCCAACGCTCGCAGCAGGGCGAACATGGGTAGTTACGTCCTTCACCCCGCGGACATCAGTTTACCATACCTTTTGCACAAATCCAGGGACTTCTCCCTGCTCCGCGGGAGAGGCTGACGCTCCTTCAGCGGAACAGAGAGGAGCTAGCGAAGTACAAAAGCATCCTGCACTCTTGCAGGCGAAATTTAAAGAATACAAGGACACCGAGAGACAAAGGTACAAAATTAATACTATCGGCAACAGCCGCAAGAACACAACCTCTGTAGCGGCCAGTTGTAAATGTTTTGGCGCGTGAGATGGTGATGCCGATGGCATACCGAAAGGTGGATGAGGCGTACGCACTAAAAAGGATGAAAATGAGTGAAATTGAGCTTCATTGCAATTTATGTAATAAAAAATGCGTGCTTACTATTAATAAAATTAAATATTACGGCATGTAGCCATCATTTAACGCGCGATGTTTATCAAAAATTTGCGTTTGTTTCTTAAGCGCGTCTGGCTACGTTGGGCAGACGCTTCGGAAACGCAGACGCGAACCGCTGCCCGGTAGCGCTGCGTGTGGTTTGACTGGGCGCATGCGTCCGGCTTAGTGCGCGCGCCAAGCCGAGACGCGCGACTAGACGCCCGGAAAAACGCGCCATGTGGGCTAGCCTTTATTGAACTCGATTTGCTCGATTCAGGGCCACCATAATGAGATGCAGGTGACGGAGGAACTTTGCTCCCCTGCTTCAGGGACGAAAGTTTCTCCCTTTCTAAAGAAACATAGGTTACAAGACCGTTCCTCCCCTAAGGGAGGACTATCGATACCCTTTTTTCTAAGAGTGTACACCACTCGCCGCCTTGAAGGGTTCAAGAAAGTTTACGAGACACTGCAATGTACCTTTCTCTATGTCGTCGACGCGGCTTGTTTCGCCTTTCTCTGTCAGAACTGCAGCAATTTGATCCCACTGCTGAAGAATAGATGAGAACATGACTAACTTGCTGTTCCACCTAGTCTCGGCGTCTTCTTTGAGTGAGAACTTTAAATGGCCCTGCAGGCCAGATTGTTTGAAAAATGTAACCAAGAATCGACAGGCGCGGGGATCTGAAAGAGCGGTGGCTTCATCCCGTTGGTCAGCACGCATTGCCGTCTCAAGAACAGTGTTGAGAATGTGCGCAGCACAATTTAGGCGCACCAGTAATCTCTTGCCGAGATTGCATTCGTATCATCGTAACAATTGCAAAGTTTGTAAGACAGTCTTGACGGTCAAACCTCCGCAGCGCCTGGAGTGCTGCAGATCGGATGCTTGCACCTGTCTTTTTGCTCTCTTTGTCGAGTTCTGTAGTGCAAAGCACGCGCTCCACCAACTTGAAGTTCTTGATGTAGTGCAGCGTTATTCCAAGGTAGCAGTTTTTTGTAATCATCCGTCCACAAATCAAGGGTTGCCGCTGCGCCTTGCAACTCAACGATAAATCGTATTTCCACTTTCAGAAGCTTTTTTGTTTCGTCGATGGTATGTGCCGTATTCCGAGGCACCGCGGTCGGGTGCGGCAGCAGTAAGGCCGCGTCGAGTTCACCACACTCAGCTCTGATATCAATAAAGCAATGTGCCAGCGTCCTCAAACCTTGTCCGACAATCGTTTTAAACGGTCTCACATCCTTCGCAATTAACTCCATGGCGCTCTTGACGACACGCTCCTTCATCGCGCTTGTCATGGAGGAAGAAGGTTTCGGTTTCTGAAGGTATCGCCAAAGGGTTGGATTTGCCGTTTGACATTTGTGCTTCAGCAGGTTAGATCTGCCTATCTTGTGGCTCGAATACTGATTCACCTTCTTGGGGTTCCATATCACATGAGTGAATGACGTTTTAGCGAACAGCGCCATTTGAGCGAATGGATGTTTTATCAAACATGGGGGCGCGTGTTAACCTAACCCCCCCCCCCCCCCCCCTTAACCCCCACTGCAGTCTGCGGCGGCTCATTACACAAATTTAACCCACTTGGCCCACGCTGTCAACGCCACTCCACGGTGGCCGACCATTCGCTAAAGTGTCTTTCGATGAAAAGTCGGCTTTCGGTAAAACGTCGTTCGGCCAACTGAGTGGCACCCCCAGGTCTCCGACTTGCCCATCTTCACCCTCGGCGTGAACTCACCGCTTTGACATTTCCTGCTGATGACGTCATAGTCCATGTCGATGTTCTTGCTAACCACACTCTCAGAAATAGCGGGTGTAGTACTTACACCCCTTGTCCCACATAATACACCCCAAAACTTCAGTTCGACGAACAGCGCACTAATGTCGAACCAAAGGCACCAACTTTCAGAAACGGCTTGATAGCCGAATGGTACAACTTATTAAAATAGCTAATGTACGTGTTAGTGTCTACAAAAAAAAAAAATAATCGGGGTTTCCTCGTCCCTTTTGCAAAACCTCAGTGTGTTCTTTTTGTAGTCTTTGATACGTACTTGAACTGTTTAAAAAGTTATATCGCACCGTTATCAAGCCCATCGTAATAGTTGGGGTCGTCAGTTGGACGGCAGTGCGCTGTACGTTGAACTTAAGTTTTGGGGTGCATTATATCGGACAAATGGGTGTACGACTACACTCTTTGTTTTAGTGTGCACTGGAGGTTACGATTACATTTAGAATAGCAAAATCATCGGAAACAACGCTGACCGCTTTGGGAGTGTCCTGCCGAGGAATGTGAGGAGTGCCGAGCTCGATTCGCCGAGTGTTCGTGCCGTGACGATCTCGAAATTTCCGTCGATCTCGAGGGACTCGAGGAGCTCGTTCGTGGTCGATTTGTTTTTTTTTTTTTTATGGCGTGTACTACGCCCTTGATGGAGTAGTCCGGTGAGGCTAGGCTGGTGAATGTCGGCCAATTTTTTCCCCCCAGGGTGAGGCCGTGTATTCCCACGAGTTTGCGGGCTACTTCGTGTTCCGTGTAGATGGTCAAGCCATTTTGACTCTGGTTGATTTGGACCCTGACGTTGCGTCCTAGGGTGGTTACAGGCTCGCTCATGACCTGAGCCAGATAGGCCATGATCTGGTATGGTTTCCAGGACTTAGGTTGAGACCTAGTCGTGGCCGCATGATTATCTTGAACTCTCCACTCGGAAGCGGGGCGAGCAGCAGGCGAGTTGAATCAATGTTTTTTTTCGATGTTGTCATTTTCGTAGTCGGCAATTTCTGGGACTTTCTAACGCTCGAGTGTCCGGTCTTATTTGCCTCGATGGTGACATCAGCGACGTCGGTCAGAACAGCCCGGAGCTTGCCTTTGCAGTAGTGCGCAACGTGCCACGCAGGCTCCTGGTCATTTACGATGGTGTGTTCGTGGTCCGTCTCGATCGCCTCGGTGGTCGCGGGTGCATCCTCGGTCCCTTCACTGTCTGCAACTGTATCGGCACGGCTGACATAATCTGCACTGCCGGTTCGCACGCTGTGTTAGTTTTTGTGCCAGTAACACTTGTATACTTTAGAGCGAATGGGACGGGCTGGAATACCATCCCATGCTCGTGGGTGTGCAGTGCCAATTTGACAATTTCGTTGGAGGGATGCCCTCTCAAGACGTTTCGTCCTTATCAAATGTGTCAATGATATTTCCTGACCAGTAACGCATGCACTCTGTGCTTCCCGAAGAAAAGTTAGGGCTGTGCACAAAGTGAAACATGTGAATCAAAGGAAATGTGCGATGAAAATTAAAATCACTGGACCATCGGCGTTTGAGTCTGGCAGTTTATGTGTGCGTTCTTTTTTAATCAGCCTTCTTTCGGACATGGCAACCGGCTTTCTTCACATGCAAAACAAAACTCTGGAATTGTTTTTAAATAAATTATTTCAATATAACTGATACAGCTCAATCAAAAAAGAAATAAAGCATTTTTAATCAAACAGATCAGCATTCATTTTTTTAATTTAGATGAAATATAAATCTGATATATATTACCTAAATCACGTTTCCTAAAAAAGAGCACTTTAGTTTTCACTAGTTTCTGTTTTTAAACACGGGAAATTTATTCTTCAATTCATCTACTCATTGGAAACAGTGTAAAGTAAACTTTTACTGTAAATTTAATTATGTCGTTAAGTGCATTTTAAGTCAAAGCTTTTTTTTTTTCATATAAACCACGTAATACTGAAATAAAAGCAACTTTATTTTCTTGGTATTTGACAAAGCTATTTCTTCTCTAGTGCTTCAGCAAAGCAAAATACGAATCACTCCGAAGTTTATACGAACACCCAGTGGAATAAGCTCCTTCCCGCCAAATTGTTTTGTATCACCTTCGTGCACACGGTACCACTGTTGTCCTTGCTTTTGTGGCCGGTTTCAAACAAAGTAATAACGGCCTCAGAGCTGCAACAAAAGTAAAAGTCACATAAAAGAAAAAAAATTCAATAACGTAGAATGTTGGCCTTCCAACTCGAGTACAGCTTGCGAGGTGCCTAACGAGTCAACTTTTTTTTCTTTTGGTGTAAAGTGCACCAGGCGGTGGAATCTCATAAAAATCGGAAAGCTCGTGTAAGACAAAACGTATATATACTAATCGGCGTAAGGTCAACTTTACATGCATGCAATTAGATCTGCCTGTCTGTGCCTTTCTCGTTGTCACTGTCCTTATCGGTCTGTGTGCGTGTTGGTGCACGTATACTCTGTATTAAAAATCTGGTCAAAAAAGAACTCTGGGAGTTTCTTCGGCTTGTCATACATTTCTGTTTGCTTTTTTTATTAAAAACAAAATAAATTTACAAGGGCACATGGGAAGCATCGCATTACAGACAAGGACAATGTGAAAACGTATTTATATTATTAGTTCTTTTGGGAAAGGATTTTTTTTTTTTTTGAGTGAGAGACGTGTTTTTGTGGGGACATCATTAAAGTGAAATTGGTGTTGCTTCATGGCTTAAATCACGATTGAAATCTTCTTGATTTTATTATCTACCCTGAACTCGTTGGATTCGTGGTAGATTTATTTTAGGATATCAATGCCTCGTGCAATTTTGTGAAAGAGTGCAGTAGTTGCACCTTGTAAAAGACGGGAAGTTTTCTCAGCTGAAATCAGCCTGCATTGTGATTTATTGATATTATATTTATTTCCAGGGATATATAAAAAGTGAAGAGCAGCTAGATGAGCATTTGAAGGTCTGCCCCTGCCCTCATGCAACGTCACTCTCAAGTCTCTCGAGCGATGTCAGAGCAGTGTCGCGGAATGGACGCCTCCATTTCATTTCAATTCCATTCCGGTGAAATAGAGTTTCCGACAGTTCCATTTCTTTCAGTTCATTGGAGTGGAGCCACTGGGCCCATTCGTACTTGTGGAATGACTGACCTCCACCGTTCCATTCCTCTAATACCTAAACGTGAAAAAATGGCCATTGAGAGCCACATTTATTACTCGAAAAAGGCAGCATAAAGCTGCTAACGTAATCAAAAGGGGAGACGATTGCAAAAGTATGCAAAAGTTTCCTCAAGGCACCTATTCTTCTTAGCCGAAGTGAGGTCGCACAAGGCGGTTCGTGGCACTTGGGTGTCACTGCAGACATCGATCGCTCGATCACGCGTATGAAACTTGCGAGTCGCAACGGACTCCACAAATTACAAGCACCCATTTGATTCGCAAACGGACCGTATACCCTCCACAGATACACGGTTATCGTGTTGTTTGTTCGATAAGGCCTTAAAAAATATCTACCGGGTGAAACAAGGAGACGGCAGGCTCTTTAAATCGACCGGAAAATTCGGTTTCTTAACCTATTGCGCTACGACTTTGTGCAGCGTTGCACACAGATGGTGCATTTTTTTTTTTGTAAAATTTGCAAAGAGCGAACTTACCTGAGAAAAAAGTAAAGAAAGAAAAAGGCTTAGCTCCTATGGAAACGCAGCGACGCCACCGGTCTTTAAAGAGCACGGCGCCGTTTCGCACGGGAGACAAGAGATGGCGCAGCGAACGCCGCCAACGTAGGGAGCCTTCATACGCGCACACGCGCGTGTGTATGAAGGCTCCCTTTCGCCAACGAACGAGTATTCGGCGCCGAGAGCCAGCGTCTTTAGCAGACAATCTTTTCGACTCAAAAGCGGCGCGCGTTCCGCAGGCGGCGACAGTCGCGGAAACAAAAACAGGCGCGGTAACAACAAGCAGCTGCAGTTCCTTGTCTGCTAAATACGCCGGCTCTCGGCATCGTCTGCTCGTTCGTTGGCGGCAGTTGGCGTCGCGACCGCTTGCGCCATCTCTTGTCTTCCGTGCGAAACGGCGCCGTGTTGTTTGAAGACCGGTGGCGTCGCTGCGTTTCCATAGGAGCTAAGCCTTTTTCTTTCTTTACTTTTTCCTCAGGTAAGTTCGTTCTTTGCAAATTTTACAAAAAAAAATGCACCATCTGTGAGCAACGCTGCACAAAGTCGTAGCGCAATAGGTTAAGAAACCGAATTTTCCGGTCGATTTAAAGAGCCTGCCGTCTCCTTGTTTCACCCGGTAGTTTGTGTGTGGCGCAAGAAGAAGCTCTCTGCTTCGAATACTTGCACAAAAGCACCACGGGCGCGCTGTTAGAAGCGACGCTGCGTATCCCTGCACCAAATCTCTATGCACTGCGGCAAGAACAAAACACCTCTGACAAAGTGCAATCGGTATACGGCCCCGGCACAAGGGACTGTAGCACCATAATATGGAGCCTGCCTTAAAACAAACTTTTACGTTTGCTGTGCGATTCTTGCGGGTTCGTAACATATTCAATCCAATTGTTTATTTGTGTTCCACGCAAACACTAGAAGATCGGTTGGGTTAAGAGCAGAGAGTCGAACCGGCTATTATTCCGGTTTGTTTCTGGTTTAATAGCTTTGCACATTGTTCCGGATCGGTATCTCAGTGATGCTTCAGAGATAACAGTGCGGTTAGCGGTTTTACCAAGTGCAAACCAGCACAAACCGGCTCCTAAAAAAAAAAAAGCCGTTTACAACTCCCTGTAACGCCGAATTAGAGCCCAGCCCTTGAGGAGGAAGAGGGAAAGGTACTGAGGGGAGGGTATACCCCTCCTCCCTCCCCCTCACCTCCTCATCCTGCCTGCTACTGCTCCCTTCAAGCAGCGTCGCCGTCCCGTAACCGCGAGATCACGTGACGTCGCGTGACCCTCGTGACCTCACAGGGTCACGTGACCCCCCTCAAGACCCCCCCAGGCGGTCCTGAGGACCCCCTAAGGGGGGTCACATGCCCCCCCTGAGGTCACGTGACCCCCATGACGTTACGTGACCCCGCGAGGACGTTTCGGCACGGTGCCGAAACGTCCCCATGCCGAAACGTTGCCGCGGTTATGCCGGCGGCGACGGCGACGCCGAAGGCGACGCCGCTCAAGCCGGAAACGGGCGCCTAAGAGCTGCGCTCTAAAAAAAGTCGGCAGTTTGATACTTTAGACCCATGTTACGGATACAAAAAACGGGACGCGGGATGGCCAAAAAAAACGCGTTTTTCGTTTAAGGCTCGTCAAATTATGAGGCGCTGGAGAAATGCAGCCTTCTGCGTTAAGTCCTTATTTCGAACTCTTTTTGTTCGCCTTCCGCCCATTGAAAAGCATGCGGGAAGGGCCTTAGAACGCACCTGGTATCGCTGCGCCGCAGCGTTCTCCCGCAACACAAAGTTCGTCTGCTTTCCTCGCCGTCACCATGGCAACGAACGCCGAATGAATAGAAGCACGCACGGTACCGCCGCGTGAAGCCAGCAACAGCTGACGCCATTTTACGAACGCGGTTTGTCAGATCAACCGCCTCCGCCGGTGCGCCGCTAGCAAAGACGACGAAGCTGAGACACGCCGACGGCGATCGAGCAAGCAACAACACCGCGGGACGACTGCAACGGCGGCATTTATTGGAATCAAAGGCGCGAAATCAGCAAGAACAATTTTTATTTGAATCATAACAGGCGATATCCAAGTTGAGGACCACATACCTTTGCTGGGTCTTTCCTGTGAACTTTTTACAGAGACACGGGGTGCCGCATTCAAAACACAGCTCCGTTTGCAAAATATGGGGGCCCTGAAAAGGGCCGTTTAGACCGCTACCAGAACCTATAACTGACGTAACGAGCACTTGACGAGCGGTTGGCGCATAAGTCGTCTTTATGCACGCAGGCAGTCGACGGGCTCAGCGCAGCGGATCACTCGAAGTCACCGGGGCCGTCAGAATCCTCGTCCTCCACACTATAGGGAAGGTCCCTGTCTGCGTCGGGGCTGTAGATTTTGCGGCCGCGGCGACGAACGACTGGAATCTATCAGTGTTTCCGCGCGCCTTCTCTCTCCTCCAAAACATGAACTTTGCAAGGTGACCAGTAAAATGGTGGCTCTCGCGCCGTCCAGATGGAAGAGAGTTTTTGACGTGGGCCCAGGTGCCCTCCACCGTATTGGTGTGCGCACCAGTGTTCGGGTCGACAAAGTGCAGCTTGTGGTTAACGGTGAGGTGCGCGACGCGAGCGTCATCTGCAAGCTTGCGATAGCCAGCCCAACAATCAGTGATTATTCTTGTTCCAGGGCGGACCCACTTGGCTATTAGCCCTAGCAGGGTTTTAGCGTCACGGGTCTCCACGAGAACAAGAAAGCAGCACCCGCTGCCACGCTCCACACCGCCGAAAACCCACTGGCCAGGCCTTAAATACCCGCGATGGTACTTTCGCCGTCCGAAGATACTCTCATCTCGTCTAGTTCTACAGTCACGCCTTCGCCGCCAATCATCTCTGAATGCGTAAAGACGGCATTTACCACAACCTCCCGACAAAGGCTCGTCCAATCAGTTATTGTCTTACTTGCGACATCAGTCTCCCGCTGAATGACGGCGCACGGTAGGTTCTGACACAAGAGGTAGATGATTTTCTTCAGTTGGGGAAGCGTCAGGTGCGATCCCTCAAAAAAGGAACCGCTCCGTACCGAGACCTCGCCCCAGCACTGAACCTTGACCGGCTTCCTCTTGGGCACCTCACGAGTCATCCACACACCGCATCTCCACGAATAGGCATCCGCAGATCTAGCGCGGACTTGCAGCGTCATCGCAGATTCGCACTCTGGGCACGCACGAGAACTCAGGAGCAGGCCCATGCCCTGATGCAAATTAATTGCTTCAAGAGGGTCTTTCATGGCGTCATGAAGACGGCACAAGTTAAACGCCATGGCACTGCGACGCTCGCCTCTGGAAGAATAAAGCACCGAGGGGGCTAAACGAGCAGAACTGCGCGCTTCTTTGCATTTATTATTTTTATTTGATCCGCCTTTTTATACCTCGTGACACCATTCTAATACCTCTGTCAGACGGGCACTTAAAAGGACCTTTATGCCAAAGGCCTTAAGGATTTTCAAATGACCTTTACGTTTTGCCGTGCCAGACAGCGCAAGTAAATGTCATTTAGACGATGTTTACAGCGATTGAAGTCTCGTAGCTTGGTTAAAACCACGGTGGAAGAAATACATTAAGGTGATGACTCTCTGTCTCACGCGGCGACTACATTATGTTCGGCACGCGAGCGCGCTTCACGCGCACGGCGATAGATGGCGCCCAAGTTTAGAGGGGCTTGTGAAGGCTTGTATAGAGGGCTTGTGAAGGAAATTATGCATTCTTTACTCGGTCCCTGTGTACTGTGTACTGAAATGATGGATTTATGTTGGCGCACTGGCACTGATTGCCTTTTCCCCCGTGCGGTTCCTGTTTTTTTTTAAACGAGAACATGCCGATGATAGCTTAACGTGACAAAAATGCTCGTATAAATATAAAACTTCCCGGCATAATCTACTGGGCCTTCAATAATTTAGAGTAATTTAGAGTAAACCGCTGGGTCGTGCTCGCATGTTTTGTCAAACAACATGTTTAGTAACAGTTCCGTAAATTGTTTACACACATTGCGTGGCTCTATAGGAGGACGGGTGATTTTTTCCACCCTGCTCCTGCCTTCTTATTGAAAAAAATGAATTCTAATAATGGTACATAGTGGGGCCAAAATAATTCTTTACATGCGCATAAAGGTTATAGACGCTTTCAGGGAGTCAGTTACTCGAGCTGTCACCAGTCGGCGCGCCCTCCGCGCGCTTTCCGAGCAGCCATAGCCGACCTTCAGTTTGTCGCCGTTGCGCCGCGTTGTGTGTTGCACCAACCACCGCCGGAGCTTTCTTTCGTGTTCTTTTACATTCCGCGTTGAAATAGTGTGTTTTCTTTAGGTCTTTTCGATATTTCGGGTTTCATTTAATCATTTGCTATCTTTATTTGAAAATAGCTCTTGTATTTTCCTATTTATGGCGTGGAATCGGGCAGCGAATGGATCAACGATACAAGATTAGGGCTTCAGAGACCACGTAAGTTCATCACATTCTTTCGTTTTTGTCGCTAACAAAAGGCAGCCAACACCATTGCGACATATGCAAATTTCAACTGACGCAGTAAGGCTATCGCAGTCGTGCTTCTCGCTGCATGTGCGCGCTTTAGACATCGTTTCCGTAAGTAAAAGCTGAACCTTAGCGAGCGACGAGACGAGCGACGGCGACAACGACAAGAGTCAGCGACGAAGATTTCTCACTGTCGCCCGTGGCGGCGCTCGCTTTTTGGATTTTTAGAAAACGTCGCTCATCGCCTCGGCCGCTTGCTCCCGTCGCTTTCATGTGGTTTGCCTCGTCGCGCGATTGACCGAGTGACAGCGAAGCGGGTTGCCATCGCTTGTCTTGTCACTCGCCTAATCGCTTACATGCAGTTTATACCTCATTAGTTTCGATGTTCCCAGCACTGAACCGCTGGCGCCTCGATATTAAGTATAAGCCGTATGCAAGCGATTTGGCGAGCAACGAGACAAGCGACGGCGGCCCGCTTCACTGTCACTTCACGAGGCGAACCGCATAAAAGCGACAGGAGCAAGCAACCAAGGCGATGAGCGACGTCTTCTAGAAATCCAAAAACCGAGCGACGCGACGGACGACAGCGAGAAATCTTCGTCGCCGACTCTCGTCCAATCAGTTATTGTCTTACTTGCGACATCAGTCTCCCGCTGAATGACGGCGCACGGTAGGTTCTGACACAAGAGGTAGATGATTTTCTTCAGTTGGGGAAGCGTCAGGTGCGATCCCTCAAAAAAGGAACCGCTCCGTACCGAGACCTCGCCCCAGCACTGAACCTTGACCGGCTTCCTCTTGGGCACCTCACGAGTCATCCACACACCGCATCTCCACGAATAGGCATCCGCAGATCTAGCGCGGACTTGCAGCGTCATCGCAGATTCGCACTCTGGGCACGCACGAGAACTCAGGAGCAGGCCCATGCCCTGATGCAAATTAATTGCTTCAAGAGGGTCTTTCATGGCGTCATGAAGACGGCACAAGTTAAACGCCATGGCACTGCGACGCTCGCCTCTGGAAGAATAAAGCACCGAGGGGGCTAAACGAGCAGAACTGCGCGCTTCTTTGCATTTATTATTTTTATTTGATCCGCCTTTTTATACCTCGTGACACCATTCTAATACCTCTGTCAGACGGGCACTTAAAAGGACCTTTATGCCAAAGGCCTTAAGGATTTTCAAATGACCTTTACGTTTTGCCGTGCCAGACAGCGCAAGTAAATGTCATTTAGACGATGTTTACAGCGATTGAAGTCTCGTAGCTTGGTTAAAACCACGGTGGAAGAAATACATTAAGGTGATGACTCTCTGTCTCACGCGGCGACTACATTATGTTCGGCACGCGAGCGCGCTTCACGCGCACGGCGATAGATGGCGCCCAAGTTTAGAGGGGCTTGTGAAGGCTTGTATAGAGGGCTTGTGAAGGAAATTATGCATTCTTTACTCGGTCCCTGTGTACTGTGTACTGAAATGATGGATTTATGTTGGCGCACTGGCACTGATTGCCTTTTCCCCCGTGCGGTTCCTGTTTTTTTAAACGAGAACATGCCGATGATAGCTTAACGTGACAAAAATACTCGTATAAATATAAAACTTCCCGGCATAATCTACTGGGCCTTCAATAATTTAGAGTAATTTAGAGTAAACCGCTGGGTCGTGCTCGCATGTTTTGTCAAACAACATGTTTAGTAACAGTTCCGTAAATTGTTTACACACATTGCGTGGCTCTATAGGAGGACGGGTGATTTTTTCCACCCTGCTCCTGCCTTCTTATTGAAAAAAATGAATTCTAATAATAGTACATAGTGGGGCCAAAATAATTCTTTACATGCGCATAAAGGTTATAGACGCTTTCAGGGAGTCAGTTACTCGAGCTGTCACCAGTCGGCGCGCCCTCCGCGCGCTTTCCGGGCCGCCATAGCCGACCTTCAGTTTGTCGCCGTTGCGCCGCGTTGTGTGTTGCACCAACCACCGCCGGAGCTTTCTTTCGTGTTCTTTTACATTCCGCGTTGAAATAGTGTGTTTTCTTTAGGTCTTTTCGATATTTCGGGTTTCATTTAATCATTTGCTATCTTTATTTGAAAATAGCTCTTGTATTTTCCTATTTATGGCGGAATCGGGCAGCGAATGATCAACGATACAAGATTAGGGCTTCAGAGACCACGTAAGTTCATCACATTCTTTCGTTTTTGTCGCTAACAAAGGCAGCCAACACCATTGCGACATATGCAAATTTCAACTGACGCAGTAAGGCTATCGCAGTCGTGCTTCTCGCTGCATGTGCGCGCTTTAGGACATCGTTTCCGTAAGTAAAAGCTGAACCTTAGCGAGCGACGAGACGAGCGACGGCGACAACGACAAGAGTCAGCCGACGAAGATTTCTCACTGTCGGCCCGTGGCGGCGCTCGCTTTTTGGATTTTTAGAAAACGTCGCTCATCGCCTCGGCCGCTTGCTCCCGTCGCTTTCATGTGGTTTGCCTCGTCGCGCGATTGACCGAGTGACAGCGAAGCGGGTTGCCATCGCTTGTCTTGTCACTCGCCTAATCGCTTACATGCAGTTTATACCTCATTAGTTTCGATGTTCCCAGCACTGAACCGCTGGCGCCTCGATATAAGTATAAGCCGTATGCAAGCGATTTGGCGAGCAACGAGACAAGCGACGGCGGCCCGCTTCACTGTCACTTCACGAGGCGAACCGCATAAAAGCGACAGGAGCAAGCAACCAAGGCGATGAGCGACGTCTTCTAGAAATCCAAAAACCGAGCGACGCGACGGACGACAGCGAGAAATCTTCGTCGCCGACTCTCGTCGTTGTCGCCGTCGCTCGTCGCTCGCTAAAGCGCTTACATGCTGTTCGGCTTTTACTTACGGAAACTATGTCTAAAGCGCGCACATGCAGCGAGAAGCACGACTGCGGTAGCCTTACTGCGTCAGTTGAAATTTGCATATGTCGCAATGGTGTTGGCCGCCCTTTATTAGTGACAAAAACGAAAGAATTGTGATGAACTTGCACGGTCTCTGAAGCCTATGCCATAGGCTTCAGAGACCGTATATGGAATGGTATCGCTGTCCGATACCATTCCATAAATAAGCAAATACAAGAGCTATGTTGAAATATAGATATCAAATGATTAAATGAAAGCCCGAAATATCGAAAAGACCTAAAGAAAACACACGATTTCAACGCGGAACGTAAATAACCCGAAAAGAAAGCTCCGGGCGCGGCCGGTGCAGCACAGAACGCGGAACAACGGCGACAAACTGAAGGTCGGCTATGGCGGCAGGGTCACGTGACGTCAAGATGGCGGCGCCCATGAAATGTTGCCTGAAAGGGTCTATAGCATTACAAATGGTTTATACACACAATGTCAACTTGTACTGTGGGACATACAAACCTTGTGAGCAGAAAAAAAATTATATTCATGATGACATAGTGACTGAAATGATGACACAGTATGATGACATACTGACTGACATGATGACACAGTGACTGAAAGTCAAACAATAGTAGCGGTTATAGGAAATAAATCACTTTTCATCTGTAAAAAAATACCTGACAAATACTTTCCCTTTAAAATGTACACAAGAGCTGAATTCACTGCATACTACCAAAGAACGCAATCTCCTACATCCTGTGTTTCTCGCCCATGCTCTTAAACTAAGACGAGCGCTGCTTTGCTGATTTCTTCTTTTCTTGAGCTTGTTTGTTCATACTCATGGTAATATGCTGCCAGTGTTGTCGCATTCGCATGCTGAAGTAGTAGTGGAGCAACTGGGCACCTGTTTCTGCTTTGTGTTCACCGCATGGAAACGTTATTGTGCATGTGTCAAGAACACTGTCGATTGTGTCCAAGTAGACAGTCTGGTGGCTTTTATTTTCCACGAAGAACTGTTCCGCTTTCTTCAGTAGCTGGAAAAGGTTCTTGTTGGGGTGTATAAGGCCTCCTCTGTTCTTCACGTTTGTCAGTGCTGCTTCAGCAGAAGTGTTTTTGTCGATGCTGAAAGCGGATCGGCATGCAGGGCAGCGTGTAGCTTTTTTCATTTTCACACTCAAAAACCCAGTTACACAATATAGTATGCAGTCCACAGCTTTGGTTTCTTCAGCCTTTTCTGTCAGGACATCTTCGCATTCCCAGTCTTCGACAGAAATTAGACTGTGAAGCTTGATCTTCACTTGGTCAACGAGATGAGGAGACTAGGTAGTAACTTGCGATCGGCCCTCGGGATTGCACGGCGCCACTGCTCCAGGCGAGTGTCATTCGATGGAGCTTTCAACAAGGACACTTGCTCTGCACAGTTCCGGTACCCCGAATTGCAGTTGGGATCGAAGCACGTCTTTCCCATCCTTATGGCATAACTTCTTCGGGTTAAGGCTCACCTTCGTGCACGATAATGGCACCTTTGATAGACACAGCACCAAAGCAAAACATGAGTCCAGCCACTAGCCGCACACCACCACCACACCGCGAAAAAGGCGAGCAAGCAACGCCCCCGAAACCGTGGCCGCCGAGGAGAGACCTCATACCCACGGTGCTCACACCTCAGCGCCCTCCACGGCGGCGTGGAAGTAACCATACTTCGTTTCACCTTATGTTGCACCGCAGCGAAGGCTAGAAGCGCGAGCTCATAGCGTTGGCAGCCGCTCTTAAGTCACGAGAGCTTGTGCCGCCGAGATGTGCCCCAGAGCAAGGAGCTCGCGCTTGTAGCCTTTCCTGCGGTACATCATAAGGTGAAACAGAGTATACTCCTGGTTCGATGCTATACTCTGTTTCACCTTGTGCTGTACCGCAGGGAAGGCTACAAGCGCGAGCTCCTTGCTCTAGGGCACATCTCGGCGGCACAAGCTCTCGTGCACCAAGGGCAGCTGCCAACGCTATGAGCTCGCGCTTCTAGCCTTCGCTGCGGTACAACATAAGGTGAAACGGAGTATATCTCCGAACACGATTTGGTCGCTCGCTCCTCGCAGGAAGAGCGGCCAGAGTCACCACCTAAATGTATTTTTTCCACCCTGGTTCAAACGCATAAATTACGTTCACGCCAGAAAAATAATAGTTTGGTGATATAAATATTTTTTTTTGTTTTTCTTAAGAAAACAATATATTAACAAAGACAAATGACGAGTTCAGTCGAGTGATTACGACAAAGTCAATAGACCCTTTCCGAAATTCAGTCTGGCCACTTTGATCACTATCATCATCAATGGAACGGCATCTGTGCCATACCAATGGCGGCCTTCTAGTGACTGATAAAGGAAGGACGTTGAAGATGCTCCTAAGCGAATGTTGCGAGGCCTGTACATTTGGGGGGTCAGTACGACGCGATGTAGGTCGCGCCGTACGGGTCAGTACGACGGGTCAATACTGACGGGTCAGTACAACGCGACGACGGGACGAACACAAGAGCTACGTAAGCGTTTATTTCTAATAACTCAGATTCAGTCAATCTGTGGGCGGTACACAATCGGCTTTGAAGCACTTTGGTGTATAGAAGTTTCTCGAGGCATCTGAGTGGGTTGTAGCTTTGTTCAGAATCCGGGTTCTTGGTCACCATCGAACTGAAAGTGATTGAGAAAAAACTCACACTGAACAATTCCTCGCGTGCCGTTGACTTTAAGCCCAAGCAAGTGGTTTCCACCTCTTTCGAGATCATGGTTCCAGAGTTTCTGGTATGAAAACACATGTTCGCGTTCCATGGATTCACGAGCGGCCATGGCATGCTTTCAAGCGAGATCTCGTGAGAGCGCTCGTGGTGTGCACGCGCGTTCTCTACCCAAAAATCTTGAACCGGTGATTTCTTAAAGAGGTGGATTGGCGGCAACCCTGAACGTCCCCCGCTCACTCAGTTTTAGTCCTAACCACGACCGGCTTTATAGGGGCGACCTGCTCACTCCGCGTGCCCCTATGGGAGCGCGCAGGCCAAGAAATATCACGTGAAGGGCTTGGAGGGACCGAGTGTTCCGCTTGGCGCCGCCCTAGCTCAACACCAAAAGCGCGGCGGCCGCTATGGAAGGCAATGGGACCGTGTTGAAACAAGGTTGGTTTCGGATAATTTCTGTCGCATTTAATAGGCAGGCGCCAATGCTAGCATATAGTGTGTTTAGAATAGGGTAAAATGAGTCACTATATCGTAGTTTTCTCGAGCAGAATAGTTAGTATTGTGAGCTAAGCATCTATAGTGTGCATGTACGGGTGTACAGGATGGTGCATCCAGTCCGCCTGCTGGAGCCCACTCCCATGATCGGAATAAAATATCGAGTTAGATGCTCCGCAGGTGGGCCATGACGCTCTTGGTGAATGTTCCAAGTGAGGCCATGTCGATTGGTGGTGAACTGGGTGAACTGGTGACTGGCGGGGGGACCTCCGAAGTTGCGCTGCACGGGGTGCGAAGGAGTTCTAGTGACGAAGCGTACGGGTTAAAAGGGGCTGCTGTCCACCAGTGCGAGTACGCCGCAGGGAGGAGGCAAAAAGAAGCGAGGAGTCCGGTAGCAGAAAAGTGGCTAGGAGCCGCGTGGTCGCTACTTAAGGACGATGTTAAAGCGGGTCCCTCCCCACTGGACGGAGGAGGGGCAGTGCTCGATAGGATGGTGTTCGGGGGCCAAGTTGGAGCCATAATAAGGTAGGAAGCGCGACGTTGCACCGACTCGAGGGAGGCAACAAGTTGTCTGGTTGCCGAATCCCACACCGAGCAGCAAAACTCCAGGATGGGCAACAGCAGTGCTGTGAACAGCAATCTGGGCACATCGCGACTGGCTCTTCTTGTGAACCGAATGACGAAGCCAAGGAGTCACCTTTCCCCGGACACGACGTTTTGGACGTAGCGATGGAAATCTAAATGCTGGTCGATGATGACACCTAGGAGGTGGATATGAGCTGTACTTGGATCTCCACTCGGTTCAGGAAAAGTGTTGGAGGGGTCGAAGGTTGGCGCGAGGCAGTGATCTCCATGGTAGCGCATTTGGTTTAAGTTTAGGGGAAGTTTGTTATCTTTTGACCAAAGAAGAATGCGATCTAGATCAGTTTGTAGCTCTTTACCGAACGTACAATCGCAATAACGACGAGAAAAGTCTTTAAAATACAGCCGATTATCGTCAAAACGTCGCCGGTCGGGGAGCGGACACACACAGATACACACGCGAAAGCGTCTGCTAGCGTGTTAAGCTACGGCGCCAGTAAACGCGGTGGCGGTTCAGCGAACTATACTTCGTTTCACTTTATCTGCGAGCGAAGCCAAAGCTAGAAGCGCGAGACCAGCGCTTTTTGCGTTTCTCCCCAGCTCGCGCGCTCGAGCAAAGCCTGAACGCACGAAGCTTTCGTGCTCGCGCTTCCAGCTTTTCCTTCGCTCGCACATAAGGTGAAACGAAGTATAGAGAAAGTACTAAATAATCAAAAGCAAATGCGGCGCGCTTGCGCTGCCTCGGGTGACCTGGTCGCCCCTACGTTGCTCGGCGCTCCCGTTCCTTTCCGTGCTTCTGCTACGCTTTTGCCCTGCCCTGTTCGGGTGGGCGTCGTGCTCGTGCTTGAGTTTCATCGCAAGCGTCGGAGGTCCTTCAGCCGATCCTCCCAAAGTCGTATCAGCGCCCAGGTCGCCTCAACGCTCCGACGGATGCGCGGCGTCCCCTTGCTAGTCGTGGACGCTCCTCCGTAGTTTGACATATCGCATCACGCGAGAGTGAGATGCAGAAATATATATGTACAAAAAATATTAAATATACGGGGTACAGTTAGCAATACACTATTAAAGGATGATAAATTATAAAGTAGAGAAATAAAAGCTGGATAACTATGGTTGTAAGGAAAATTGAGAGGAGGAAAACCGAAGTGCCGAAGCGGACTACACATTAAACATTATCACGCCCTTTTGAGTGTAAATGGCTTGTCCTATAACTAACACCCTTATGGGTGTAGCAAAACGCCCTAAGAAAAGGGCGTTTTTCCTAACACCCCTAAAGGATGGTGTTATTCCTAACACCCTTAAAATAGGGTGTGATTCCACTGTACACCTTTTTATTAGGGTGTTATGACTGCG
Source organism: Ixodes persulcatus (assembly GCA_013358835.2). Taxonomy (NCBI): domain Eukaryota; kingdom Metazoa; phylum Arthropoda; class Arachnida; order Ixodida; family Ixodidae; genus Ixodes; species Ixodes persulcatus. The sequence continues at coordinate 246,052 of JABSTQ010010328.1, read as the reverse complement.
CAGTACGCCCTCTAAATTGGGTATACCACCGCCAGAAAGGAAAATAAAAAAAAGACACGATGACCAACACCCATAAAGTAGGGTGTAATAACCCAAAAGAGTGCCCGAAAAAATGACTGCAAAGGAGTCGAAACATGCCTGGTTCACTTTTTATTTCTCGATCAAGGTTCTACCAGGATCTACTAAATTCTCTATAGACGATTGCAAGCAGCAGGTCATTTGGCCGCAGCCATGTCTCCGCTTATGCGGGAAAGTGCATACAATTACAAGCTTGCCAAAGGGCAAAGCTACGTTCACGCGCGCGTCATCAAACTTGGCGAACAAGACTGATAGCAATAGTTCCCCTTTATCCTCACTATTTCACCAAGACCAAGACGCTTCTGAACCAGTCGTGGTCCGTGCGTGTAACATCATGAACATTCCAACCGGATATTGTTTCATAACCCCTTTAAAGTATACAACCGAAGGCCCTAGTTCAATCTCCGACTTTACTTTTCTTGCGACATTTATGCTTTCTAGTACTGGTGACGCGGACAAAACTGGCAGGCTTGCAAAGACAGACGACCTGGAGTTGCTTGGGACGTAAGCGGCAGTTCTATTGAGACTGAAGCAGGACTACTGTCAGAAGCATATTTGCAGAATACTTACAAATAAAAGAGCGATCTCATGTAATCCGTGAGAGATGCATAATTCGATTCGGGCAGCACAGAACAATCTACAAACACAATATCGAGGATGAAGGCGGTCGCTCACGTTCAACGGAAGTTTCGTCGTCGCCGACTCTGTCGTGGTAGATGCGTAATCCGATTCGGGCAGCACAAAACAACGGAAAAACAATGTCGAGGTTGAAGGCGGTCGATCACATTCAATGGAAGTCTCACGGCCGCTGATGAGCAGCTCTTTGTCGAAACGCGTCCAACAAACACAGCACACTAATTCCATGGACTCCGACGAAATAAACGACCATTACCGAAAAGTTGGCATGGATGTATTCGGGCCGTTCACGACGAAAAATTCTGGCCGTGACTGCAACGCACAAAGCAGAGAAATACACTGACGGGCGCCCCTTTTTGAAAACCGGACCTAAGTGGCCCCTACAACTCACCATAACTTGGCATACGGCAAGAACTACGGCCTCAGTGAGCCCATCATCGCGCGCAAGAGCGAGTCACGTGACAAAATTTCGTCCAAGCGTTTTTGTCCAACGGAGAGCGGTCACGTGTTTCGCGCCGCCCCTCTGATTTGCTAGAAGCGGCCTTCGCACTCGCTCACAGCCACACGAAGACACAAAAGAAGGTGTGGAGGCTTATCAGCAGACGAGGTCAAAGGGGGTTGGACAAAGCAGTTAATCCCCCACCGCTGCTTTGTATCGCCACCTGCACTGCCCCGGGAAGGTCGCGAAATGGGATCCGTCTGGAATGGCTTTGCGTAGTACAACCTTGAGCGCATCAAACTGTCACTCATGGAGAAGCGCATGCTCTGGTGCGGACCGCGAGATCACAAAATAAATACAAAAACAAATTTGAAAGCCGTCGAAGCACTGGACAAAGCTAAGAAGCTGAGAGCATGAAACAATAAAAGACGCGGCTTCACGTATACAAAAAAAAAAAAAGAAGCGTCGGGACGCTAGATGTTTTGGTGTCATTACGCAGAGCTAAGAGTCGTGAACCCTAGCGGGGGTGTCATGAATCCGGCACTTTCGATAGTCTTGCGACATGGTTTCTTCAGAACTGCACACAAAAATAAAATCTCAGTGAAGGTGCTATAAGTAGTGCGTAACTCAGTCAGGTGAGTTTGTAATACCCGAAATGAAGGCGCCACAGTTTGTTTAAGGCTTCATCGCAGGAAATCTTTCTCGGGTTAAAAGTAGGCAGATTCCGTTTTGCTTAATCTTGTTTTGTTTTGTGTTTTGACGTCGGATTTTAAGCAGACAAGAAATAAAAATACCTCGCCGGCATAGCCGATTCACGCAGGACACTCTCGACACTCAACCAAAAACGGCGCCGCGTACGGTATGTCAGGATGGCGTCGGCGCGACCCATCCCATTTTTCACAAATATGGGCTACGCTAGACCAAAACGGTATCGGCACAATCTTTCCTTTATTACTCCATAACGGCGCAATACCGTGTGCTGCCTCCGTCGTATATTTACACGTCTTCGTTCATTTTTTGCGAGCGGAGATCATTTATTTAAAATCAAAGTTGAACTGATAAAACTGATGCACGCGCGACACGTAATTTTCGGCTCGTGTCGGACGGAGAGTTCAATCGGAGTTGCAAATCTATTCTCTAGAACGTCCTAATCATACGCCACTTCGTGTGGCGATTAATTATACTCGATGTTTGTACCACCGTGCATCAGAAACAGCTTCACCAAAGCAATAGACATGAACGGCTATGAAATCATGGGTGTATTTGACAGCATCACCATTACACCCCTTTCACACCTATGTGAATGAAGGGCGTAAAATTCGCCCATACACCCTTTTTACACGATTTTTGACACAATTGCTACAAGTGGGGCGTAAAAATGGCGTGTAAGGGGTGTAAGACGTCAGCACACCCTTTTTACACCTACCGATATTCAGAAATCGTGTAAAAATGGTGTAAAACGGGTGTTTGTCCTAACTTACACCCCTCTTACACCATTTTTACACGATTATGGGTGTTACAATGTTTAGTGTGTACGCGAGCAGGCGACGACGAGGCCTACTAGATAGCTGGGACCGTGAGTACAAAGAACTATTAGTATAGAGCGAAGTTTGTACAGAATATATGTGAAACACGTTCTTTTTCAATAATAAAAATTCAAAAGCATTGATTTTAGATATCGGTGCGATCTTTTATTTCAATTCGCTTCTCTAGTGTAGACCACTGCTGGCGAGAGTAGGCCTTTAGCAGCCGCAAAGGAGTTGCGGGAACTCAGGTTCTCAAAAAGGACCTTTACGCTGAATGCCATTTGAGTTGCCATGTGGCACTGCCTAATACCCCTGTCTAGAGTTCCTGTATAGGCTCCCTACGGGAGCCAGAGTTGCGCGTTCACGCATGGAATGTGGATCCAGCTCCTCACGTGACTGAATTCGGCGAATAGCAGCGCCGCGCGTTCGAGGCGCGCGGCGGGCTCAAAAGCCTGGGAACGTACGCCGGGGCATGTGCAACGTCTACTTTGCTGCACGACACTTGATACGGCTCCTCACGTGATCGGATCTCGGCGAATAGCGGCAAGGGCGGCACGCGGCATGTGGAATCAAACGCGCAACTCTGGCTCCCATAGGGAGCCTATACAGGAACTCTACCCCTGTCAGACGGGAAAGCAAATGTCATTTTGATCGAATGTCATTCACCGCTCGGCGAATCAGCTCGTGATCCTGGTTCTTCACGTGATCCTGGTTCTTCATCGCTCACGCTCATTGGCCGAGCTGTAATGTCATTTTGCTTAAATGTCATTTAACGTGCCCGTCTGACAGGGGTATAAATGACATTTACTCTAAAGGTCCTTTTGCGGAAAGGTCCTTTTAGGTGCCCGTCTGACAGGGGTATTACAAACTCATTGGTCAATCGGTCGGACCATGCCATCGCGTGACAAAACAAACGCCAATCGTTAACCAGAACGGTTGCCATGGTCGGCATCGTTACAAAGAAGAGAACAGTCGGACCCAACAACAAAATAAAGTAACAAAGTGAATAAAAAAAAAAATAAGAAGGGAGCTGTTCTCGGGCGGCGTGTTCTTTGATGAGAGGTGCTGCTCGCAATGTTACTTGTTTGTTTTCTTTTTTTGTTTCTTTACCCTAGAGGATGCCACCCCATACAAAAATGGTCTATGGTCGTCTATGGAAAATTATATGGCAGGCTATCACCCCCTATGACCCTCTATGGTCGGCCATAGAAATCCATAAAGACAGCTACAGCCAGCTATAGAAAAATCTATGGCCGTGTGCCTAAAGACTGGGAACCAATAAATTGTCTTTAACCGCCTATAGAAAATTTTATGGCCCTGAGTCTAAACACTGGGAACCAATAAAATTTCTTTAGATGTTATAGAAAATTATATGGCCCCATGTCTAAAGACAGCAAACCAATAAATGCTCTTTACCCGCCTATAGAAAATTCTTTGTCCCCGAGTTAAAAGACTGGAAACCAATAAAGTCTTTATGCGTCTATAGAAAAATTTATAGCCCCGTGTCTAAAGACTAAGAACCAATAAATTTTCTTTCCACGCCTATAGAAAATCACTACCGGCGCTTACTTTTTAGTAAAAACACTCCCCGTTAGAAAATTAAATCAATACTGAATTTCTGTAATGCCGGTGACAAACCATGACCCAAGATATGCTCTCTGCTGTTGCAACGAGTCGTGAAAACCAGTAATATTGTTTGTTTGAAAAATCCATTGAAATACTTGTGCAACAATTAAAATGAATATTACCCCCCCAAAAGTGAAAATAAATTACACTAGCGCCGAACACTGCAATCAAGCAATAGCTTGATTGCAATCTTCAGTACCAGTGTACTGCATGTCATCACTGAATTGTCAAAGTGATTCATCAAACTTATTAAAAAGATAATTAATAAATTTTAGTTAATTAGCCTAATGATCTACATTTGCTTTTTTCAGGGTTTTGAATTAAGAGATGGGGGCTATTCCAAGAGACAATTCAAATAATGTATTAAGTACGAGTAATATTTGCTCCGCCTCTCCGTGTTTTTGCGACAAATAATGGGTCACCGGCAAAGTCGGATGCAAAAATTAGACTGCCATATATACAGCTAGTGCGAACATCGCATATATAGAAAAGCCCGGTGGCGCTGCGTTGTCCCTGCTGTGTGGGGTGGTGTTCTGCTTGTGTTATGTGTATTCTGTGTGTTCAATGATGTTTATATCTACAATGTAGTGCTCACAAGTCGGGGGATCCTAAAAAAAAAAAATTTTTTTTTAGAGTTTGCTGGCTAAAGAGAGCCATAGGGTAAGCCATAGAGAAGTCTTTAGCCAACCATTAGACAAGCTAAAGAGCGCTGGCTGCACAGCAATAGGGCCATAGACAAAGCTAAAGAGGCCCATAAAGGCGACCATAAAAAGTGCTAAAGACAGCCATAGAAAATTCTTTAGCTAATTGGGCCAAATAGCTAAAGCCGACCATACAAAGAATTTTCTATAGCCGACCAAAGGACATTTTTGTATGGGACGACCCTTATTTGAAGCTGATTTGTTAATTCAATAACAAACAACGCGTTGGAACGAAGGAGAGAGGGAGTCTTGGCGTCAGAATTCTTGAAAAGAAAAGGAAAGTAAGAATGCACAATATATACCATACTGCAAGACCGTTATACTCCGCACTCGGCGAGGTCTCATGACGCCGCCGACGACTGTTAGGCCGGAGAACACCTGGCGGTATCAGTGTATCGTTTTGAAAGCGCTACAAAAACACGTCGGGGACACTGAACTTCTGGACCAACTTTTAGTGCGTGAGCGTGTGATGTGTGTGTATGCCATTCTTTATTTTTAGATTGTAGGCGCGAAAAATCCACACGGACTAGGGCCTGAGTAATGCGGAGTCTAGGCCAACATCTGGGTGCTGTTACTCATTCCCTAGTCAGTGTGGATTTTTCGCGCCTATAATATAAAAAGAAAGAATATTTTTATGGCGTCAGGAACGAAGCAGCATAGAAAGAGTGCCCTTCAAACGACCATACTAATAATTATTAAAAACTGCCGGACCTTCGCTGGAAAATCTGAGACACGGCGGAGTAGTGGTCGCGATAAAAGTCTAAAGAAACAAAAACGGTCGTCGGCGGCGTCATGAGGCCTCGCCGAGTGCGAAGTATAACGGTCTTGCAGTATGGTATATATTGTGCATTCTTTTTTTTCTTTTCAAGAATTCTGAACCCAAGACTCCCTCCCTCCTTCGTTCCAACGCGTTATTTGTTATTGAATTAACAAATCAGCTTCAAAGAAGGGTCGTGGCATCCTCTAGGGTAAAGAAACAAAAAAGAAAAAAAAAAAAACAGGTAACGTTGCGAGCAATACCTCTCATCGAAGAACACGCCACCCGAGAACGGCTCCCTTCTTATTTTTTTTATTCACTTTGTTACTTTATTTTGTTGTTGGGTCCGACTGTTCTCTTCTTTGTAACGATGCCGACCGTGGCAACCGTTCTGGTTATACGATTGGCGTTTGTTTTGTAACGCGATGACATGGTCCGACCGATTGACCAATGAGTTTGTTAGAATGGTGTCACGAGGTATAAAATGGCGGATCAAATAAAAATAATAAATGCAAAGAAGCGCGCAGTTCTGCTCGTTTAGCCCCCTCGGCGCTTTATTCTTCCAGAGGCGAGCGTCGCAGTGCCATGGCGTTTAACTTGTGCCGTCTTCATGACGCCATGAAAGACCCTCTTGAAGCAATTAATTTGCTTCAGGGCATGGGCCTGCTCCTGGGTTCTCGTAGGGTGCCTCAATGTCCTTCTGTTTAGGGTGATGCCACCCTTTGTAGTACCCGATGCCGACAGCACGCGCTCACGGGTAAAATACAAAGAAATCGACGAAAACAAAATGTCGCCATAGCACAGTCAGCGCCACAAGCGCGTGCAGGGGCACGCTCTTTCACGCGCTTCTGAACAAAAAATAAAGATAAAAGTGTGGGACAAAATGGCCGGATGTCTCCACCCTAAGCAAAGCGCACATGAAGGCACCCTAGGTTCTCGTGCGTGCCCAGAGTGCGAATCTGCGATGACGCTGCAAGTCCGCGCTAGATCTGCGGATGCCTATTCGTGGAGATGCGGTGTGTGGATGACTCGTGAGGTGCCCAAGAGGAAGCCGGTCAAGGTTCAGTGCCGGGGCGAGGTCTCGGTACGGAGCGGTTCCTTTTTCGAGGGATCGCACCTGACGCTTCCCTAACTCATGAAGATCATCTAACTCTGGTGACAGAACCTACCGTGCGCCGTCATTCAGCGGGAGACTGATGTCGCAAGTAAGACAATAACTGATTGGACGAGCCTTTGTCGGGAGGTTGTGGTAAATGCCGTCTTTACGCATTCAGAGATGATTGGCGGCGAAGGCGTGACTGTAGAACTAGACGAGATGAGAGTATGTTCGGGCGGCGAAAGTACCATCGCGGGTATTTAAGGCCTGGCCAGTGGGTTTTTGGCGGTGTGGAGCGTGGCAGCGGGTGCTGCTTTCTTGTTCCCGTGGAGACCCGTGACGCTAAAACCCTGCTAGGGCTAATAGCCAAGTGGGTCCGCCCTGGAACAATAATAATCACTGATTGTTGGGCTGGCTATCGCAAGCTTGCAAATGACGCTCGCTTCGTGCACCTCACCGTTAACCACAAGCTGCACTTTGTCGACCCGAACACTGGTGCGCACACCAATACGGTGGAGGGCACCTGGGCCCACGTCAAAAACTCTCTTCCATCTGGACGGCGCGAGAGCCACCATTTTACTGGTCACCTTGCAAAGTTCATGTTTTGGAGGAAAGAGAAGGCGCGAGGAAACACTGATAGATTCCAGTCGTTCGTCGCCGCGGCCGCCAAAATCTACAGCCCCGACGCAGACAGGGACCTTCCCTATAGTGTGGAGGACGAGGATTCTGACGGCCCCGGTGACTTCGAGTGATCCGCTGCGCTGAGCCCGTCGACCGCCTGCGTGCATAAAGACGACTTATGCGCCAACCGCTCGTCAAGGCCCTTTTCAGGGCCCCCATATTTTGCAAACGGAGCTGTGTTTTGAATGCGGCACCCCGTGTCTTTTTAAAAAGTTCACAGGAAAGACCCAGCAAAGGTATGTGGTCCCCAACTTGGATATCGCGTGTTATGATTCAAATAAAAATTGTTCTTGCTTGTTTCGCGCCTTTGATTCCAATAAATGCCGCCGTTGCAGTCGTCCCGCGGTGCTGTTGCTCGCCCATTCGCCGTCGGCGTGCCTCAGCTTCGTAGTCTTTGCTAGCGGCGCACCGGCGAAGGCGGCCTTTGATCCGAATAAATGCCGCCGTTGCAGTCGTCCCGCGGTGTTGTTGCTTGCTCGATCGCCGTCGGCGTGTCTCAGCTTCGTCGTCTTTGCTAGCGGCGCACCGGCGGAGGCGGTTGATCTGACAAACCGCGTTCGGCGTTGGCTAGCATACGGCGTTCGTAAAATGGCGTCAGCTGTTGATGGCTTTACGCGGCGGTACCGTGCGTGCTTCTATTCATTCGGCGTTCGTTGCCATGGTGACGGCGACGAAAGCAGACGAACTTTGTGTTGCGGAAGAACGCTGCGGCGCAGCGATACCAGGTGCGTTCTAAGGCCCTTCCCGCATGCTTTTCAATGGGCGGAAGGCGAACAAAAAGAGTTCGAAATAAGGACTTAACGCAGAAGGCTGCATTTCTCCAGTGCCTCATAATTTGACGAGCCTTGCACGAAAAGCATGTTTTTAGACCGGAGTTTGGAGATAGTTTTTTTTACAACATGGGTCTAAAGTATCAACGTGCCAAAAAGTCAACAGCTTCCAGTCGTTAACAAGGAAAGGTGAGTTCAATATAGCATCATCTGCATTTAAAACAATCGTCATCAAAATTCTGATGACCATGCCGTTCTGCGGAAACGAGGGCAGCGAAACAAATGTGTGCTTATTTTTATTTTGTGAGCTTGCATTTTTAACGCACACTCTTGTACGAAAGTTAAACGGTTATATAGGCGCGTGGAAACAGTACCAAAGTACACTACTCACATGTGAAGGCAATCAGCCAGCACGCACAGTGACACCCCACGACAGTAGCACGCTACTCGCAAACTACTCCCGGCAGCGGTACTAGCAATTGTTGTCTTGGCATTTTCTTTGCGTGTGATCAGGCATTTCTAAAAGTCTGATCATTCAGTAGGCGAGTTAGATATGGCTCAAGTTTGCATTATTTGAAGTTGATTGAATATATTTATTTCGTCCTGCGGCAACGTTGTAGGGTGATTTCGTCAAGGGTACTGGATGCCTGCTACCTTGGACTCATCTCGTGACAGTTCTTAACACTGTTTACGGCAGGTAAGCGTAGTCCGATATTTTATTTTGATTTTCTTGTTCTCATTGGTGCAGTTGAAATGGGGCTCTCGATTTTTATGTTTACTTTGTGTGTGTGCTGTTCATTCATTTCCGAGATAAAATTGATGGTATACTTCGAGTAAATAAATTAGAGTAAGACACACAAGGCACTTGAATGTGTCTTTTTCGGTGTGTTCTTTTTTTGTGTTTTCGGTCTTGTGTGCTGTTCGTCTCATGTCTAAATAAAACATACATTCAATTTTAATATGGCAAATGACTTCGGCAAAAATATTTACATATTTACCGAAGTTCAACATTCGCCAGTTAGAAATTGTTAGCGCGCTTTGTAAACATTTATTACAGAATAAGGTCTTTAAGTTATTGCCGGCAGGGAGACCAGCAGTTATATTGTTGTCTTGGCAATTTATTTGCGTCTGATCAGGCATTTCTTAAAGTCTGATCATTCAGTAGGCGAGTTAGATATGGCTCAAGTTTGCATTATTTGAAGTTGATTGAATATATTTATTTCGTCCTGCAGCAACGTTGTAGGGTGATTTCGTCAATGGTACTTGATGCCTGCTACCTTGGACTCATCTCGTGACAGTTCTTAACACTGTTTACTGCAGGTAAGTGTAGTCAGATATTTCATTTTGATGTTCTTGTTCGCATTTGGGCACTTGAAATGAGGCTCTTGATTTTTATATTTTCTTTGTGTGTGTGGTGTTCGTTCATTTTCCAGAGAAAATTGAGGGTATACTTCGAGTAAATAAATTAGTGTAAGACACACAAGGCGTTTGAGTGTGTCTTTTTCGGTGTGTTCTTTTATTGTGTTTTCGTTCCTGTGTGCTGTTCTTCTCATGTCTAAATAAAACATACATTCAATTTTAATATGGCAAATGACATCGGCAAAAATATTTACATATTTGCCGAAGCTCGACATTCGGCAGTTAGAAATTATTCGTGCGCTTCGCAAACATTAATAGTAGTATATTACGGAATAAGGTCATTAAATTATTGCCGGCAAGGAGACTAGCAGTTATATTGTTGTCTTGGCATTTTCTTTGCGTGTGATCAGGCATTTCTAAAAGTCTGATCATTTTGTAGGCGAGTTAGATATGGCTCAAGTTTACATTATTTGAAGTTGATTGAATATATTTCTTTCGTTCTCCGTCAACGTTGTAGGCTGATTTTGTCAATGGTACTGGATGCCTGCTACCTTAGACGCATCTCGTGACAGTTCTTAGCACTGTTTACTGCAGGTAAGTGTAGTCAGATATTTCATTTTGATGTTCTTGTTCGCATTTGGGCACTTGAAATGAGGCTCTTAATTTTTATATTTTCTCTGTGTGTGGTGCTTTTCATTTTCCAGAGAGAATTGAGGGTATACGCGAACTCATCTCTGTTACGTCACGGCGCGGTGGTGGCGCGTCGGGTGCACTTCCGGTCTGGGGCTGTGGGCGGAAGCCGCCATGGGGCACGTGCATTCCTGTGTTACTTCGGAAGGAACCGGACAAAAACCTGCCTTCTCGTCAAAACGCCGCGACTGGGGCTTTACCAAAAGAGTCGGGAAAGGTTTGAAGGTCAGTTTTCATGCGTTTTCTCCCTGCTCGGTTCGTCCGAGAACGTGAACAGGGGCCGTTAAAAAGGAAAAACAGACGCCGTCGGACCACGATTTCTTGGGCGGAAAGCACTTTGGATTGAATTCGCGGATACTTGTGGTTGTCAGATTTATTTGTTTTGTTCCAACATGAACGCTGGAAAACCGTCAAGTTGCACGGACCACCTGCGGACTGCGTTCAGTGCGTCATCACGTTCAAACGGCCGCCTCATCGTTCGAGCTGTCGTCTGCTCTCTGAAAAGTTTCTGCTTGTCCTCTGCTCGCTCAAACGACAGCGGCCCGTAGACCAGGCGTTGACCCGGTAATTGCGATAAAAAGTGAAGACCTCAAAAGACGTTTAAGTTTGAAGGTTGCTTCGGGTAAGTAGGCTCGGTGTAAACTGTAGATATAGGAGATGTTGATAATTGTTACCAGTGGCCGTCACCGACTTGTTAGGCCTGATTCACTCGGTCCGATTCTGCTTGCGATTTTCAGTATCGACGTCGACATCTCAGCTACGGTTCAGGCTTTTGCAGCCCGAGCGACGTCATGACTGAAAATAGCGAGCGAAATCCCATCATGCGAATAAGGCTTTGGCGTACATTCTGCGGCGTCCAATCGGAATGAATCGCCACATGTTACATTATTCACGCCAAGTTTTTGCGGTGTAACGAGCCTAGTTAACTTCGCTGAGGCCGCTCAAGTAGTCAGACATTGCCAGGAAGACGTAGAATCGACAATACCAACGCGAAAAAGAGCGCGGGGACTCACACCGACGCCGACAACATCCCATTCCAATGGTTTGTTTATGGGCGACGCAAAGCTTCTTGCCCACACCCCCATCGCGCATGCGCGGCGTCGGTGGCGTCCGCTAGGGGCGCTCCGGTTTGTTTGTAAACATGAGTTGGTGTATACTTCGAGTAAATAAATTAGAGTAAGACACACAAGGCGCTTGAGTCTGTCTTTTTCGGTGTGTTCTTTTTTTGTGTTTTAGTTCTTGTTTGCTGTTCTTCTTATGTCTAAATAAAACATACATTCAATTTTAATCTGGCAAAGCCCTTCGGCAAAAATATTTGCATATTTGCCGAAGTTCGGCAGTTAGGGTTGGCGGTCATGGGAGTCGGCTGTGGTGCTGAGTAGCTAATATGGTGTAGCGCTCTGCGGTGTATGGTCTTCCTCTGTCCTTGTCTTAAAGCGCAATCATGTTTTTTTCACGCACAATACCAACTCGCCCAACAATCAGCACTTGTCAATATTAACCTGCTACAGTAGTTGTACCCCTTTGACTAATATTTGTTAGTCACCTAAGTAAATCGGGGGGACAAATTTAAACATGACCGGTGAATACAAAGTGCTTACTAATCTACGATTACCACCCGCCATGTGATAATTTTAGTCAATGGTGGTTAGTCAATAGTTAAACTGGTCACGTCTGGTAAGTATGGTTGATGCCCTTCAATGCCGGAATCAGTGGCCCATCAAATGCTCCAAATGCGCCTTAGAAAAATCTAATATTTTTTCACAGTTTTTTTTAAAATTGGGAGTGATAGACTTCAATTTCATATCACATGATTTCCACCTTTTTTTTTTTTTGGTTCCAGGCAGGCAGTGCAATCTACCCGGTGGCTCTCAGCTCAAGCCTAATTAACCCTGAGGTGCCCAGCTATATGGCACAGGAGTGAGACTTCGAAGCCGCGTCACCTGCTGAGGCAGTCCTGGTTGCATTCTGCCTCTACTTCATCTTTAACTTTGAGTACCATCCCCAGTTCAGGTGCAGATTCATTGCATTGGAGTACTTAACTGCTCTGAAGCTCTCAAATGTGAAGTAACGTGCAACACATTGCTTTCCAACCTAAAAAAATGCCAAAAAGTATTTTCTTTTTTTAATGCCTTTTTATGTAGGTTTAGGGATTTGTTTTATGTCGTCTCTTTAATGCTTTTTTTTTTGTCTGACATAAGGCAGGATGGTTGATTCTGAGAGTTACAGAAGGGAAATGATATTGCTTTAAAGTTACATTTTTGTAATTTCCGAAATCACTGCTTTTTGCTTTGTGTAGCTTTGGCATACTATACTTAATTTGTTTCAGTCTACTTCATAATCGGTGCCTGTAAGCATTTGAGGGTTGTGGTTTTATGTTCACAAAGATTTGTGCTTGCAAGGTTTAAATCAAGATGGTTTTTGATGGCTTTCAGGGTTTAAATACAAGATGATCAAAACTGATTTTTGCAATTCATTTGAAGTGGGTTAGATCCCTTTGGCCCTCGCGGTAGTTAGTTGTAGCTCATTAGCAGCAGGAGATACGAGCCCTTTCTTCTTTCCACAATAGAAGAGCAAATCGCAGAGTCTGCTTTCCTCTACTCCAGCATTCATTCCACTACTGTGGATAGGACGGGCATAGTGTACTGCTGTCCTTGATTTGCAACGCACTAGTCATTACTAGTCATGTCTTGGTTTGTATTGCTTTTTTCAATATGTGTGATACTGAATGTATGTTATATCACAGTGCGTTCACTTTGTTTCTGGTTTGTACAAGACTCCGTCAGTTTGAGTTCACTCTGATGAAGCTTCGCTATTTCAAACAGTGTTCCAAGCATTCACTGTTATTTGCCGGGTAGACACTGATTGTTTATGCACTTTTTTGTGAAAATTTTATTGGCTGTCGCGAACTAGAGTTCCGAAAGTTTTGTTCCAAATGCCTTTATTGCGCTTAGAACTTTTTTAAGATGTCTAGTCATACCATTGATTTTTATACCATTTTGTTTGTGACAGCCACAATAAAACATTGTCATTTATTTTCAGAACTAGTGCCGTCTCCACCTATTATAAGGCCCACCCTTGAAGCATGTACTATCACTCCCACAAAGGGCCATAGTACCTTCCTTTAGGGGGGAAAAGTGATTCCATCAAGTGTATACTTAACCTGTAATAAGGTGGTGAACTGGGCCAGTTGGTTGATGTTATACATAATGGGGAAAACAGCTCAGAAAGCGCGGACTACGAAGAACAAACACGACAGGACAGCACTGTCCTGTCGTGTTTGTTCTTCGTAGTCCGCGTTTTCTGAGCTGTTTTCCTCATCGTGTACATTTACCCCAAAGTGGATCATAGTTCCCTCCATAAGGGGGAAACGTTGAAACTAGGGGCGTGTACTGCTGTTCCGTAAATGGGGCAACTGTTCCCTCTAAATGGAGCGAAAACCAGCCCCTTAAAGCAGGTGCTGTTGCCTCCAAAAGGATGTAAAAGCAGCTGACTTTGAAAGGATGCACTTTTAACCCCAAAACTAACTAAGGTTCCCTCCAAAAGGAGGCAATGTTGCACTCTAACCCAGGGGGTAAGTTTGCACCATCGTTGCAGAGGGTAACGTAACCTCCAAAAGGGGTTGCCCTGTGTGCAAGTCGGTTACTCCTTTAAGGAGGGTACTACAGTACCCTATTTTTTAAGAGTGTGGCGAATTGCGCCATCAGCCCGTAGGCACTAGATGAAAACCGACACATCTCGCCTAAGGACCTTGTCCATTCCATTCCCTTCCGGGAAAAATAAATCGAATTCCATTCCACTCTCCCCAGCGCTGCCACCGTTCCATTCCCGTTCCATTCCGGGGTCACGAAAGTGCGGAATGATTCCGGAATCATTCCAACTAAGGAGTGGCAACTCCGCAGCACTGTTCTCCACCACACACTTTCTTCCCACTTCATCCCTCCATTTGTTTACGCATGAAAGACACTTCCGGAAAAGGAATGCAGCTATTTTCCGCGGAGTCTTTTTATTTTGTATTTGTCTGTTTAGCTGTGTTTTTATTCTATTGTAGGAGAATAGCATCCCTTCTAAGAACAGAGGTCGAAAATCCAACAGGTCCGCGGTTCTGTCGATTGTAATAAATGGACAAAGAGGGGAGACATGTCTTTTTATCAGTTTCATGCAATATAGAGGCGGGTCATTGCTTCAAAGTCGGTTTCGCCTTGAAGCAGAATACGTCTCTTCAAGGAAGAAGCTACGCCCTTGAAGGCAGGTTACTTCCTCACATCAACCAAATATCACAGTTAAAAAAAATGTCGTCAGTGTTTCTGTTTTATTTGCCAATTTAAGACAGAAGTCATCATTTAGTATATATATAGAAATAGAAGAAAAAAAGGGAAATAGTTTCTTATTACTAGTTGCCTACTCCACTGGAAAGATAATTTCTGTTACTCTAACGGTCCTAAAATAAATTCTTTCCTAGATACAAAATTCCTACTGCTCAACCAGGCGGTATTCGATGAAACGGCGTTGGATAAAATATCCGGACCCAGTTCGGCGCAACTCAGTTTTTTGTTCTCGTGTAGCCATTCGCAACTTTCATGACCTATAGGGGCGCACTGGTGCCTATCCAAAATGGCTGACATCTGGATGATCACCGTAGAACAGCGGTACGAGGCTGGATCTGCGACACGTAACTCTAGTTTTGCTAAATACGAGCAGTATTAGAGCTTTACGCTATTTTCTCACGCCATGAAGGTGTAGGCAAGCCCATTTATTATGAGGCCAATCATTCAGGAGCTAGGGAGCGCGATTCTCACAACTCGGTACCACCATCGTTGAAAGTTGCGAATATTGGTGTACTAAATTTTAAGGTGGGCTGGTTGGTTTAACATATTCTGGCTCTTTGTATATTCAGTTTTGGTGTTCATACCACCTAAAAGACAAGATCTGCATTTTCCCCCTTCCTCCTTTCCCCCACCTTCCCCAAACGTCATAGATCTACAGAGCCCCGCCAATAGCTTGCGTCAGTATCGTTGCTAGCACGCCTTGCAGCGTCTTACAAGGAGCACGACCCTAGCATGTGGTGACGTCAACACGGGAGTGTCTGCCGCTTTGCAGCGACTCCCATGGAACGTGTTTGCCGTTCGTGGCGGGTCGGGATCCACTAATGATGACGTCATGCGCAGGCCTTGTCTTCTACCTGGTATTGGTTACTTCCATCCGCTCGACTGTGCGAGTGGACGCGTGGACGGTTCTATACACGATTGCAAGCAGGGCGACTGGCCGCCGCCATGTCTCCGCTCGTGCGGGAAAGCCCGTGCAATTACAAGCTTGTCGAAGCTATGTTCACGCGCATGCTGCACGAGCGTGCGCGCATGGGGCACCAGTGGGGCACCATGCTTGCAATTGTCTATAGGGAGTATTCACTGGCGGCCATAGCTGTGTGCTCGGCTGCGGAGCGCGTGCTGAACGCGAGCTTCCACAGTTCTTTCGCCACGTGCATTCCGCACCACCAAGATTGCCGGTCTTGGCAGCCTATTAATGCGAGCTCGTTCTGAGCGTGATGTATCCCATTCCTTTAATAAATACGTTTTCTCACTCACTCACATGCGCTCTAAACAGTGACCTCAAATATGGCGGCCAGTGAATACCTCCTATTATGACGCGAACCCCAGAGAAACTTATACCGCTGTTAAGGGCCGCCCACACTAGCGAGAAAACACGAAGGCGACTGCGAGAAACCAGGACATCCGTGCTGCTTATGTCGCGTGCCGTTCTCGCGTTTTCTTGCTCGTGTGGGTGGCCCTATACACGGGCACACTTAACCGCGGTTAACTCAGCTTAACTGCTGTTGCGTGGCACCACAGATACCGCACTATACTCTCGGACAGCTATTCCAGAAGAAGTGAAGGCGCGCGTGCACTGCTTTGATGGGTGCTCAAGATGGTCCAGCGCACGTTCGCCCATAGCTTTGACTGCATATCTGCAGAACGTTGACGGCAAGTATTGTGCGCTAACTGTGGCGTAGCGTAACTGCAGTTAAAGGGACACTGACACCCCCCAAAAAATTTTTTTCATTTTTTGCCAGGCGCTTTATTATGGTGTCGGAGGACTACCCAATTAATATTTTGCAACAGAGTAGCGTATTTTTTTAATAAAGCCAAAAAACGCAACTGCGCGAAACCGAAACCGAAACGGAGAAGTGGAGAGGATAGCGGGAGTGGCGGAAGTCACGTGGCTACACCCGACCGCGCTTTTTTTTTTTTTTCCTCCTTTTTTTTTTTTTTTTTTTCTCCTGCCGCGCAGCAGACGACGACGAATCCTAATTGTTTTGTTCTATCCAAGATTTCTCTTTCGAAGGAAGAAAGATTCGCCGGTACCGCGAACGAAGTAGAGGTCCCACGCCCGTCGTCCCCTGCCATCGCCGTCCAGCACGCTAGTCCCAGTCCCACGATACGCGATACGACGCTGACGACGCCATGTTGAGAACTATCTACGCAGTGAACGCACGGAGGCTTCCGGTTGTGTGTGCACCTTTTTTTTTAATCAACGTTATTGCAGCTTTTTAGAAGCCAGAAAAAATGGGTTTCATATTTATTTCTATTTTTAATATTGACTGTGTGCCTTCAATGACCCACGACTTCGATTAAATTTGGGAATCGCATCGATACCTTAGGAAAAGAGAGTGAGCGAGACTCGAACCGGCTAGTTCTTGATCGGCGGTTTTCGGGCGGAAAGAAACCGAATTTCGAGCCGCAAATTTTGTTCTGGGTAGTTGGGCCCTCATATGTCATGTACGACTAAAAATCTCGGCGAGCATAAATGCCCTGTCAGTGTCCCTTTAAGTATGCCCGTGTAACAAGGGTATTAGCAGTCGCAAGGGCCGTATACGCGCTTGCACGGGGTACCGTCAAACTGAGCTCGCAGCTACAGATGACGAATTAAATGTAGAGTAACCCTGAATAAACGATTACATTATGCATGCAGCGTCCGGCCCTGCGTTAGCATACTCAAACCAGCAAAAGCAAAATGTCGATTACGTTCAAAACACACACACACGCGCGCGATTGATTGTTTTGCGCTGTAGGGTGCTCTGTAGGACGCTTTTTCAGTCATTTCGATGCAAATAGTTTTCATGCGGACACTCTGGTGCGATGTTTGGGCGCAGGAAATATTATTTTATGATAAACGCGCAAATTACTTTTTTTTCGTTTTTTTTTTATCAATCATCTTTCTATCACCAATTAGTGTGACGCTGTCACAAGACTACCGGTTTTGTTAAAGATTTCAAAGTAAACGTCCAAAATTATATAATTTATTAGGGGTAAAGAAATAAAAACAAAAATATGAGGCATTTAAGTTTAAAAAGGATTGAGACTGCGATCGTCGTTCCAAAGAATCTGGGGTAAGCAACCCGCGGTTCCAACCCTCCATGTTACGCTCAGGGTCGCTAAACTCGTCAGATACAACTTTCTTCGTGTTATGACATAGCGGGGGGAGGAGCCGAAAGATTGCTGCGAAGTTTTCTTCTCTCACAAACCCGCAGATCCGTATATCTTCGTGACGTTTTTCATTGAAAGGGGGAAAAATCCCTACTACTCCCTAGGCGCCGAGCTAGAGCAGCACACGGAGACGAATGTCACGATGAAGATTATCAGCTGCGACCTTGATGGTCTCTAAAAAGCACAGCGGAGGCTTGGGTAATTGCATTCTAAAATCAACACCGTCGAACTTGATAGTCTGATATCGTTCTTATTTCCACCGATAAAGCAGAATTTACTAAAAAAACGTCCCTGTCGTCCCTTTTATTTATCTCGGCCTTTTGAATCCACCTCTTTCGAAATCATGGTTCCAGAGTTTCTGGTATGAAAACACATGTTCGCGTTCCATGGATTCACGAGCGGCCATGGCATGCTTTCAAGCGAGATCTCGTGAGAGCGCTCGTGGTGTGGACGCGCGTTCTCTACCAAAAACTCTTGAACCGGTGATTTCGTAAAGAGGTGGATTTGATCAGAGTGTAGCCCGACGTGGCTAGGTCACAAGCAGCCGAGTAGCATTGTCCACCTTTGGACGGATTTCGCTTACAGGCAGTTGTCCCCCATCAGCGGGAGATAAAATCCTTTTATGATAGACTTTCAAAGATAAGCCAAACTGGGATTAATTCTGTGTTCATCAACTGAAATAAGAGTAATGTCAGTTTGGTCAATATTGACGTTGATGTTTCGAGAACGCGAGGACGCCAAGCTTTCGTCGTACACAACCAAACTTTTCACCGTCGACTCGAACACGCACCATCAAATTTGTCGTTCACAACTGATCATCCTGACCCTGACGTCAAAGTTATGAACTATAAAAGGACGTCACTGAACGCGCCTGCACACAACGTGCCCTGGCACGAGCCTCTCGATTGAAAGTCTGTCATGGCCGCTCGTAAGTTCATGGAACGCGCCCCGTTTTAATTCCAGAATCTCTAGAACCATAATTTAGAAAATTGGACGCTGTGCTGTTTTTCGTCATCGCTCAATTGGAACGCCTCTAAGCAGGGTCGTCGGAACAGAAGAACGGGGAGGGGGGCGATTCACCCCCCCCCCCCCCCCAGTGGCGTTCAAAAAGGGGGCGCAAAGGGCATAAGGGTGTAAGGGGGGGGGGGGGGATATCGCCCCAGCCTCGGACTATAGCATTTTAGAGAGTTATAATAAAAAAAAATGACACACGTTTACAGTTCTCTATAATGTCGAATTAAAGCACAGCTCTTGAGGAGGAGGAGGGGAGGGCACGGAGGGGAGGGTATGCCTCTCCGCCTCCCCTCCTCCTATCATTTTGCTTTCTCATTTAGCGGGGAAACCTAATTGGTGTCAAAATCACGTGACGTCAATTTCCCCACTAAATTTAGTGAAAAAACGTCCCATCATGCAACGCGCGCGCAGTTACGCCGACGGCGACGCCGCTCAAGCTCGAAAGGGGCGCATAAGAGTTGCGCTCTAAACATTCGGGGGAAGGGATATCCCCCTTCTTCACTACTATCACCCCACCCCCCTTCTCTCTCTCTCTCTCTCTCTCTTCCGAACAATTTCTACGGCCCTTCCTGATCCCTATTTGAGTGTGTGTTTGTGTTGGTTATACCTTTTTTTCCCTTTCCACGGCTTTTTCTCGCCATCCCCCCTCGCCCCCTCATCTCTCAGACATTACCGACGTCTCTATATACAACGCCTGTGGGTGACCCCGGTGGCGTTGTTGACAGTGGCGGAAGATGAGCTCTGAAACCGCGTACACCGCGCACGGCTCCACAATATCACAAAGTTTAATCTTCGCTTCGATTCCGAAGCGAAGATTTTGGCCTCAAATAACTCCTTCCCAAAGTTGTGAAACGTCACTTTGTCGTCACCAATAACTTCAACAAACGACGATCTTCCGACGAGAAAGTTCAGAGTATTTGCAGCCCGCCTAGGTACAATCTACGTTTCATTGACTCTATCGCGGCGTAGGGATGTAGGGAAACGCGGGCGCGACGTCATCAGTGCAGCCGTTCAATCGGCTGGCCCCACGGTGTTGCTCGCGCGCGCTCCGATGAAGCTCGCTACAACTTTGTGCCCAACATTCTCGCTGGAATTTGAGCACCGAGAGAGCTTGGATGATTGACATCTCGTCCCGCGTGACGCCAACGTCGCGGGAGTCCAATCAGCACGCTCCGCGAACTTCGTGCCCAACTTTGTGTTTGACGAGTTTAGCGACCCAGGAGAACGAAACTGAGCAAGAACGCCACAGAGGCAGTCAGAATCGTAAAAATGTCAAGCTAAAAACAACACGTGGCGCTCAAGTGAACGTTCAGGTGTGTGTTACAAAGTGCAATATATATTTTTCTTTTATATAGCCGATCGCAACTTTTCAATCTGGGTATCTATCACAATAAAAGAGAGCTGAAAGTATTAAAATGTTAAACCCCGGAATTTTGGTCGGTCTCTAAAGAGCTCTTTAATTTAAAACGCGAGTACATCGTGAAGTTAGGGCGTAGTCCTCTTTCTTCGATGCAAATCTTGTCAGGTTTATGTAAAAGGCTCCGCCTTTCCCTGGTCGACTCCTCGACGAGGCAGGGGAACCACGGCTTGGGCAGCTTGGTCATGTCCTCGCCTTCTTCGAGCGTTTCAGGAAGCCTCTGGTTGTTGGTCTCGGGCAGCGGGAACGTCAGCAGCGACGACACGCAGGACAAGACGCCCAGGATTAACAGGGGCAGGAACTTGCCCCAGAAGGCCTGAAAGGAATATTATATCCTATCAGCACCGCCAGCACTATTGCAAAATGTAAAACAAATGAGTTCATGACTATTGTTCTACAGACCCGCTGGTGCCGCTTGGCTGAAAGACTTCGTTAATTAATTAACTAATC
Source organism: Ixodes persulcatus (assembly GCA_013358835.2). NCBI lineage: Eukaryota > Metazoa > Arthropoda > Arachnida > Ixodida > Ixodidae > Ixodes > Ixodes persulcatus. Next base: position 225,328 of record JABSTQ010010328.1, on the reverse strand, counting down.
TGTTGCGGAACATTCGTTGTGATCTATTTCACCATACTACACTTTCTATAAATGTTCTTTCTCAGCCTGTTTTATACTCTTCATTGCAAGGGCGTAGCCAGAGAGCGGGGCGGTGCTGATAAGGTTTCAGCCCCCTTCCCCCCCATTGCCCCGTCCCAAATGTAATTAACGTTATATACACATGCATAACGTACCTCCCCCACCCAAACCCACTCCCGAAGTTACAAAGGCACCACCCATACCAGCCCCCCTTCCCCCTCCCCCCCCCCTATCTCCCTGGAAAAACAGTTTTGCTAGGCCACCGCTGCATTGTAATACACCCTGCTAAAATTCCAATTGGGAATAGCGATACTCAAATATATGTAAATGAATAGCAATCCTTTACTGCGCTGAAGACTGGTAAAGCAAACAGAAAATGTAATGACAACAAAAATCAAAAACAAAAACATATAAGTCTGGGAAAGAATACAGGGCAGCAAATTGATGGTCCAGGCACATTTGTAGAAACCGCAGGAGTGATTATGAATGCGATAGCATTTATCGTTGCACAACGCCCAATTTAGCGGGAAACTGAGTTGGTGCATAAGTCGTGACGTCAATTTTAGAGCGCAGCTCTTAGGCATCCGTTTCCGCGTATAGCGGCGTCGCCGTCGCCGTCGGCGTAACCGCCCCGCTAAATTTAACGGGAAATTGAAGTGGTGTTGAGGTCATGTGACATAAATTTTCCCGATAAATCTACCGGAGAAACTAAATTTGTTCATGAGTGACGTAACACTGAAGTCATATGACGTCTTTTTCCCCTCTAAATTAAGTGGGGAAACTGAATTGGTTTTGAGGTCAAGTGGCGTCAATTTTCCAGCTAAATTAGAAGGGGAACTGTGGGAGGAGGGGAGGGTACGGAGGAGAATGAGGAGGAGGGGAGGGTATCGCGGAGGAGGAGGGGCATACCTCCCTCCCCCTCCTCAAGAGCTGCGCTCTAATTTCGCACTACAGAGATTTGCAGACGTCTTTAATTTTTTACAGCGAACCTGTTTAAGGCTAGGGTTTCGTGGATTTTTCGTGTGCGTCAACAAAAACTCAATTTCCACCGCTAAATTTGGCGGGTAAATTCCCCCGCCAAATTCAGCCGAAAAATGTTCCTGCCAAATTTAGCGAAAAAAATTTCCCGCAAATTTAGCGGGAAACTTTTCTCGCCAGAGTTAGCAAAAAAATTTCCCCGCCAAATTTAGCGGATAACTTTTCCCAACTAAATTAGCGGAAAAAGTTTCCTGCTAAATTTAGCGGAAAATTTCCCTGCTAAGTTTAGCGAAAAACTTGTCCAGCTAAATTTATCAAAAAAATTTCCCCGCCAACTGTGGCGGAAAATTTTCGTCACCAAAATTAGCGGAAAAATTTCCCCGCAGAATTAGCAGAGAAATTTCCCCGCAAAATGTAGCGGGAAAGTTTTTCCGCTAAAATTAGCGGGAAGGAGGAGGAGGGAAGCGCACCGCCTTCTTTCTATCATGTCGTTCCAAGCGCTTGCATGCCTAGTTTCCTTTCCTTCCACCTAGCGGTGGTCCCGTCGCACATGTCTAGTTTCCTTCGGCTCCTCGGGGCGGCGATAGTCCTCGACATGAGTGTTCGTACCTTTCGTCACGATGACCACCGATCAAGTAAATAAATGTGGTTGTACCTTTGTTCAAAATTCTGTCACGTCTGTGTCGTGTGCTAAACAGCTTGGCTTTTCATCCACCTTCACAGAGTGGAATGGCTCATGATTTTTCCACTAAATTTAGCGGGGAAACTGAATTGGTGCGTAGGTCACGTTACCTGACATGAGAAAGTCTAAGGACGTCGGGTCCATAGGGGTCGACCTCTAGGATGATCTCAAGGACGACGTCGAGGACAACGTCCTTGAGGACGACGCCAAAGACGACATCTAGAACGACCTCTAAGATGACATCTAGGGGCTCAAGGACGACCTCAAGGACGACCTTCAGGAAGATCTCAAGGACGACGTCAAGGACGACGCCTAGGAAAACCTTTAGGACAACCGCTAGAATTATCTCAAGGACGACATCTAGGACGACGTCGAGGATGACGTCCTAGGGGACAAAGGGAAGACTGACGTCTAGGACGACCTCTAGGACGACTTCGAGGACGACGTCGAGGACGACCTCAAGGTCGTCAGGTATACTGGTCAGGTCTAATGATCTACTGGGCATAACTACTGCGCATTAGGAGGCCAGGTTAATAAATACCTACACAGCTGAAAATCGTTAGTAGCTTAATAATGCTATCCCATTACAAGAGAGAGGGGGACATTTGCAAGCAGCACATAGCATTTCTGAGTGACACCGTAGACTCTTCGTGGCTTGGTAACTTATTAGGCTTTTGAACTTTTGTGCAGTCTAGTCTCACAATGCTTATTATGACCGAACATGCTGGCGGGCCTTCTCATTAGAGGAGGTTAACGGCAAAGGTTTCTAGTGTGCGTGTACCGAATTTTCACATATTCGGATTTTTAGCACGTACTCATGTTGACGTTTTTGTGTGCTCTTATTTCACCACCTGTAAAACACACAGCACAGTTTGATCAAAAGCAAAGTTGGTGTTTGTTCGCACTGTAGCATAAGCAGCTTAAACACTAAATGTTACTTCGATTTAAAAAAAAAAAGTGAATGTTGCTTTGGGGGAAAATACCTTATTAGTCATTAGGATTGAGTGTCGGCCGCTGCGGCCGACACTCAATCAATCGGAATCTGAACAAATTGAACCGAATGGAAAACACAGGCACAAAAAAGTAGCTAAATAATCAATGCCGTCTGTACGGATTTATTTATCTTGTTTTCTCGTATGTTTCAGTGAGAGGTTTGTTTCTCGGCATTCTGGACACGTTAAGCGTAACAGTTGGATGAATATATAACGGACACTAGGTTAGTCTGGCGACTGTAGGATTGGCTCACCAATTGAACAACTTGAGAACTAAGAAATTTTCCCAGAGATCCGAAAGCTTGGCGTATGGAGAGAGCTTGAGAACGTATCTCGGTTGGGTAAATCTCGGCAGCATACAGGTATCCGACGTTGTATGCCGTGGTCAGGGCGAAGCGGCCCACCATCATCACAGCAAAGATTGCGACCAACTTGCCTGGAAAAGAAGAACAATTTGAAAATAATGCATTTTTCTTTGAACTTTAAGAGAGGCCTTTGTACAATATATGAATGCATGGTTCCCTTACACATTTCGCCCTGCTAAACAGAAAAATACATTGTGTGTTTTGTGATAACTGACCCCGATTATTCAAGCATGGCTGAGATGTCGTGCCATCATTTACTGTCGTATGGGCTAATGGCGACTTCAGCGAAATGTACGGCACCCAGTGTCTAGTTTTCGAAGTTGTCAAGACAGGTTCACCCGCCAGCTTGTACGAGTAGATAGAATTTTATTAGCGTCTGTTTATCTGAACACGAAACTGTAAAAGAATGTTACAAAATGCGTGCTGGAAATCGCAGCCACCATGTCTCTGTTCGTATAGGAAAGCACATAAAATTGCAAGCCTTCCAAAGCTTGCACCTTCATGTACACGCTGCGCATGCTGAAACAATGGTTTGTTTTCCTAAAACCTTTGCGCAAAAAAAAAAAGTAGTAAGAACTTTTTTGAAGCTATGTACTCACGACGCATCTTCAGAACGAAGTTGGAGAGCTTCGATGCGAAAAAGTGAAAGAGCGTTTCACCGCTCGAACAGTTAACTTTAAACGGGGATTCAACGGTGTATTACTTCACGCTATTTCTTTGCAGTTTTCGTTTGTTAGTGTGCTGTCGGTATCGGGCACTATAAAGAGCGTCCTTGCTCCAAGGAGAAGAGCATTGAGGTAAAGTATGCTCGCGCCAGTTCCTCCCGGAAGGCTGCATAAAACTCCTGGAGGTTTGCTCAAGAGCGATGCGCAGAGCTCAGTCTCACCGTAGCAGGCAGCCACACCAAGGTAACAGAGCGCCGCCAGCGTGTAGGCGGCCATCATGCTCGGGCGCCGTCCCCAGCGGTTAGCCAGAGGCAGCGCCAGCCCCGTGGCTAAGATGTCCACGGCGTTGGTGGTTGACGTCATGACGAACGGGTCGTCCGTCGCCGTGGCCGCGTACAGCTGGCCCGCCGAGTAGGTCAGGCACGAGAGCAACCTTGGGTGGGGCGAACACAACGCAATGCGAAGGTGCCGCTACCCCAGCAAAAGTCGGCGCAGTTGCCCTCAAAATACATCTGAGAAATGGTTCACCGTTCTTAGTAATGACATCACGCTCGGGACTTTACCTGTCAGTGCAGAACACCATAATTTGCCTCGGATTTACTGTAGCCAGTCTGGCACGGAAGCAGTCGATGTGAATTATTACGCGTTCTTAATCGTTAATTGCGTTTGGTAAAAATTAAAAATCTAACACACGTTCTCCCTGATTACACTCCAGAGATCGGAACCGAAATTGTGTACTGGGTTTTTAAAACCAAATTACATCAGTAATACAGGCGACATATAGATGCCATTTTTGTTTCCGTGTCTTCAATTGTCATGCAAACTTTCAGTGGGCTAATGTTAAGCGCACTGTTAACTAATGGTCAAGATGATTCGCACCTAAGAAATTAAAGATATATAATCCTTGGGCTCCACAACAATACTTAAAAAACAAGCGAGCTGGTGTTGATTCATGGTAATAAAAACCCGAGACTCAGTAACACAAAAGGGGACGACCACAACACAAAGCTGTTCGTCCCCTCCTGTGTTCCTGAGTCTCGGGTTTTTATTACCATAAATCCTTGGGTTACCTGCAAAATCAAAACTTGAACGTATATTCAAGCGGTTTGGACTTCTAAGTCTACTAAAAGTTGTTCGCAACTAAGAAACACCGTTTAATTAAATTATTGCCAAATAAAAAAAAATCTACACTATAAAAATTTTGGTATTCCTCTGACATATCGACAAAAGCAGTTTTGTCGTGCGTGTAGTGATATCATCATCATTAATTAGTATTGGCTTAGCTAACAGATATAATTGTTTATTTCATATGTTAACATCGAAGATGCTCGATCTTGAATTTGACTCTTTCGTTCGATGCGCGTGAGTCAAAGATACATCACCCTATCTTTGATGTGCAAAATTTGGTAAGCTTGGGCCTTTCTGTCTAATCTAAATCATTAAGCAAACTCTCCAACCTTCCACCATTCTTCACTAATAGGAATGAGTTTGACGAAATTTGTCTGCACAATTAAGCAATTATTGAAGGCTTCTTTTGCGATTCGGCAATTGGTGCAGGCAACCGCGGTCATCTCAATTGGCTCATTAAATTAAACCTGCCTTTATTTCTTTGATTCCTTTCGTTTGTTAAAAAAGAGTAGGGGCACCTTTAGTCACTGACTGAAGGACAATGGTAGGACGTGTATTTCGAACTCCCGACCTCCTCCAGCAGGCTACTCCGTGCTTTCCACCGTGCTTCGGCTGCGCGTGCACGCTATAGGCGCACGAGAAGCCGCGGAGCATCGTCGAAGGGAGGAAACCCGCGCTGAAGGCGGGAAAAATGAAACTCCTCCCTCTTGTTCTCACCTTGACAGTGACTATAGACCTTTCAAATAAACGCCGTCTGCGAGCTGCCATTTTTCTTTGCTGGGCTGTGGAACGCCTTCTGAGCACGCGCAATAGCTCCCTTTGCGAAATATCGTACGCTGCGCCTGCGTCCACAGCCCAGTGACTCGGCATTTTTCGCCCGGGTGATAAGCGATGGAAAGGTGTATAGCATGTGACAATCACACATTTGTACGCACCACAAGAAGAGGGTAATGAGGAAGTTTCTTCGGAGAGTTGGAAAACGAAAGACGTCCATGGTACTCCTTTTCTTAATGACATCGTTCTTGTCCGGGAACTGTAAAAAATATAATATTATTAATAAATTTTCATGATTGTATACGTGTGAAGCGTGTCACAATTAATACGAACAATGAATCACTCTTTTTTATCTGCCTGTTTTTTGTTTTATTGATAAAACAAATTTCTTCAAAATTGTGATGGAATGTGTCCATCCTCGGTACCAACATTGGCTGTAAAAGGCGGTGTTTGTCAATATCCACTCTGAGCAAAGAATTAGAAGTGTCGATGCCGTCTCGATGAAAAAGAGCGCTCTGGTAATTTAAAAAAAAATAGTCGCAAAGCAATAAAAAAAAAGATAGGACGATATGGTGGTCATGCTGCGTAGCCCGGGGTACTTTCCTACACATCGCACAGTGCATTTTTATACGTATCGCGGAATTTTTTTCTTTTGTTAAAGGACACATGCAAAGGAAAAAAGCATATTTTTAAACAGCTTAGATGGAAAAAGGAGGTCATAAAACGATTTTACAACGAATAAAAAATATTTTTAGAGCTATATTTACGGCGCTATACGAATTTGTAGTTGGCGCCCACGGGCGCCGCGGAAAAGTGGCCCTTATTTATCACGTGACTGGCCCTTATTTGTCACGTGGTGCTTGCGCTCTTTCGGAAGCTTCCTTTGGCCTCCAAAAGTAACTTATTCATCTTTGTTTCAAGTATAACAAAAAACTAAGATTAATAAGTAACTTTTAGAGCCCAAAGGAAGCTCCTGAAAAAGCGAAAGCAGACGTAGACCTCTGCGCCGGTCAGATGACGGCGGCGGCGCCCCGAAGCAGACGAACTTGTGCGGCTGCGGCGACGGCGGCGTGGAGAAACGCGTTGAAGCGGCGTCGCACAACGCTCGTTGTGCGGCGGCGGCGTGACTTTGCGGCGTCGGCGACGGAGCGCGGCGGCGCGCGGGCCTCCCACGTGACCAGCGGCAGCTAACGCGGGTGCCAACTACAAATTCGTTTTGCGCCGTAAATATAGCTCTAAATTTTTTGTTTCTTCGTTGTAAATTCGTTTTATAATATTCTTTTTCCATCTAGCCTGTTTAAAAAAAAGTTCTTTTCCTTTGCATGTGTCCTTTAAGGCATAAGTAGTCACTGGAACTTCGTGTTTTACATCGCTCCAAATTTTATGGGTCCAGCGGCGCTGTTGACATATTCACTAAAGCACAGGCGTTAATGCAGAGTAACTGTCATAAAATTCAACGTCTCAGTCACCCCGTGCATATCGAAAGTAACGTACAAACAAATAAAAAGAACAGAAAAATGAAAGCCGTTTACAACTCCCTGTAACGCCGAATTAGAGTGCAGCTCTTGAGGAGGAGGAGGGGAAGGTACGGGAGAAGGCTATGCCCCTCCTCCTCTCCTGCTCGCCTCCCATTTAGCGGAAAATTTTCCGCTAAATTTAGCAGGGAAATTTTTTCGCTAAATTTAGCGGAGAATATTTTCCGCTAAATTTCGCGGAGAATTTTTTCCGCTACATTTAGCAGGGAAATTCTTTCCGCTAGATTTAGCGGGGAAAATTTTCCGCTAAGTTTAGCGGGGAAATTTTTCCGCTAAATCTAGAGGGGAAAGTTTTAGGCTAAATTTAGTGGGAAAATTTTTTCCGCTAGATTTAGCGGGGAAATTTTCCGCTAAATTTAGAGGGGGAATTTTCCCGCTAAATTTAGCGGGAAACCTTTTTCCGCTAGATTTAGCGAGAAATTTTTTCGCTAGATTTAGCGGGGAAAAGTTTCCGCTAACTTTAGCGGGGAAATTTTTCCGCTAGATTTAGAGGGAAATGTTTTCGCTATTTTGAACGGGAAAATTTTTTTGCTAAGTTCAGCGGGGAAATTTTTTCCGCTAGATATAGCGGGGAAATTTTTCCTGGCGGGGAAATTTTTTCCGCTAGATTTAGCGGGGACATTTTTCCGCTATATTTAGCGGGGAAATTCATCCGCTAAATTTAGCGGGGCAATTTTTCCGCTAGATTTATCGGGGAAAGTTTTCTGCTAAATTTAGCGGGGAAACTTTTCCGCTAAATTTAGAGGAAAAATGAAAGCCGCTTACAACTCCCTGTAACGCCGAATTAGAGCGCAGCTCTTGAGGAGGAGGGGAAGGCACGGGGGGGGGGGGGGGTCACGTGACCTCGAGGGGTGCGGACGGAGAAAATTTTCCGCTGAATTTATCGGGGAAAATTTTCCGCTAGATTTAGCGGGAAAATTTTTCCGCTAAATTTAGCGGGGAAAATTTTCCGCTAGATTTAGCGGGGAAAATTTTCCGCTAAATTTAGCGGGGAAAATTTTCCGCTAGATTTAGCGGGGAAAATTTTCCGCTAAATTTAGCGGGGAAAATTTTCCGCTAGATTTAGCGGGGAAAAGTTTCCGCTAGATGGAAAATTTTCCGCTAGATTTAGCGGGAAAAGTTTTCCGCTAGATTTAGCGGGGAAACTTTTCCGCTAGATTTAGCGGGAAAAGTCTCCGGTAGATTTTTTCTCTAAATTTAGCGGGGAAAATGTTCCGCTAAATTTAGCGGGGAAATTTACCCATCATGCACCGCGCGGTTACACCGACGGCGACGCCGACGGCGACGCCGCTCAAGCCGGAAACGGGCGCCTAAGAGCTGCGCTCTAAAATTTACCCATAATGCACCGCGCGGTTACGCCGACGCCAACGGCGACGCCAACGCCGACGCCGCTCAAGCCGGAAACGGGCGACTAAGAGCTGCGCTCTAAAACAGCGCGAAGACGAGGACAAGTTAAAAGGTAACCGACAGGACACAGCGCCGTATACACCAACTCATGTTTACAAACAAACCGGAGCGCCCCTAGCGGACGCCACCGGCGCCGCGCATGCGCGATGGGGGTGTGGGCAAGAAGCTCGCGGTCGCCCATAAACAAACCATTGAAATGCGATGTTGTCGGCGTCTGTGTGAGTCCCCCTGCCCTTTTTCGCGTTCGAATTGTTGATTCTACGTCTTCCTGGCGATGTCTGACTACTTGAGCGGCGTCAGCGAAATTACCGAGGCTCGTTACACCGCAAAACTTCGCGTGAATAATGTGACATGTGGCGATTCATTCCGCGTGGACACAGCAGTATGTACGCTAAGCCGGATTCGCATTATGAGATTTCGTTCGCAATTTTCAGTCGCGACGCCGCTCGGGCTGCAAAAGCGTGAACCTTAGCTGAGGTGGTCGACGTCGATACTGAAAATCGCAAGCAGAATCGGACCAAGTGAATTAGGCATAACAGGTCGGTGATGGTTACTGGTAACAATGATCAACATCTCCTTGTATCTACTGTTTACATCGAACCTGCTTACCAACCTTCAAATTTTAGTCTTTTGAGGCCTGCCCTTACATCTTATCGCAAGTACCGGGCCAACATTTGGTCTACGGGCCGGCGTCGTCTAAGAGAGCAGACGACAAAACGTTTGAAAGAGCAGACGACAGTTCGAACGAATAGGCGGCCGTTTGAGCTTGAAGACTCACTGAACGTAGTCCGCAGGTGGTCCGCACAACTTCACGGTTTTCTGGCGTTCACGTTGGAACAAAACAAATAAATCTGATGACCACAAGTATCCGTGAATTCAAACCAAAGTGCTTCCCGCCCAAGCAATCGTTGTCCCACGGCGTCTGCTTTTCCCTTTTCACGGCACATATCCAGATTCTCGGACGAACCGAGCACGTGAAAACTGACCTTCAAACATTTCTCGACTGTTTTGGTACGGCCCCAGTCGCGGCGTTTTGACGAGAAGGCAGGTTTTTGTCTGGTTCCATTCAAAACAACGCAGGAATACACGTCTAGCATGGGGACTTCTGCCCACAGCCCCAGACCGGAAGTACGACCGACGCGCCACCACCGCGCCGTGACGTAACAGAGATGAGTTCGTGTATACCAACTAGCCCAAACTTCAACGGGAAACAAACTTCTTCGCAGAGACGCGATTTTGTTTTTTATATTCTTAGTAAATGCCGGTTCTCACATACAGCATAGCACTGACTCAGCGCTAATTTAGCATTGTGTCGTCACTATTTTAGCGCTTTTTAATCCTCTCACTGTTGAGGTTTTCCTTTCATTCATTTTAACACCACTGGAAACCCCTCCGTAGTGAGATTCTTTTCATAGGAACCCATCAGGCGTCCTTGGCGACACACCTAACCCTAAGCTGGTGGTCACCTCTTAGTGAGTCAGTATGCCATTCGCAAATAAACGGTGATCTGTTCCGCATAGACTATACATGATAGTCCGACAGGAAGCTTATTACTTATGTGATGATTTTTGAGCTACCCTAAGCAAATAGTCTTTTTTTCTTCTTATTGCTAATTTTCTCTCATTTCATCCTTTCCCCAAAAGCTAGGAAGCAACTTATCATGGAGACCCACACAATTCCTGGCCTTTTCTTTTCGCATCTCAAAATAAAGTACAAACAATTTCAATATTGCACGGATTAGTTTATCCTGCAGCAATGACAAGGTACACGGTTTTAGGGCAAAACGGAGTCCCTCGACGGTGTTCCTTCGCGTATCAAACCAGCATATGCTACCTTATCATCCAGTGTGACACATCTTTGCAACGTTTCATATAGGGAACATAATATGAAGTCTCCGAAGTTTCCTCCTCACTTCGTTTGAAACCGCTAGTAAACCAACCATTTTATCTACACACGGCCGGTGCTGAATCAGCGCTGTTTCCAGTGTTGCACCAGCGCTGAATATAGTGCTGTTGTAGCTATATTTTGAAAACTAAGTGATGGTTGAATAAGCGCTGGGTTAGAACTGTGGTGTACGCGGTAACCGACTTTTGAGACACCCTGAACCCGGGTTGGTTTTTCAGTTAAATACATTGGTAATTTAGCCTACGATGCGCTAAGGACCTATGAAACAAATAGTACATACGAACATCATTTAGTACTTAAACAAACGATGACGCGTGCAGTAATAAATGTTCGCTACATTTTGTTTTTCCTTATTGAAGATAGGGGCACATCTTAATAAGCCATTGAAAAAGTGTACCTGAAGAGAATTGAAGGCGTCCGGGTCCACTTGCTTGCCATTCACCTTGGCTATCCACTGGAGAATCTTCTTGGTTCTTTTGATATTTCCCTTGGCGATTAGCCATCGCGTTGACTCAGGAATAAACCTGCACAAATAGAAATTTATACTGATTTAATCCGTTTAACCGTCGATGTTTTACGAAGATATTTATCAAGTGGTGTTGCTGCCAGTGAACATCATCATGGTTTTCTCAGGGCAACAATCAAAACGATCTCGAGAAGACTGGCAGCTAGAAGGGTGCTGAGCACTAGCGTGTGTGCGTTTGCCTCGCGTATTGCCTAGTCCGCCGGAATTGCGATTTTGCAAGTGCGGGCGGTAATTTATGTATGCGGTGCAATCCTCTATTTGCACTTCCCAGCTATAGGTAATGGCCGCGTCACGGATTTCGATCGAACTAATACTAGAAACAGGCGTTAAAGCCCCACGGACGTGTCCGCGTATCTCTGCTGACTGCGGCGAAGAATATAAAAACTTATTCGAAGTTAGCTCTGTGCGTCCAGGATGTCCGAGCCGGGTGGTCGTAAACACAGTAGGCATGTATGCACTCACTTCCAGGTGACAAAAGTTTAATTAGAGCAAATGGAAAGATGCAACAAATGCGGAACTATCTTCAAAGAAAACACAAAAAACGTTGTTTTTTTTTTACTTAAGGCGTTTTCATAACTAGTATAATGATCATAATTTGTTGTAAATTCCAGGTGTATCAGGGTACCGGCGATTTGAGATTTAGCGGCTGCTTTATACTTTATAAGAAATGTCAGACGAAACAGGAAAGTTTGGTTGAGCTACAAAGACTCCCATAGTCACTGTAAAGTGCGAATAGCTTGGTTAAGAAACTCGATTATTTTGGTTGGTGCTAAGGATGGAAAATTTCCGAAAATTTTGAAGGCCAAAAATACCTACGAAAAAACTTTTTTTTTTAAGTTTTAAAAACATCGGCAAACTTGTCTGAGCAGGAATAAGTCATCAAAATTCTGAAAGAGAGCGACAAAAATCGATAACTGCAAGTATTTTCTGCGAAATCTTGTCGTGTAGTATCATATGTTAATTTTTTAGCGTTAACGCGAACTTTTGTCAATTTAACCGATTCTTCGCTACTCATTTGGCAACTGTCAGCAGAGGAAACCCAATCTAAACAGGAAATCCAAAAGAATCCAATCCAATGCTGATAGCAAGTCGTTTGCTTCTTTCACAGGTGTTCCGGTGACGTCAGCACGACGCCGAGTTCTGATTGGCTTTGATTTTATGATGGTGGGTAGACCTCAAAGCAAGCTGCCTTGAGCAAGCTGCCCACTATCCTTCAATCAGAGGCAATCAGAGCTCGGCGTTCTGACGTCACCACAACTCCTGCAAAAGAAGCAGACGAACTTGCGCTCCGCATTCACCGGTATATCGCTTTAGCTTTGCGGACCCTCGTGCGCAACGCGCTTAATTCTCAAAACTCGAGAGCGGTGGTTGCTTTGGATCTGTTTGAACTTTCCGCTGCGTACCATGCTGAGACCCCGTTCAAAGATTTGGGTGAACTTCGATGTGCTCAATGATGGTAGAGAGCCAGATGTGTGTAGATAATGTTGTGCCAAGTAGAAATTTACAAACGCAACCCGTTTGAACATCGCAAGATGTTCAAAGTTCACTCTGGACATTCGACCTGGTGCAGCATCAACCAAATTGGCAAGATCGGAATCTGGAGTGATGTGGCCCACAAAGAGAAGCCCTTCCGTGGAAGATATGCTGCCAGAACGTCCACCGCCCAAAAACGAAAGCGCAAACTCTCAAAGAAAAGTGGCAGCGCCTATCAACCAGCATAATTCTAGGCAAGCATTTGTTGGCAGAATTACACCGAAGTGCCAAAGGAAGCGTGATGAGGCACTCACGCGAGCGATATATTTTAGTGAAACGCCTTTGTCAAGATACGGGCTAGAAGCGTTCAGGCTACTCAGGTACTGCTGCATACCGGGAGGAAGGTCACAGGCACACCGGACAATACATCGCAGGAGAGGTTTCGAGGGCAATAAAACAACTTGGAACAAAAAAGGTTTTTGCCCTACTTACAGACAACGCAAGCAGCATAAAGGACGCATGGACGATCGTAAGTCAACACTCTCCTCGCATCACTACTTTCGGATGCTTTACTCATGGATTAAACTTGCTGTTGTCTGACTTGTCCAAGTTTGGGACATTGCAGGAAGTTAATTCAAAGTTCAAGTCTGTAATCTAGTACGTAAAAAACTCTCACGTGGTTGCGGCTCACTTTGAAAATAGGCAAGAAGGGTGCTATGCTGGAAATCAAACAACACTTAATGAGGTACGGAAGCGAAATTCTGGAGCGTATTTCTTTGCTTCAACATGACGTCAGTAGTAGTAGAACCTCGGAAATATCTGTATTTTGTTTAAAAACGCAAGAAAACATGTTCTAAACTGAATTAAACGATGGCCAAAAACCACCTGGTTGTTGGTTAAGAAGCGTCAATGGAATGTCGTGACGGCATCGGCCTCCGACGGCAGCGCCACTATATGGGAAGTGTGCTCACTAGTACAAATTACCTAGGCTAAAGCGTAATACCGAAGGTTTGGTGAAGAAAACAAAGCACAGTTAGCAACCTTGGATTCACTCCGTTAGCCAATCGCTTGCACTCATTCTTTGACGTCACTGACGTCAGGGGCTGATGAATTATTCGAGGTCGCCGAGGGACGCCGACCTCGAAGTGACCCGGGCTTACGCCGCAGAGCTGTGCCGGTATCCGCTATTGTGCGCGGTAGTCTCTCTACGACGATATGAGAATTCAGCGATCGTCTCGCCGTCCGACTTAGTCGCCGTCGACGTGCCAAGTGCCCCTGCCTGGACGATCGCATAAGCCTCGTTGGACGAGACCGACGAAAGCTGTACCGATCGATTGTCTTTATTCGTATAGTGTTCGCCATTGAGACAAGTCGCGTAGTAAAATCGTGGTGATGCGAGCATTTTTTGTGGTAGTTTTTGTGGGACAATGTGAGAATTGTACAGTCGTGTTCTCTGTGCTCTGTGCCTTCGCATGGAAAATCGCGTTCCGTCGAGACCAGCGCAAGCTTCCTCTGCGCCGGTGCTTCCCTTCGTTTGTTCAGTGGTCGCCCTTGTGACAAGGAATGTGGAAAAATCGTCGTGGTGTACGCGTCTCTTCGCGGTGGCGTGACAATGCTGCGGTCACACCACTATCAATGCGATGCGCTGTGTGAATTACTCGAGTGATGCCACCGCCGTGCTGCCTCACCTGACTTCGCCTGCTTCTCTGCTCTCTTTAATAAATGAAGGATGCCGACTGGTATGGCGCCTTCAAAGCGCTTTTTTTCCCCGTGAAGTTGGCGCCATCGCCGAGTCTGGTAGTTCTGATCAGTCGGTGGTAAATCAGGTAAGCAGCAATTGCATCGCCCTACCAATGTCACACATAGTCCAGCCGTTATCTTACACAGCATGACGCACAACGTATTGCACGCACAACTCTGTCGGCTCCGCAATCTCCCGGTGATGTGTTACAGCCCTTGAACACTCTGATTAAGTGAGGTAGCAACGCGTTGACGGCACCAAGTGTCAACGCTCATAACTACGATATGCTTGGCCATAGGGAGGCCGATGACGTCGCAGGCAAGTCGGATGCGCGACGAATATCCCGAGGCGCACCACGCTCTTCGATGGCTGATTTTGAAGCGCTCGCCAGAGTTGAACATTTAGAACGAAAAATGCAGCCATCCGTCTGAAATAAAAGCGTGTGATTGTCATTGGCAGGTAGAGTTAGTCATATTTAACTTATATCTCAACGTGAGAAGTATATTTTAAGTTTTGATTCAGTACGCCTTTAAGTTACGAGCCGAAACTCGTTGCACGGGCATCTTGATGTCTCTGGAGGGTCTTTCAAAAAACAAAGAAGCATAAAAAAAACAAAAAAAAAAAAACGTTATCGCCACTGAGCTTCGAGTGAATAAAAAAATAAGAAAAACGGTAATAGACGAAGATGACTTTTGGCGATATGTCCAGAATGCTTTCCACGTGTGGGAGCGAGTCGGCCGCGCTATTTCTGAGGTTGAGTCAGACACTGCTGCTTTGTGAGATGTCTATGAGATCTTCTTCAAAGTAACATGACAAGTCGAAGAGGCCCTTCCAAACTCTGTCTTGACTAATAAGAAAAGGAAAGCGCGGCAGAAATTCTGCGTGAGCGGCGTATTGTCGTCCAGCGCATGCGTCCGAAAATTTGCTTGGCCCGAAGTATAAGGAAATTGATTGAGTAAAGAAGATGTATGCCATGCTATGGATTACATCACAGAAGTGGCAGGCAGCTTAGGTCTTGATTCGGAAGAAGTGCTGTCCAATATCGTTGAATACAAAACCCTGTCAAGTGCGTGGTCATGGAAGTAACGACGATTCGGCAAAGCAGATCCCACCATCCACGAAATGGCAAGGGCTGTGTGCATCTGAGCCCCTGACACCAATTGCCTGTCGAATACTTCAAGTTCCACCATTTACCGCTGCGTGCAAACGAAACTGGATGATGTTCGGCACTCACCACAAAAAAAAAAAAAAAGAAACAGGCTTAAGGGCACATAGTGCAAAAGCTGGTGTTTGTGTACTCCAACCTCGATCTGAAGGGACTTGATCTGACATACGACGGCGGAAACGACTCAAGCATAAATTCAGAGTAGTCTAAATTAACCTACTGTTTTTGGCACGTGCTTGTTGTTTGAGAGAATGAATCTAGTCAGCAAATATGTACTTGATCAATCTTGTTTGTTTCTAGTTTGGTTGTGTTCTATTCGTAATAGTTACAGTTGTACCCGTGGAAGAGAGGAGATGAGACAATAAATCAACGCTCAACTTGCACTACTCCTTGTAGAACTCATGTATTGCTTTTACTTCAATGATTAACATGAATCAATAGTTCGTCAATTATGATGTTATCTTACTCAAAGGTATGCACTTGCCGGTGCAGTAGTCGGTGCTTTGTTGTGTGTTATGGAAGCAATGTTTTTGTTTACTAACATCGTGTTCTGTTGTTGACAGAGCAGTCGAAGCGGTATTCTTTAGGAAACATGCTATAGATGATGTAAAACATGGGCTCAAATAGCGTGGACGCAGCACCACCACCATTGCAATGTCCTACCAACATCCTGTTCATTCCCAAGTTGGTTCTTTCTCACCATCCCGCCGATGCAATAGAGTTTGTTTTATTGCGGTGTCGTTCACCCTATTTGTATGAGTGTATGTTTTCGGCGCGCTCTAAGTGTGTTTCTCTGTTGTTAGTCTGTCCCGAATTGCTGAATTTTTAGGAAACAAATTTAACTTGTCAGGCGACGTAGAAACAAACCCGATCCCTTTACCTCTGACGAGTCTTCTAACTCTTCACCCCATAACCAAGTAATTATCCTGTTAAACCAGTTATCGATCGGACAAACAAAAATCATTAAAAGCCATGCAAGAAAAATGAAAAAAATACCGATTATGTTTTGGCCTCCCTCGAGTCAAAAATCAACTATATCGATTGCAAAATTGCAAATCTGAGGGCAATAAAAGAAAATGTTGCTGCAGTCTCGGAACTTTCAGCTAAAAATGTCTCTATGATTAAAGAAATCGCGCAAAGATCTGCCACACTTGAAAATCATTCTCGACGAAACAACTTGCTTTTATTTCACGTGCCCGATATATAGGGTGAGACCTGAAAACTATTCGAAGAAAAATTATAAGTGTTTGTCAAGAAAAGCCTGGTGTAAAGATTCTCCTCCCTTTGATCGAAAGGGCGCACTGAATCGCATTTTTTTTTAAGATAACTCTCCTTCGCCCAGACCCATCATTGTACAATTCAATTCATTTAAATATAATGAACTCGTACTTTCGCAGGCATTTAAACTGAAAGGCACCATCTTCCGGTTGAATGAAGTCTTTTGCGAAGAAACTCATAAGGCACGAAAATAACTTATATCGTTCGCGAAAGCACAAGGTCGCGAGTTTAAACAACGTCATGGACAAACTGAAAATGGAAACTTCATGGTATATCTTTGACTCGAAAACTTGTTGTAAAGTAGGTTCCTGCGTGGCTCAAGCAAAACAAGTCATCCTGCCCGCGCCAGCAAAAACAGCCTCATCCGCGGCTACCCTAAATAATATTACTGCGAATGCAAGAAGCATTTATCAAAAGCAGGAAGAGCTGCTTTCTGCTGTCCTCTCGTGCTTTGCAGACATTGCTGTAATCAACGGGACTTGGCTAACCCCAGAAATTCAGATACCGTAATGCGACTCTTATTTTTTCGCCCGAAAAAAAAGAAAAAAAAAAAGGATTGAGCGCCGCGGAGGGAGAGTGTTGATCGCTGTCTGAAATCTATTACGCGTTGAAAATTATTTAGCAGTTTTGAAGGTGTTTGGATCAGGATCAAAATTCCTACTGTTCACAATGCATGTTATAAGCCACCTGACCTGTCTGATTTTTTGCTTTCACTTCACGAGTATTTAGAAAACCTTGCTCATTCTTATCTGAATTATATTCATGTAATTACAGGAGCCTTTAACTGTCCTGAGATAGCGTGTCCGGTTATTCCGAATCGCGTGTCCTTTGACACGTAGTATAACCTTTCCAAACAAAGTCGCGACTTCGTTGACGTGATAAACGCCTTTTGCCTTTCCCAAGTGGTTGACCAGCCAACTCGAAACTCAGCTTATTTGAATCTTTTCTTCAGTTCTAAGCCAGATTCCGTAATTGCAGTTAATATTATGGCACCATTTAGTGATCATCCATTAATGAACGTTGAATTTGCAATCCCTATTCGAAAACACAGTCCCCTAATCAAATATTGGGTGACTAAAAAAACCAGGCTCATTCTAAAATGAGCCGTAAAAGTCGGCGCCTGCACGTAGCAATATACATGGGCGTACCAACCGGGGGGGGGGGGGGGGCGGGGCAAGGGGGGCGCTTGTCCCCCAGCTCTCAGAGTGGGGGGGGCAAGGCATGTGTTTTGCCCCCCCCCCCCCCCCCCTGAAACAGCCGCTACTGGGCAGGGCAAACACTGGCCGGCGGCGCCGAAGGGATACCAAGGGCAGGGCCGGGCTTTGGGGTGGGTGACCTGTGCAGCCGCACAGGGCGCCATTCGTAGGGGGGTGCCCGAAAGGGCCACGGACTGAAAATAATACGTGTAAAGAACTTTGGATCCGCAGCTCTTTCTTTTTTTGTGTGTGTGAGCGACCACAGACGACTCCGGACTCGCAATGCCAATCAGTGTTGCCAACTAAAAATTCAGAAACCCACCACAAGAATCCCGAAAACCCCTAAAAACCGCTAAATCTGTAGTGTTGAGCAAGAATGACTTTTAACGCATTTTATTTCTTTAGAATTAAATAATTTAGAATAAGTATATAGAAAATATTGTTAATGGCACTCTTCTTTTACTTGTTTACCTGAAAACTGGGCCGGTTTGCTCATCTTGCGGCCGCGGCTGCGGCCAAGAGGGATTTTTATGTCACGTGACCAGCTCCATGGGGACAAGGAAGTACCTAGCGTCCCTGCCTAATGGCGGAGAAATCCGTATCGCTTCAAGCACAAAAGGCTAATTTCGATCGCAGAAACTAACTGCAGGGACTTTCAACTGGAGTCCAATTGACCGCAACTTTATACTGTAGGAGCGGCAGGTAAAGTTACGGCCAGGGAGGGTAAATAGGAGCCAAAATGAAGAAAAAACCACGCGAGATAGAAGAGGTGGCAGTATATTTATATACCTCCACCAGCGCCGGCGACTCGCGCCTTCTGCTGTGGTCGAGAGGTTAGTGCGTCGGCACTTGACGTCGCGGCGTGAAAGTTCCGGGCTCAAATCGCGCTAGGAACTTTTTTTGTGTGTGTGCATTTTGCGCGTGTCTCACTTTTTAATTTTGATCCTTTTTACGAATCATCCACTTGCACTACTGCGCCTTACACTGTTTTTACTGTTAGTCCCGCCTGTTCAATTGAAACACCGGGAAGAAAAAAAAAACGATCAAGGCAAGTTAACGCGCTAATCCAATCGTTTCATAATGTTCATTAAAAGGAAACCAAGGTAACAACATCGGTATGGCTTTCACACAAATGGAGCCGAAACAAGCATCCTTTGCCCAGGAACTACAATTTTATGTGTGTTAAATATACAACGCTCTTGCTACGACTTCTTTCAATAACAGGAGACGCCTATTTAGTACTAATAAAAACTGCAGTTGTGACAATTAAAAAAAAACTTCCACAAAATAAGCAAAAAAAAAAAAAACTAGCAGCTCTGGATGCATTGATTGAGCGAAATCCTACAGGCAAGGCAGCAAGTCAAACGTCTGAGAAAGTAGTAAAACCGAAATAAAAGAGATCATACTTTTACTTGCATGGAATGTGATAAAATGTATATTTTTACTCTTTACATTTTGCTGTGGCAATCGTTTTGTAATATTAACACATTAGGGAATTGTAGTAGACCGTTTCCGCAGCCCGCTAAGCACCCGGACAGCGCTCCGTAATCCGCCACAAGACCTTGAACTATGAAGACAAGGCTGGCGGCGCGCATGCGCAGCTGCGGCGTTTTCTTCGGGGATACCGTAGCGTTGGAGAAAACCGATCTACTACAACTCCCTATTACTTGTTGAATTTTAGTTAGAATAGCAGACGATCAATACCGAATTCAAAAATGAATCAGGCGTCGACATCGCAAACCATCTCTCTAACGCAAACACCTAAAATGAATTTGGATCAACAAATGGAATTAATTAGAGCAGTTGGAAAACGGAACACAAATTCTAGAGAAATTCAGCAGCACAGTTACCTGGCGAACGAAGAGACGGGCAAGGGAAGATATTGTCAACTTTCCGCGGAGTATACGGCAGATGCAGGAGACGTGGCGGAAATTGTCAAAGAAAGCCAGAGACATGTATGCGATCTTCCGAGGTCATGAACAACGAACTGGTGAGTCAGAACTACCCGCCCAATAATTTTATAGAGCTCATAGGGCCTTGTCTACATTCTTAGTGGGAGTGCAGTCAAATACAAAAAAGAGAGAGTTTCTGGCGCGATTTGAACCCGAGACTTTCACGCCACGACGTCAATACCGGCTCTCTAACCTTTCGACCACAGCAGAAAGCGCGAGCCGCCGGCCCTGGCGCAAGTATATAAATATGCTGCCACCGCTTTTATCTGGAGTGGTTTTTTCTTTATTTTGGCTCAAATTTACCCTCCCTGGCCGTAACTTTACCTGCCGCTCCTACAGTATAAAGTTGCGGTCAATTGGACTCCAGTTGAAAGTCCCTGCAGTCAGTTTCTGCGAGCGAAATTAGGCTTTTATGCTCGAAGCGATACGGATTTCTCCGCCATAAGGCAGGGACGCTAGGTACTTCCTTGTCCCCATGGAGCTGGTCACGTGACAGAAAAATCCCTCTTGGCCGCAGCCGCGGCCGCGTCCGCAAGATGAGCGAACCGGCCCTGGTGGCAACAGGTGGTATTAGAAAAAAGAAGTCAGCAAAAAAACTGCTAAATTGGCAACACTGATGCCGATCTCTTTCACACTAGGACAAGACACTAGGAAAACCAAGTAAATTGAAGTTAGACATGTGATTAACCAAGTAATTATGGGAGGAGAGGTACACAATGATTGTAAACTAAGTAAAATGAGGCTAATATATAGAGGCAAAGGAAACAAAGACAGCATTATGTCATTTCGCCCGATAACGGTAACTTCATTTCTTTACAGATTAGCTATGCAGATAGTAAATCGTAGAATGGAGGAATGGACAGAATATATGCAAATACTGGGCTAGCTCCAAAATGGAGTTTGAAGAGATAGAAGACTGCAGAAGATAACTTATTCGTCACCACTCAATGTATAGAAATAGCAATGAAGAACCAAACTCCTTTATGGTTAGCTTATTTGCACATCAAGGGAGCGTACGGTGAACCAGGAAAAACTCTGGGGTCAGCTGAAGGAGTATAATTTAGATACAAATTTGGTTAGGTTTCTTCAGCAGGTGTACACAGACAATGAGGTAGTGATAACATGGGAAGCAGAAACTACACAACCCGCAGCAATAAAAAGAGGACTCAGGCAGGGCTATCCACTGTCACCTCTGCTCAGTAAAATGGAAAAGAAATTAGAGCAGTGCAACTTAGGGTTTGATGTGAGTTATATGGAAGGAGGGAGAAACGTAATACAGGTAATACCGGGACTGATGTATACAGATGACATAGTACTCATGGCAGATAACCAGGATACATTACAGGAACTAGCTGGAATATGTAGAGAGGAAGGGGACACCTTGGGCATGAGTTTTAGTAGTGACAAATTTGGAGTAATGGCGCCCACCACTGAGGATTCAAGACATTGTAATAGACCATGTAGGAAAATACAAATATATGGTAGTCTGGCTCAATGAGGGAAGGAATTGGAAATATCTAGAGGAACACGAGAATATAATTAGAAAAGGAAAAATAAATTCATCTATTGTGAAGCTCAAGGCACTATGGAACTATAACAGATATGAAGAGGTCAGAGGTATATGGAAAGGAGTGATGTATACTGTCTTTTTTGCAATGCAGTACTGTGCATGAAATCTGAGGTTTAATCAGGATTAGAAATTCGACAAAGAAGCGTAGGCAGATTGGCGCTGGGAGCACATGGAAAAACACCAAATGAGGGAGTACAGGGGGACATGGGATGGTCGTCTTTTGAGAGCAAGGAGGCAATTAGTAAGTTGAAATTTGAACAAAGGTTGACCGAAATGGATGATACGCGGTGGGCACGGAAGGTATACATGAAACGTTTAAACACAAAATAGACAAACCGAACCCGAAAGCTTACATTTAAATACCTACACACTGGTGACGGGGCTGAAAAGACTACTTCAGTGAAAAAGGGGGTGAAGGAGGCAGATAGGAAAATGTGGGAGGGGAGAATCCAAAAGAAATCAGCTTTAACAGTGTACAGGTCACGAAAGCAGGACATAAGAAAGGAAAAACTGTTTGACAATTCGCTGGGAAGTGCTTTGCTGTTCGAGGCGAGAACGGGAGTTTTGGGGACGAGGACGTATAGGGATAAATTTCAGGAGACAGACACGTTATGTGCCGCCTTCCATAATGATAGCGAGACACTAGAGCACTTGGTTTTGAAGTGCACGGGGCTTCGCCCTGCCCTCCCTGAAGGGGTCACGGATTTGGATGGGGCCCTGGGTTTTACTGGCGACGATGGAAGGACGGAAGAGAAAAGGATTACAGTGACAAAGAGGCGATTAGAAGATTGGTGGAAATAATCTAGGGAAAATTAAATGATGGACAACTAACTAGCACAGCTGGGGACAGGCGGGACAGAGGAAAATTGGGACTCCCTCCCGCGTGGCTCCGGCCCAAAGCCTCAGCCCTCTCTCCCAGTGGGTCCGGTGCTGGGGTAACACCGACAAGGTTTGACCAGAGGAAAATTGGCGACTTCCTCGCCGGGGGGGGAAGAGGTGGGGGGGGGGGGGGGTGAAGTTTTTTAGTTTTTTTTTTGCCCGATCCCCCGAAGGTGATCCTGGTGATATCCCACACTGCCTGGTGATAGTTAGGGGGAGAAAATTGGTCTTAAAAGGGCGGGAGGAATCACGTTTTTGTATTTTTAGACTTAGGTTAGGTGGCGCAAGCTACCGCCCGTTACAAAGGGTATAGCCATTAACATGCATCCATCCATCCATCCATTGCTGTTTTCTGTTGGTGAAAGACAGGCCATCTCATTTGTCAAGGTAAGGCATTGCGTAATTGCATTCGACTTATTGGCACAGAGATCCTGAAGTGCATTTGTTTCATTTCCAGTGGACTGATCACTGCGTAACCCCTATCACTGTGCGTGCACACCTGAGTAGCTTAAACTCAATTGTCGTGACACGAACATATTATTACTTAACGACTCCTAGCTTCTAGAGTCTAATTCTTAATGCTCAGAGTGCACGTGTTGTTGAATGTAAACTGGGCGAATTTTCATCGGTTCGGCCACTGTTCTTTGCGTTGACTTTGACCTTCGTAATCCGGTGCTAGGCCTACGTACTGCATACACAGGTCCCACGAGCTGCTCAACAATATTGTGGTATCTACCAAGGTCACATAGGAGAGTCTTCGGCTTCTTGTAGACGATAAATGTTGTGTTCCTGAGTCTCGGGTTTTTATTACAATGAATCACCACCAGCTAGCTTGTTTTTTAAGTATTGTTACAATACGCATTACGGGTCAGGATGTCTGGTGTAAAATTTATATTTATTATTTAGTCTGTTGGTTAAAATTTCAGTGATATGCCACTTCCTCGAAAGAAACCATCAGGAGCGTAGTACAGAAAACGAAAATTTGAACGAGATGGCGAATCCAGGAAGAGCGCAGATGCCTGAAAAAGTATGTGAAAGTACACGAGGGCCCCGCAAGTTTAGGTGAACCAGCAGAGGGAGAAACATTGCACGAAAAGAGCTCGACAAGCGAAGATTCTTCCCATACAAAGAAAAGTGAGACACCGCAGCAATATCCCGACGCCGCCGAGTCCTCTACTGCCAGAGTAGTCTGTAGCACTTAACAAGAAAGGTGATGACACATCAAAAGAGAGAAAGGCCGCCAGCGACGAACTGTATGATCCTGCATTGCGGTCTAAGCTGACACCACAAATCCGGGACGCCATAGTCAGCCAAGGGCTTGCGAATATAGAGAATAGCGTTGTTCGTTTTTAGGGTGTGGTTCTCGACTGACAACGACAAAATCGCGGCCATTCGCGCTGGGTCACTCTGGCATGTTTATTTACAACGTGATGTTGGGTGAGAAAATAGGGAATACGGGGGGGGGGGGGGGGGCGCCACGGCCGCAGTTTGCCCAGGGCGCTTGCTGCTCTAAGGCCGGCCCTGACCAAGGGCCCCGGCCCTGGGTGGGGGGGGAGGGGGGGTTGGGGGGGGGGGGGTCTGGTTTGCCCTCCCACTCAAAAACAAGTTGGTACGTCACTGGCAATATAAGCTTTTTGTCAAATGTGTATTTCACAGGTCGGTTTTTTCTTGTAAAATTACAAAGCGTAGCTTTCTTTCTGTAAAGAATAAGGCCAAAAAACTTGCCAGGATAAACGGCGGACGGCGATGCAGTCGACCGAGTCGAGCGGCGGAGCGCGTTTGGCCCACATATTGATGTATGGCGCTACCTCCTTATCGAGACTGCTTGCGACCTCAGTCTTTTGTTAAAATGAACATAATATTTTTGTAATGTAACTTTGGTTTAAAAATAAATGCAAACAATAAAAAAACTTAAATAAAAAATACGCAGTTCCATAACGACGGCGCTTTCTAATCTAATCATTCAAGAATCCTCTGGTTTCGGGCTTCTCTTGCAACATACTTAGACGCATAATAACCGTCATACCTTTTTTTTGTTTCTTTTGTGTTTGTGTTTTAAATTGATCATGTTGTGCTTACCCCCCTCCCCTTCCCTTATGTAAAGCTGGGCGCTTTAAGGGCATAATAAATTAAATTAAATTAAATGCGTACACACATTCCAGCAACAAACTTCAAACAGCTCTATAAGTTATAGCTCTTCTATATTTAACTTTTTTCCAAACATCTTTTGATATAGCCTATTTGAAAACTTTCTGCTACACTAACACGCGAGCCAGGCCAAACAGCGAAAAATTTTCTCATATTTTGTAGTGCAATGCAAGCAACAACACCACAAAACGAGGAGCACACTACCACAAGCGCTTGAGTTTCTATTTAATACCGTTGTCGTACAGTTTATTTTTCTTATGGACTGAGCAAACTAATATACCGACTTCGTGAGAGAAAATGAAACCCAATTTATTCGTGCGAGTAAGTAACGCAAAGAAAGCTTGAACTCCGCAAGAATGTGGCGCTAGCGGTGGTGATAGAATTCGAAAGTCTGAAATTATGACGTTACCTGGATCAAAATATAAAACCGGGAAACAGACTTTCTCTTTGAACCCACGCCCACCTAAGTCTAGGAATTTTCAAACCCAAAAATGGGATTCTGGGTGCCGGCAGCATCTATGTTAATGCACAATCTGCCAGTAAGCAAGAAAACAATACCGTCTTTCTTGCTGACTAGTGTTTAAAAAAAAATAAACCCAACAAGCTCTCTGCCATAGTGTCATTCTTTTGGTTTGACGAATGCTGGCTTAGGTGAACGTCAGCTAAGGAAAAGATCGCGCCTCTGTTTTATCTTTCGATACATATCACGTGATGTTTACAAACTTACGCATTCTATCACCACCGCTAGCGCCACATCCTCCATAATCTTCAGCTTTCTGTGATGTGTGCTTCATTTCTGCGAGCCGGAGAACTGGGTTTTATTTTCTCTCACGAACCCGGCAATTAGTACACTGGGATTATTATTCCTCCACCTGATTCTCAACGGAACACAATGAAAAGATGCACGTCACGGCTATTTTTAGTTTCGGCACGTCATTACTCTCCATTTTGACATTCGTTGCAAACATTAGCCTAAAAGGTTTGTTAACGCTTAAATAAACTGAATCTTGTTTTTTTCTTCAGTTTTTATGTCCAGTAAAAAAGCAAAAAAAAAAAACATTTCCTTCAAAAATTATTGGTTTTATTCCAAACTTCCGCATCCCTAGGTGCATATCATGAGCGCTGTCTTGTCGGCGTCTGGCGGACGCCATTCGCGATCTGGCGAGATCCGAGATTGCCTTTTCTGGAGCGCGTGTCTGCCACAGGGCAGTCGGGATCAACATGGATGTTACCTGTTTGTCGTTTTGGAGAACTACCAACTTCAGAACTAAATCCGAATCAACCAAAACCCGCTCCATCCAAATTGGTGGATCCTGTCGGAAGCTGTTCGTGGTCACTCAGTAATTTCTGCCTTCTTACAGCTCGCTATCAAAGACATCAAGCAGTTCCAGTAGCTCCAGCATCTCTGAAGGGCCCGTCGTCTTCCCTTCGTGAATTAGACGCGCTGCCTTCGGCCCTCGGGAGATTGCACATTATGTGACAGATGTAGGTCACTTCGTCAAGACTTCCAGTTAAAATTTACACGAGGAATTGGCGGTTCGCTAGCGGACTTACCAGGACACGGGCGGCCCAAGAATGCAGGGGACGACCACGACAGCGTTGAGAAGGCGCCAGTGACCCACGGCGTAAGCCACCCACGGCATGCACACCCCCAGCAGCGGGTAGGCGAACCGGAAGGCGCTCAGCACCAGCATCCGCTTCTGGGCAGGCACGTACTCCACCGCTGCATGGAACCGCAGAGGAGCGCGAGAGAAGGTCTCACGCGGAAAGGAGACGAATTCGACAATTGCCAGCTTGGCGCCGTGATTCGTGCCCCATGTGTGCAAGTACGTGCAGCGTACGCATGAGCGTAACTTTGGCAAGCTTCCGTTTGCGCGGACTTGTCCGCACGAGCGGGGACATGGCGGCGGCCAGTCGCCTTACTTGCAATCGTTCATAACACGGTGTTTATACAAGAATAGAATAAAATAAGAAAATTACAGGAGAACGCTTAAGCTTCTCCTTTAAGAGTGTAACGCGATAGCTAAACATATAAACTCCCGCTCGTTCCCAAGCCGTGCAAGCGTGTCTGCGTGGCCTAGGATTCTGCTTCCGGTGTTCATGCAGTTCAAACGCATTATCAATGAGCTCCGGCAGAGCAGCGATAACGGCCCCTGCGTGCCGTGGTTTTTCTTCAATGGCGACCAGTGACAAGTACAAGGCTATTATGCCGCCGCTTACAACTGGCAATAGAACATTGAACTTTGTTTTTCTTCACTGTGGCTTGGGCGCACGACTGTACCGAATTGCCGACTTCAGGGGGAAGCTCGTTCGATGCAACGTGATGAACGAAGTAGCCGCGCTCGGTTCATTCCAAATGAACCATGTGTGGATGTTGACGCTCAATTCTGGCGCGGCAAAGAAGCAAATTCTGGAGGCCAAGGAACTCAAGGTTAAAGAGTCCCAAGTGCTTTGTCATCGATCTCTGCGACACAGAGGTGCGCATTAGGATTTATTGGGTGCCGTATCATGTATCCGACGACGCCGTTTGGAAAGCTTTGGAGCCGTTCGGCAAAGTTTTGAAAATTTCAAGGGACAAGCGGCATACCCCAGGATTTGAGTACATCGATACAACCACGAGGATTGCAGGTATGTCCCTTCGGGAAGGAATGACGGTGGAAGCGATGCCGCACCAGCTCAAGTTCTTCGGTGGAACTGCGCTGGTTGTCATACTGGTGCGCGCCCCGTTTTGCCTGTGGTGCAAATGCACGGGCCACATCCGAAGAGAGTTCAGGGTGCCCCACTGCTCAAAGTGCTACAGCTTTGGGTACGAGAGCAAAGACTGCGTAAGGACCAACGCCAGCCGCTTTGCATGTGTGGTCCTCGACCACAGCAGCTTTGCGTAAGGACCAACGCAAAGCTGCTGTGGTCGAGGACCACACATGCAAACACACGATAAACGAGGTGGAGGCAGAGGACGCGAATCAAGTCATCCCAGCGTCGGCACAGATGACAACTTCAACGGACCTTAAAAGTCACCCTCCCCTAAGGCGGGAAAGCGGCAAGCCTGTAAGCTGACAAGGACCCACAGCCAAGCACGCGTGAGCTTGTCGTGGCTGCAACATCTGACCAGGCGACCAAGACGACTGAAGAACGGCGGTACAATATAAATGAAGAAGGTGGCGAGTCGATCCCAAAGGAGGACGATGGCATGGACGCAACCAGCCAATCAAGCAAGCGAGGAGTTTACGAGGCTCCGGGCCCAGCGAGCAGCGCAACCAAGGAACAAGGGCCGAAAGAGGAAGCCATCAAGCGCAGCGCTTCGGGCGAATGGTCGAAAAGCCCCGGATCCTGTCAAGCTCCGCAAGACTTAGGTCTGTCCCTTTGTAGCGGTGCCATGTGCCTTTTAGAGCGCAGCTCTTAGGCGCCCGTTTCCGGCTTGAGCGGCGTCGGCGTCGGCGTCGGCGTCGCCGTCGGCGTAACCGCGCGTTGCATGCAACCTGAGTAAACCTGGGGCAACCTGGGGCAACCTGGGGCTTACCTGGGGCAACCTGGGGCTTACCTGGGGCAACCTGGGGCAACCTGGGGCGGTCACGTCACCCCCCAGGTCCCGTGACCGCCCCAGTTCACGGTCACGTGACCTGGCGTGACCCAGGTCACGTGACCCTTCAGGTCACGTGACCCCCCCTTCAAGGTCACGTGACCCCCGTGAGGGGACGAGGAGAAGGAAGGATTAGGAGGAGGTGAAGGAGAAGGAGGGGGTGGAGGAGGAGGATGAGGGGAAGAGAGGAGGAGGAGTAGCAGGCAGGATCACAAGGGAGGAGAAGGGAGAAGGGGTATACCCTCCCCTCAGTACCCTTCCCTCCTCCTCCTCATGAGCTGCGCTCCAATTCGGCGTTACAGGGAGTTGTAAACGGCTTTCATTTTTAAGGTCATGGATAGAGCAGCAAGTCATAATGCATGCAGGCAGGTGCGAGCTTTGTCACAGTTTATAATAAAACACCCTTAGAATGACAGGGAACTCTTAGAAACATTTTCTATTGGAACGCTGAATATCAGGGAACTAGGCTCGTCGAAGAAGCAGTACCAGCTAAAGCGTTTGTTCTAGGAGGAGCATCTAGATATTCTTGCAGTGCAGGAAACCAAAATGTCCGAAGAAGAAAATGGAGCACGGGCGCTACTGCAGTTCCTTTCTTCGTGCGAAGTTTGTGTATCGCACGCGATTGGGCAGTCAGCGGGGTGTTTTCTGTTTTTGAAGAAAAATATCCATATTTTGTACTTATTTGCTACCACGTACGAAGAGGGCTGTTTTATTTAAAATGAAATTCAATGAAATTATGTGCGACTTTATGCTGTCCTCCTTTCAGTGGCGGCTGATTCGTGTGCGCGCCAATTAGTGTGAACGAAATAACAATTTTTTGTTATGACTAAAGAGGTTTTTGAACAGTGATTGTGTAATTGTTTTTCTAGGTGACTTTAACTGTCTATGTGACGCATCTGATAGATGCCCAGCAAATAGAAAAAAATGACAAAAGCGCTAAGCTTCTTAACGAAATGATATAAACATTTAATCTAATTGATGCCGTAAAATTGTATAAAGAAGAGAACATGATGCGATTTACACATTTTCAGTCATATTCGCGCGCGCGACTTCACAGAGTATACTTTTCAGATATCATGATAGATGAGCTTTTAATATACAGCGTCGGGCTATAATTTTAGTGACCATTGCCTTGTGGCGGTCACGTTAGGGGAGGACGACAGAAAAAGAAACGTGATTTCAGCTGGAATCGCTAAACGTTCAACGTAAATCTTTTGACTGACAAAAGATTCGGCCGAATGGTAGAAGTTTTGATAAGAAACTATCCACAGAGTAAATGATACTTGGCAAGCGAGCTCAAGAAAAGCTGTTGTGTAATCAGCTAGTCTATTTGGTGAGACAGTAGCACCGAAGGTTTTAGATAACCTTAGTGGCATGACGCTTGACTTGTCAAGCCTAGCAGACGCCCAAAGGAAGAAATTCGAGGAAGCAATTACGCTGCAAGAAGTGGAATTGGCTACAGGCGAGCTGCCGAACTGCAAAACTCCGGGCCCCGATGGCATTTGCGCTGAATTTTACAAAGCATTTAAAACTTTTGTTTCAACTGCGCTGTTAAAAGTTTTTTTGGGAGGCTTCGCCCCCATCTTTTCTAAAGACTCACACGGTCCTTATTCTCAAGTCAAAAGAAGCGGACAAGTTGCGCCTCGTCACTGGTTATCGTCCCAGTACATTATGCAACGTCAATTATAATTTTTTTGCTAAAATATTAACACGGAGGTTGCAGAGTGTAATAACAAAACTGGTTGAACCCCACCAGACATGTGGGATAAAGGGATGGTCAATTCAGACAAATGTGCACGTTGCGAGAAGTGTATTTTAGTACTGCGCCAGAGGAATGGAAGAGGTGGCGATGGTGCAAATAGACGTTCAACATGCTTTTGACCGCGTAAGGCATGATGTCCTGTTTCAAATCCTTGCTCATGTTATTCTCGACAGCGTCGTAAGGGAAGGTATCAGAATGGAGTATGCGAACTGTTCTACGAGAATAATTGTGAATGGGTCTGCGACAAGCAGCATTCCTGTGTGCGCATCGGTGCGACAGGGATGCCCGTTGTCCCCTTTAACATTTTCTTTAAATTCGAAGCCTTTTTATTTAACTGTGGTAAACAGTTTTGTGGTTAGAGGAATGTTCTTAGAAAGCACAGAAGTCAAGTGCTTAGCATACGCGCACGATATTGCTGGTGTTTGTAGAGATAAAAAAAAATTGTCTCAAATGTAATGGCCTTTACCAGACAGTCCTGTGAAGCCACGGGCGCGGCAGTAAATTGAGGTAAATGCTGCAGTCTATGACATGGCGCTGGGGCCACAAAATACTTCGAGTTTGAGGGCGCTAGCTGGAGCTGCGTGCCGGTCAGATATCTTGGAATGCAACTTCAAAACTTTCAAAACCTTAAAGCCTTAAAACCTTAAAGGTCGGACGCTGCGGCCGACCTGGGCAGGCGTACATCCCGATGGAAACACCACGAGCGGTCCATTTTCGCTAAGGCCACAGTGTGCAATATTTTCCTCATTTCAAGACTGTGGTATGTGCTCCAGGTCATTTTATGCGCGCGTATCAATCTGCACACATTTCATCGCATTTTTGCTACCTTTATTTGGGGATCCTCTTGGAAGCCCATGCGGAGAAACAACCTCTTTCATCGAGTCAGTCAAAGAGGAGTTGGGATATCTCATTTGTTTTTAAGGCAGATTGTATAGCGCTTTTTGTACCTCGGAGATCAAGAACACCCTTTTATTCGTTCATTAATAAAAAAACGATTGTCGCCTCATCCACCAGGTTTTCCGGTTTTTATTTTTATTTATGTATTTTATTTCACAATACTGCCAGCCCCTTCAAGGGCCAAGGCAGGAGGGGGTAATACAAACACGGAAATCAAATACAACACTGCTTTCAAATATCAACATTCAGAGCAATCTCCAGGATCCGCACCACAAAAATATACACCTCAAGTACCGCTTTCAAAATCAACCTTTGGGAACCTCATCCCAAAAATATACACAGTCTCACACATACACACACAAGAAGGGTCACACTTACAGGTCAAACAATACGCGTATGGCATTCTCGAATTCAGAAAGGGATTCCAGTGCAACGACACTAGCAGGAAGTTTATTCCACAACTCTACTGCCTGAACAAAAAATGACTGTTTAAAAATATTTATACGGGCATCAATGGCGGTTAAAACTTTCGGGTGGTGCAGGCGATCTAGTCGGTAGCTTTTCGGCTTCACATATTTGGATTTATCAATTCTAATAATGTTGTTGTATATTTGAAAATTTGTTGTTGTATATATATCCTCAGAACTTTCTTCCGCACGTTCTGAGGAAAGACGAAATGTAGGCTTCCTGAAAGAAGTTGTTGACGCCTTGCAATCTCTAAGTGTTAGATTTTCACTGGAATGCTTGACAACTGTTGGCAGACGTATACTTTATAGGAACTTGATTGATACGTTATTCCCACCAACAATGTACAGGACGCTTTTCTCTAAAGGAGAAGGTGGTGATATTCTCTCCCGAGTGAAACGAATGTGCATCCCACCATGCATAAAAACCTTCTTTTTAAAGCTGCATACAGCTACACTTCCTGTTAAGGTCTCACTAAGAAAAAAAGGTATATATGTACCTTGGTCGGTGAATTGTCTTTTGTGCAAAGAGCCCAAAATGGTTTAGCTTGCATTTAGTTTTTGTTAAAACGCTGTTTGCTTTTTTTTTGTTTTTTGTTGCTGTTTTCTTAGGGGGAAAAAAGGGAGGGGGGTGGGGGGAGATATACTTTAGCGTACTTTAAAGAAATATTTTTATATAAGCCCAACCCTTATTCGCTGTTTGACGGTTTATGGCGATGAGGCACCTTTTGATAGGTTCATTGTCTTGAAATTGTATAGTCTTTGGAAAACGCGAATGTCAGTGAGGCACGCCTATAGAGATGCGAATACTGTGCAAGTAAAGTTTTGGCAAGTTATAAAGCAGGTTCAGTTTGTGGGCTACTAAGAAACCTGCTCCTGATTGGGCAGACGTTCCCCTAAAAATGCGAAATTTTTAATATACTAGCCAAAAGTTTTGGCTAAATATTTTTACACTGTGACTAATGTTGTGTGGCTATAAAACTTTTGCGCAAAAAAAGAAAAAAGTGTCAGCGTGGCCTAGTCACTAGCGTGTCAGGCTCACAACCGAAAGGTCGTGGGTTGGAATCCCGCCTTAAAATTCTTCAAATTTTTCTTTAAGGCAAAATAATTACGTTATAAAGTGAAATCATTCGAGACACGCGGCGACCTATAATTCGCATTACATGTCGCGTTTTTTTAACCACTTTCATTCCACGCGCGACCTCACATTGCATGTGAGCGTTGTGAGTTTAAAATTCCCGCGCGACGTCATGTGGCTTTGACGTCATGATTCTATCGACCAATTATGATTTTACCGTCACGCCACCGACGCCGGTTTTTCTGCGACACGAGCTCCTTAACGTTAAAATATGTAATCTTCGCGTAACAACTGAACTTCATCTCAGTTCTATGCAGCTTTGTGAGAGACGCGGGCACGTGATTCCTTTATTGGCGATCGTGCACGTGATAACTATATAAGTCGGTGGCAGGTTAATAATGCGGCGTAAGCTCCGTCTCCAGGTCGAGCTTTCTACCTTCTAAAAACTCGTGACCACGCACAGCACGGCTGAAGGCAATGAGCTCGACGATGCGACGAATGTCGACGAGGAGATTTTTTTAGTTATTTCACCTCCAGCGGGAGCTTGTGCCCCTTCGAGATTACATCAGCTTCTCGTTAGCTTTGAGCGTGCACGCGCTGCGCAAACACGCTCGAAACGCGCTGGGGACTAGACATGCGAGAGAGACTCCCTGCCGATGTCATCTTGTCAATGAATCTAGAACTTTTTCGCATAACCTCATCATACCAGCGCGCAACTGACGTACCCTTGACCCAGTGAATTGTTGGATTGCCCGCTGACACGGCGTATGCAACCGCCAAGGGTATGGGCGAAAAGGCTTACAAAACGGACGTTGTGCGTAAGTTAGTTTTTAGTGCTTCTTTTGAACCTGTTACAATTTCCCAAAATCTACGGTTGCCTCGCTATCACAGCGTCGTCGTCAGTGGCTGACCAACGACTCGCTGTATAATCCACACAATCCCCAATTATTATTATTCGGATGAACAAATCACATTAATACGCATAAGAACAATCGCGGAAATTGTGCAACATGAATCTGCAGTGAGAGGGTTGCTGCAACGCTATTGAGCTACACGTGCTCCCCAAGGAGTCTTTTATGTAAAGTCAGTCGATTGCCAGCGTGAATCGCGAGGCCTTTGTCAGACTCCTCGTCACGTTTATGCTCACGACTATACTTCGTCTACGGTAAGATGACTAATTCCAACCCGGTGCAGGTGCTCCGATTAGGTTATCACTGCAAGGTATGCTATTGCTTCATGGCATGTGAAGTTTATATGACAACGTCTACATGCCACCACTCAAGACGCAGCTAATGAATGCCGAGAGCTTACCTGCACAGGCTACATTAAACAGCTAATATATACTTCCGATGTGGAAACTCAATCAAAACACCCCACCGTCAGCTAGGTGACGGCCTGTCATTATTAGCCAGTTCGATTCAACCGGCCAAGTTCCAGCCAAGTTATTGTAGCCCACCATTGCCAAGTCTATAATTGCCCTGGTTCCCCCCATACACACACCGTTGCCTATCCAGAAAGCTGTACTGCCAGAACTTGCTGGTATTTGATATGTAGCCATGGACCACATCGTCGGCGCCGCAATTCTCAAGATGGCGGCGGCCTTAAGAAAAGGGTCTGTATAAGCACGGAGTCCCGCTTGTGCATTTCTGCACGCAAAGTTGCGTTTCTGGTTAGTGTTTGTTCCATCGTCTTCTGTCGCGCAAGGCGTAAAGGACACATCATAAACTTACCAAGCACGAAAGGTATGATGCTGATGGACAATAGCACCGCGCCCTCTATTGCTCGGGTCACGACGAAAACCGCAAAGTTCTCGGTGAAATAAGTGAGAATTGCTCCAGCGCCCGCAAGGATGTTCACGAGCACCAACACCGGCACGCGGCCCAGTCTGCAGAGGAGAAAGGGTAAAGGTACACAAGTCAGAGATCGACATTCAATGATTTAGAGAGTATACTTGATTAGTTGCAAACAAAATTCGATTGCATGTTGTGGGCGTTATTTTGATGATTTGTAAACTGCGACACTTATTCTGCCTTGTAATGTGCGGGTGTCTCTAGCATGATATTTGACCTTGAGGACGCCCGTTATTGAAGCGTAAAGCAGGTGAGTGGTGTTGCTGTTATACAAGAATAGCGGTAAAACGTTTGCACTCCTCATAGTATAAGGAGCCTTTTGCTATTTAATAATAAAAAAATACATTGCGTATATGTTAATTTAAATGTGCCTTCTCTTCACTCGCCATTTTTTTTAAATACCAAATTAAGTCATAAGAAAGCGGGAACTCTCAAAATATTTCTTTAAAATTGCTGGGCATGATTTTTCTTGTTTGACCCAGGAACTTTCGAATGCATTGTGTATTATTCGCTTATTAATGCGATAATATTATTCATCACAAATTTCTGTCTATCTGGCCTTTAATATTATAGACAAGGGGAAGGGGGGGGGGGGGGGTTCTGTCCTCTTATTCATAGGTCACGTGACCTATGCACCAATTCAGTTGCCCCGCTAACGTTTGCGGAAAAATTGATGTCGTGTGACCTGACGTCACGGGACCTACAGACAGATTCAAGTTCCCCACTAAACTTAGCGGAAAATTGACGTACGTGACCTGTGCACCAATTCAGTTTCCCCGCTAAATTTTGCGGAAAAATTGACGTCACAACCTATGCACCAATACAAATTGAGAAAACAGTGCAACAAGCACAAAGACGAGTAGAAGACGTAGACGGGACGAGCGCTGACTGACAACTAAAGGTTTATTGAAGAAACACATAAAAACAGCCACAGCAACTACCATCAAAAATTAGGAAAACAAAACACTTAAGAACAAGATGAAAGCCTCAACGCAGCACGCGGGATTGACAAGCTAAAAGATGCAGGAGACGCACAAGACCCTACAGTCACTGAAAACTATAGAAAAGTCGATTTCCTTTGAGTCACAGATAAACAGACGTCTGGGGGGCTGACACGGCTATATGTACCTGCTTTGATTATTTCAAAGGCCTCAAGCAATTCGCGTACGGTCTTATCAATCCCCCTACCAATGATTAGAATGTCATTAAAGTTAGGGCGGCAATGACAATCCGCAACATGCACAGGTAAGTGCCCCCTGATGTTGATTTTAACGACAAAGCATGCTCTCTCGTTTGTTCGTTGATACACCTCCCAGTCTGGCCGATATACACTTTTCCACACGACAGTGAAATCTTATAAATTACCCCTACTGCGCATTCCACATATTTGGTTCGACGAATTATCACACATCTGCGTGTGTTTTGACTATTTTGTTTTTGTTGTTGTTGTTCAATCCCCACCCTTGCCCGTTTCGATCTGGATGAGCATCGTACCGGCGTGCGATCGTGTACCACTACTGCGTGGTGCACGTTAAAGACCCCAGGCTAGCGGTTGTACTCCACTGGCTAAATTTCTCATCTACAGCGAGTGACTCGTCGCATCTTTGAAATGTCTGACCAACTACACGCTGTCTAAGTATCTCCACAACCTCAATTATTATTGACTATTTCTGTAAAGGCGCTGGCACAATTCTCGGCTTCCCGCAATTGTCCCAACTTGCGGGAAGCCGAGAACACGATAGGAACATCGTACCGTTCGGTTACCTTTTTTTAAGTTGTGAGGGACTCTGTGCATGTACGAAACAACTTGCGGCCTGGTGCTTGACTTATTCTTCTTGGGATTGGGCCCACCCTTAAGCTTCTTTAGAAACTTCTCTGCAACACTAAGCAAAACCGAACTGGGGGAGCCCGCGGTCACATGTCTCTGCACTTGTCGTCCAAAGCTGTCATGCATCACATGATGACACGACTTCTCAAGAGCTGCAAGAAGGCAAGACGACGCGATACTCCTTTTACTAAGTTTGAGTGAGCGGAGTCGTAAGGCCCTTCTTAGTTCGCGGATTATAGGACCAACAAATGTGACCCGTTCTGAATTGTAAAGGTAGACCTAAAAATTGCAGGAAATGGCCATCTTCTCGCTTATGCGTGATCTTCAGACGGTCACAGTTCTTTTTAAAGAAATTTAGAACATCCTGCACGACATCACCAACAGTGACACCAACGGTGGTAATTAATATCACTAAATAGTCGTCCACGTACCGACTACAAAGCAAAGATTTCAGAGCACTCTAAACTTCTTAAATTAAAAATTAAAGAAGCCAAACGTAAGTACTATAATGTGACCCTTCACGAGTTCATGAAAACGTCACCTCAGAAATTTTGAAACCACGTTAACCCAAAAAAGTCTCAAATAAATTGTATGAGCTCCATAGAGATAACAAAAAAATGGCAGATGAATTTAACAATTACTTTAGGTCGGTATTTACGGCTGATGATGGTAATGACGGTTTAACTCTACCACAACGCAACACTGCTGAAGAACTTGGAAGCTTAATAGTTACGGAACCAGGCATATTTGCACTTTTACTCAATTTAGACACCAAAAAAGGTAACGGTCCTGACGAAATTCCGAATATGTTTCTTAAAAGATACGCCGAATGGGTTATAGCAAGTATTTAGTGCTAATTTTTAACGAGTCTCTCTTCCTTTCTTCGGTACCCGCCGAATGGAGAGTTGTGAAAGTAATCCCTATACATAAATCTGGCGATAAGACTCTAGCTTCAAATTTTAGGCCCATATCACTTACTTGCACGTGCTGCAAACTTCTCGAGCATATTATTCTCAAAGTCATGACATAATTTGTAGAAAATAACAATATCTTATTCCCACATCAGCATGGTTTTAGAAGTGGACTATCGACAGTTACACAGCTAATTGAGATTCTTCACGATTTCACGATGGGCATAAACAACAGAAGTCAGGTAGATGCAGTGTTCTTGAACCTCTCGAAAGCGTTTGATCGCGTTTCCCACGACAAACTGATAATAAAACTTAAACACGCTATGGGCGAAGGACCGATAATTGCATGGATTGAAGACTACTTAAGAAATCGTTTCCAATTTGTTTATTACGAGGGACAAAGTGCGGGACCAGTTGCTGTAGTATCCGGCGTCCCACAAGGTTCCGTTTTAGCTCCATTTTTATTTCTTCTTTTCATAAATGACATAGCAGATGGCATTGATGTGAACATAAGATTATTCGCTGACGATTGTATCATATGTCAAGAAATTAAGAACCAAGATGATCACATCCTACTAAACAAATCTCTTGAAAAGATTTCCGACTGGTGCGATGACTGGCAAATGGTGCTTAACAAAGAAAAAACAGTCTCCATGAGTTTGACGAGAAAGAAAAAGAATGTCTCCCAGTTTCAATATAGCCTTAAAGATGAACCTTTGCATAGAGTCACCGAGTATAAGTACCTAGGAGTCTTGATAACATCTGATCTTAACTGGAACGCACACGTTAAATATGCATTTAATAAAGCTCTCACGAAATTATTCTTTCTGAAGAGAACCTTAAAATGTTCGTCCTGTGAAACAAAACTCCTTGCATATAAAACCCTTATACGTCCAGTGCTTGAATACGCAAATATTGCCTGGTTCCCTCACACGAAGATAAACATAAACACACTTGAAAGCCTTCAGCGAAAGGCAATGAGGTTGTTTTATCACAAGTATGGTCGTTTTGACTCCCCCACAGAGCTTCTAAAAAGAGCAGGTTTACAGACCATTACTGACCGCGCAACATTAAATCGTCTGAAATTTCTCTACCTTCTTTTACAAGGCGCCTTTAAGATTGACTCATCCAAGTACGTTCAATTGTCAAACACAAGACCGACTAGACACAAGCACAGCCATACACTTGTTGACTATTCGTTTCATAATAACACTTTTAAACACTCATTTTTTCCCTCTGCCATTAGAATCTGGAATAGCCTTGATCCACACATGTTCAGTCACGGCACTGTTGAATCATTTATCAATGCAGTCGAAGATGAACTTTTTTTTTGTAATTATTAGATGTTTTGAATGACGAGAAGTGTTGTTCATTCATTGTTAAATGCCTCACATGTATTTTTTTATTATGTACCAATGCCTGCAATAATCCCCTCAGGGATTGGCAGTATTTTGAAATAAATAAAAAATAAAAAAAACATTAAAGGAATGCTGAACCGAAATTTGGATTTCGCAGGATAAGGCCGCAGATATCTCAAACGGAGGGCCGTATTTTGGGAAAAGAAAGGCGCAATCAAGCGACGAATGTGACGTCACGATTCTCCGGGAACAGTTGAGAATGAGGGGAAGCGGCTTCGCTTCTCTCATTTTCGCTTCGGTTCACCTGCTCGAGAGAGATCGAGTACAAGACTGGACCAGACAACCAAAACGCCGACGCACTCAGTCGACTTCCACTAGAGACTCCCAAGGAAACGACCGATGAGCTACCTGAGTATGTTCCTTCGCTTCATCAGCTCAACAACACTGATCTTTCGTCACAAGTGCTCCGCCAACTGACTTCGAAGGAGGAGGTTCTCAGTACTATGAAGTCCTACATACTCCAATGTTGGTCACGGGAGAGGAAAGTGTCTGACTCACGCATGCAAGCATATATTACGAAGAGGCTAGAGATGACCTTAGTTCAAGATCTTATTTACTGGTGCCATCGACTCGTCGTTCCTGAGTCTGCACGAGACCAGATTCTGCAGCTTCTGCACGAGACGCGCCAGGGTGCCTTATTAATGAAGTCTGTCGCACGTACAATATTATGATGGGCTGGACTTGACGGTGAGATCGAACATCTTTCGAAAAATTGTCACACCTCTATGCAAGCAAGTTCGATGCCGCTGGCGAAGACTCCTGTTAACTGGCCTGCGTCTCAGGAGAACTGGTCACGTGTTCACCTGGATTTCTCTGGACCAGTAAACGGTGCCATGAACTTGGTCGCAGTGCATTCGCACCATAAATGGATGGAAGAAATCGCTATGGAACACGCCACTACCAAGTTCCCAATCACGGCACTACGCGAGATTTTCAGCCGGTTTGGCATATAGGCCTCCTGCGCTGAAGCTTTGAACAAACTGTAGCGCCCTCATTTTGGGTAGTACAAGCTCACCTGATTGAGCCTCGCACTACTTATGGCACGTTGGTTGAGCTTTTTTAATTCTGTCTGGTGCTGAAGAACGAAAAAACACCTTTGGACGCCAGAACTCGGCCAGACTCAACGCCGCAAGACAATCAAAAATGCCAAATTCATGACACCACCGCTAGGGTACGCGTCTCTTATCTCTGGGTGGTGACGCCAAAACACCTGTGACGCGACGCTTTAATTTTTCTTTTTCTTTGTCATGTCTACTTTGGAACGCTTGGAACGGCAGTTCTTGGCTCACGCGCTTAGCGTCTTAGCTTTGACGGCGTTCGAATTTTTGTTGTTTCTTTGTATTTTCAACGTTATCTCGTGCTCGGCACCAGAGCTGGCACGCTTCTGCATGCGTGACAGTTTGAGACGCTAAATTTTGTACTACCCAAAACAAGGCCTAACAAGTCCCTTTTCGGAGCACCCCCTGGGGAACGCAGGAGGCCCATTAAGAACCATCGTGAGTGACAATGGCACTCAGTTTACATCCGAAGCATTTTCCACGTTCTTGACAAACAGCAACATGAAGCACTTGCTTAAAGAGCCGTACCGCCTGCAGTCGAACGGTCTCGTGGAGAGAGCCGTACGCGCCATCAAAAAGAGCCTCAAGAAACTTGAGACTGGTAGTTTTTCTAAGCGCCTCGCAAAGGTGCTATTTAACTACCGTAGGACGCCACTGGACGACGCAAGATCTCCGTCCCAGCGGCGTGTAGGGTACCGAATCCGTTCCAGCCTGGATATTTGTCTCCTGTCAATTTTTCTCTCTATTCGGAGGAAGATACTGCAAGCAAGCTTTGCCCCGCCAACTCTGTCTGGACAAG
Organism: Ixodes persulcatus; assembly: GCA_013358835.2. NCBI lineage: Eukaryota > Metazoa > Arthropoda > Arachnida > Ixodida > Ixodidae > Ixodes > Ixodes persulcatus. The sequence goes on along the minus strand of JABSTQ010010328.1, from coordinate 185,285 downwards.
CAACTTCAGTGAAGAGGAAAAGTACCTTCTGGAAACAGTTAAAGAAATAACGGATTCTCACATGGGCACAGTCAAGACGTCAGCAGGGGAGCTGAAGCGGCACGTGGACCAAATTCGCCAACGAGAGAGCGCGGCACCCGCACCACCGGTGAGCAAGACACCTGAGCCGCCCGATCAAGGTACCGTTACAGTGTAGTACCGTTTCAGCAGCGCAGTGTGACGTAGCGGCAGACGTAGCCGTCCCAGCTTTTTGGCGGTCGAGAAGACCGAACAAACCTGTTGGCCAATATGCACCTTAAGGTGGGAGGAATGCTGCATTTCAAACGGCATGTTGTTTCCGCGTGCAGGGGAGCGCACTAAAGGTACATTTATACTCCAACGTAACGTCGTCGGGCGCCGCGTAGCGCAGCGCGCGCAGGTACTTATTGGTTGCAGATATCGAGTTCCTGGTTGCCGGCCAATAAAAGGCGCGCGTTCTGCGCTACGCTGCGTTCAGTGCGCTCAACGTCGGAGTATAAACAGCCCTTAACGCTGACGACAAAGAAGAGCCTCGGGAGCGGACGCGCGAGCAAGATAGAACTCGATTTTCTCAGCGATCTGCCCATGTTCCGTCGGTACATTGAACTTGCCTCGTTGTAAATAGATGTACATATATTAAAGAGCTTCAGCAACGTCGTGAGCAATGTCTAACAATTGGGATAAGCCCAATACCCTCGACAACGAGGCTCGCCGTACCTTTAGCCGTATCATCCTCGGACTTCTTCGAATCACGCACATCGCCAAAGCTCGGAAATGCTTTTACCTCATCGATCTCAATGATATTCTATAAAGGATATCAATGATATCCTTTAAAGGGACAAAAATGTCCGCGAACAACTTCTTTAAATAAAGAATTACGGTGTGAGACACTTCTTGAGGTATGAAAGAATCTGAAATTAAGACATATACTGAGAAATTAAATCCAAAATAGATGTTAGTTTCGGTTTCGCTCCAGAATGAAAATGTGCCTCCTGACGTAAATATTAAGTAGTAGTAGATTGGGGTTTTGTGGCGCAAAAGCAACTAAGGCTATGATGCGCCAAGAAATGGTACTATTACAGAAGAGGGTTTTGAAGAAGAAAGAGCTTTAGTAGCTGGTATAAAATGTATAAAATAAGACTGGGACGTTATATTATAAATAATGCTACAATTTGCGTAAAAGATTGATACTTTTTAAAAACTTAAAAACCTGGGTGGGTGGGAGTAGTGGCTCATTTCCAAGCAACACACATAGGTGTAGAGGGACATGCTCTTTGTAGAGCTGGGAGAAGTAATGGCGGCGTTTATCATCATACGCAGGGCACTCGAGAAGGATATGCAAGACACTCAAAAGTTCCTGGCAATGTTCACATTCAGGAGGGTCCTCCCCAAGCAAAAGGTGTCCATGCGTCAGCCGTGTGTGCCCAATGCGTAGACGACAGAGGACTACCTCATAAAACCTGTCTCTGTGCCTAGCACTCTCCCATTCACTAAGAAAGGGCTTAATCATGTGCAGTTTGTTTGACATCTGTAGGCTCCATTCTCGGAGCTTTAACATGATATTTGACCAGGGCACAGTAGTCTTTGAAGGGGATACCACTAATGTCCACAGTACGGGTGCCACAAGTGCCCGCAGCACGATCTACCTCCTCATTCCCTGGGATTCCGACATGGCTGGGCACCCAGCAGAATAGAACATTACATCCCTTCCTACTCGCTGCTACTAGTTTGTTTTGTAATAAGACTATGAGGGCGTTCTTTGGGGTTTCAAATGACATCAGAGCCCGTAATGCACTCAGCGAATCTGTATATATAACTGACCGGGAGTTAAGTGTTTGGATGATGTGATCTATTGCAAGCAGAAGGCCGCGCAGTTCAGCAGTGAAAACAGTCGCGAACGAATTTAGCCTACGAACACTTCTTACTGATGGGCCGATCATGGCGCAGCCAACAAATGATTCCGTTTTTGTGCCGTCTGTGTAATAGTGTAAATGAGAATCATGCTGCTTCTGGAGTTCATAAAATTCTTGTCGCATGACCTCGGATGGGGTATCCTTTTTATTAAAATTTGTTAGTGAAAGATCGCAACGTATGCAGTTGAAATCCCATGGTGCCACCGTCTTTGGAACTGCGGCAACTGGAAGCTTACTGTCTATCCCAACTGACTCTGCCACATTCCTATTTCTCATCGCAAATGGAGGAATAACGCTAGGCTTGTTTTCAAATGTCCTTTGATATTTCGTGCCCTCCACTGCCTCCCGGGCTGGATGCTGAGCGATTGATCGTATCCTTAATGAATACATGAATCCCAAGGAGAATCGCCGTTTGTCAAGAAACATCTCATTTCCCTCAGCATAGAGACTGAGCACAGGCGACGTTCTGAAGGCACCTATTGCCAGGCGAAGTCCCTGATGATGGATGGGATCGAGTGCCTTAAGAGCTGATGGCCTAGCAGATCCGTACACAAAGCTGCCATAGTCCAGGCGTGAGCGGATTACCGAGCGATAGATTCGCAAAAGACAAAGACGGTCAGAGCCCCATGTCTTGTGGGACAAGACTTTAAGGAGGTTCAGTGATTTCCGGCATTTTTACTTCAAACTTTTTATATGAGGCACAAACGATAGCTTATGGTCAAAAGTGAGGCCCAGAAACTTGTGGTCTACTTTCACCGGGATAGGGGTCTGGCGCATATATAGAGAGGGATCCGCAGGGACTCCCCTTATACGGGAGTAACAGACAGTAACCGTCTTTTCCGGAGAGAAACTAAAGCCGTTTTCATCTGCCCACTTTAGGAGATTGTTGATAGCAACTTGAAGCCTCCGTTCGCAAATAGAAAGATTGCACGATGAAACAGAGATTTGAAGGTCATCGACATAGAGTGAATATTGCACAGAGGAAGGTAGGGAACGGGCTATTGAGTTCATCTTTACCAAAAAGAGAGTAACGCTGAGGACTCCCCCTTGAGGTACCCCAGTCTCCTGGACGAATTCTTTAGAGAAAGACGCTCCTAGCTTCACAAAAAAGGTTCGTTTAGAAAGATAGCTATTGATGGTAGCAAGCATCCTACCTCGTACTCCAACTTCATACAAATCACGGAGAATTCCATGACGCCATGCTGTGTCATATGCCTTCTCCATATCAAAGAACACTGATACGCACAGCTGTCTGTTGACAAAAGCTTCACGTATTACGGTTTCAAGACGAACCAAATGGTCAACCGTAGAACGACAGGAACGAAACCCACATTGATTCTTATCCAAGGCGTTTTCTTTTTCTAAATAGTACATAAGTCTTTTGTTCACAATACGCTCAAAAGTCTTGCTCAGACAGCTAGTAAGAGCGATAGGGCGATAGCTTGACGCAGAAGAAGGATCCTTGCCAGGTTTTAAATGAGGAACAACAGTGGCTACCTTCCATGCCGAAGGGAATTCGCCCTTGTGCCATATGCGATTAAAAAGGTACAAAATAAGAAATAATGTGGAAGGATGAAGATGTGTTAACATCTGGTAGTGTATGCCATCAGGTCCTGCAGCTGAAGGCTTAGTTAAGTGAAGGACCATTTCGAGTTCACGTATCGTGAGAGGTAGATTGTAGTCTTCATGGGCCGCACCTGTAGTCTTCACAGCATGTGATTCTGCACGTGCTTTGTATGCGAGAAATGCAGATGAATAATGTTGGGAGCTCGATACAAGAGCAAAATGCTCACCGAGAAGATCCGCTTGCTCCTTAAGACTTTCCGGACAAATCCCACTGTATGAGAGGAGTGGGACTGAGAAGGCATGATATCTCCCTTCAATGCGATGAACTTTGTCCCAGACTTCTTTGACTGTTGCACTACTGTTAATGGAAGAGGCGTACCCCTGGAAGTTTTTACGCTTTGACTGACGTCAGATGTACCTTGCCCGAGCTTTCATTTGCTTAAAGCAACGGAGGTTGCTTTGTGTGGGGTAACGTTGAAAGATACCCCAGGCTCTATTTTGTTTTTTCCGTGACTCAGTACACTCTTCATTCCACCACGGCTTGGGTCGCCGCGGGAGATGTGTGGAAGTCCTAGGAATAGCAAGCTCTGCAGCTTGAAGAATAAAATTACTTAACAACTCTGTAACTTGGTCGACAGAAAGTTCATCAAGTGACGTGCATGCAAGTTGTGTCGCTTCAGTGAAAAGAGACCAATTCGCTTTCTCAAACTTCCAACGGATAGTCCGCGTTGGCGTGCACTTTGCAGGAATGGTGTTCTTTAAGAAAATAGGAAAGTGATCACTTCCATATGGGTTAGTGCCTGCTGCCCACGTAAAAGAAGTAAAAATGGACGCACTACCGATGGAAAGATCAATACATGAGGACGATAATGATGATGGGCTAAAATAGGTCGGTTCTACAGTGTTAAATAGGCAAAGTGCATGCGACATTAAAATTGACTCGATCATTCGACCTCGAGCATCGATATGGTCACTACCCCACAAAAAATTATGCGCGTTAAAATCGCCAAGTAAAAGAAAAGGTTCAGGAAGTTGATGTAAAAACGCGTTAAAATCATTTGTCGAAGAGGTAAAAGAAGGAGAAATGTACACGGAACATACAGTCACCACTTTGTGAAGGAGGATGCGCACCGCTACTGCCTCTAGCCCAGTATTAAGAGCAATTTCGGAGCAGGGAAGGTGCTTTGGAACAACCACTGCAACTCCTCTCGCAGAAACAGACGCATTCTCTCGGTCTTTTCTAAAAATATGATAGCGTCTAAGAAAATTTGTATGCTTTGAACTGAGATGCGTTTCTTGTAAACATAGAGCAAGTGGGTGGTATTCCTCCAGGAGGAGCTCAATATCATCAAAGCTCCTCAGTAGACCTCGGCAATTCCACTGGATGATTGCCGTCATTCTTTATAGAAATATAAGTATCAGATGGAGAAAAAGGAGGGTGATGTATGTGATGATTTCATCAAGGAGGAGATACTCGTGTTTTCTCTTTATGCTTTTGTTTCTGGGTCTGCCACTCCATTTCCTCAGGATCTGGCTCTGGAGCAGAAAAGTTGCCTGCATCTGCAGTCCTTTCTGCCTCTGGTGACTTCTTGGCAGGCCTGCCAGAGGCCTTAGAGTTGTCTAGGCATCGTGGGGGCAGTCCACCGTCCCTGCCTTGGCCTGATGGGGCGGCGGTCGACGTGCTAGGTCGGCCCACAGTCCCGTCTCTATCATCTGTCGCGCGTGGCACGTGCTGCTTCCTAGACGGGGAAGTCCTCCCTAGGGAAGAGGAGCGAGAGGCTCGCTCCGTGGCCTGAGGGACGGGACCAGGAGGTCGACACGAAGGCGTGACCTCCATCGCTACTGTGGCACCTAGGTCCTTGGTGCGACTAGGTGCATCTGCTGCTTTCGCAGCTGAGATAGAATGCCCAGGAAGCGTAAGCTTCAGCCTGGGCGGAGAGGACTGCAGTGGCTTCCCGTGGTCTGAAAAAGACACCTGGGTTGCCACTGATACCTTGGACGGTGCAGGTCCTCTGCTGGACACCGCCTCGGCAAAAGAGCCTCTCTGGAAAGCAGAGAGGCGGCGCTTTGCTTCTTGGTAGGTAATACTTTCTTTCACCTTGAGAGCAAGTATTTCTTTTTTCTTTTTAAAGTGGTTACAAGATCGAGAATAGGCAGGATGGTCGCCGTTGCAGTTTACACATTTGTAGCCGAGGTTGCAGTCATCAGCGGTATGGTCAGTTCCGCTGCACCTGGCACAGGTCTCACGACCACGGCACGCTCGTGAACCGTGACCGTACCGCTGGCAGCGAAAGCAGCGTAGCGGGTTTGGGACATACGGCCGCACTTTGCAGTTGATGTAACCCGCCTTTACAGTAGGCGGCAGCGCGTTTTTCTCGAATGTTAATATCACATGTTTGGTGGGTCGTTCCTCCCCGTCCTTACGAATTTTAATTCGTTTTGCGGCGACGACACCTTGAGTGCTTAGACCTTCCACGATTTCCTCTTCAGAACTGGTTACGAGGTCAACCTCTGATATCACACCGCGAATGGTGTTCAACGTACGGTGTGCAGATGCGGTCACTTTGAGGTCATGTATCATTTTCAGATTGAGCAAGGCAGTTGCCTGATATCTTTCATATATCTCGACAAGAAGGTCACCGGAAAAAAGCTTCTTCGCTTCATATTTTGCCCCGAGCGTGTTTTGGAGAGTTTTGGCAACAAGGAATGGAGATAGTTTTGACAGCGGCTTAGAAGTGTCGTCGGAGTGTAAGACAAAAAATCTTGTAAAGTGAACGTCTGAGTTGTCTTGTTTTAGAAATGTTGAAAGTGCTTCGGTCCGGACTCTTTTCGGAGGCCGATCAAGTTGTTTTAGCTTGGAACCCATAAGAGGGGAATGGTGTTCGGAAACTGTGGTGCACCGCCCACCACCGAGCCCAACAAGGGAATAGGTAACGCTTCATAACAAGAAGGGCTTGGCTGAAGACGCTACTCTATTAGTGCCGCCCAGTCACCATAACCAAGTGTGGTTTTGGACAAGAGGTCTTTCGCCACCCAAGGTTAGCCCTTGCCGCCAAAGGAGTTGAAAAAGGAAAGAAGAGAAATGAGAAGAGTGAAAAGGAGGAGAAGACAATGGGAAAGTAGAGAGGGGATAGTAGAAGTGGCGACTAGACTGAATCATCCTGGCCGGACCTTACCAGGACTCCCGTCTATGAGAAGCGGGGGCCGAAGTGGTGTATTGCCTCACCCGGGGGGCCCCGAAGGGTCAAAACCCACCCCGGGCTAGGCTAAACCACCAGGATGCCCTTTTCCCCAGACACGGGAAAGCCACGCACAGCCAGACGTGGGCGGGCGAGCCCGCATGGCTCGAGGTCCGTGGTGACGCTACTCACCAAACACCTGCTTTCACAGGTGCCCCCTGCGGGGACGTAAATATTAAGCTAAATACCGTTTTTATTTTCATGATAAAGAGGTGACTTGCGCTCATAACACCCTAGCTTCCTAATATTACCAGAAACAATTTGTGTCACTCAGTGAAGCCAGCACACTAGATATTCTCAGCAGCGGCACGCATCTCCGACCCTCACTAAACCCGCCATATTGAAAAACGAGTGGCGCCATTTATAGTGAATGGGAGTCGCGAATAGCTTATACCGGCGCGGCCTGCCACAGCTCCGGCGCATCTGCGGTGGCTGCAGTTTTCTGTCGCCCACACCCGACGTCCCCCGATTCTCCCTTCGTGTACACAAAGACCTACAACTCGCCTTCCTCTCCGGAACTTTCCTAGGCGCGTGCTCTGCTCCTCGCGCTCCAAACTCATGAAATCCCACGCGCGTGAGGCGCCCGACCTCGCGCCCCGCGACGGCACTCTCACAGTCTATACTGACTCCCAATACGTCGAACGTGGCCTGAAGGTGCAACCCCACCGTGCATGACGTCTTAATGCTTTTTTGAAGGTTTATAACTTCCTTTCTATGTATTATACAATTATAGAGTTAATGTCAAATTAAAGAACTGGTTTTTCAGGGATACTTTAATGTCTCGATATTACGATTATTTTAATGCAAAAGCATTAGATGGAGCGAGCTGGCGTCATCAGTTTGAAGCGCGAAAACGGCTCCTAGTTTCCGCGATCGCCTTCGGTTCCATTGGCTGACGCGCGTCGACGGGGCTCCCATTGGCCTCTGCGCCATGGCCTCCGAGATCCCGAAGCGCGCGCGCGCTAGTAGGCAGCAGACGACAAAAGGAGCGGACGAGCAGACGACAAAGGAAGCGGACGAGCAGGCGACAAAGGGAGCGGACGAGCGGCTTGCATGCTTTCGCATTCACAACTCATAAGAAATGCTTAGGTGTGCCTCGAGCTTTTTAGTTTTAGTTGTTAGTTAATTATTCAGCTTTAAATACACCATAGTCTCTAATATTGAAAAACTTATTTCTCGAGGTATAACGTCCCATCGTCCACGATAATTTACGTGAGCGTTCCGTCGGACGTAATGAATTAGAAAAGTAAGTAACGAACTGTACAGATAGTCTATATTTTAAAACGAAAAATAAAGTTTAAAATTGTATTATTTTATGGTGCTATAAAAACGGAATCACGTCAACTAATCAAAATTACGAGACATCAAATTCAATATTTCATTTTCCAGAACTTCCATATCGATATGTTACACGTTAAGAATGCTATTAGACCTCAAACTTTTCCCATTCAGTTACGGCAAATTGCAGCTTCTTAATAAAAACTACAGATGGCGACACGTGCTCGAGAATAGCTTGATGTGCATTTGCCGTCTTGTGCCGCTTGGAACGCCACGTGAAATACAGAAAAATCACCAGATGTCAGGGTGTCAGACGCGTGGGCCGGTTTGCTCATCTTGCGGACTCGGCCGTGGCTGCGGCGAACACGGATTTTTCTGTCACGTGACCAACTCTATGGGGACAAAGAAGTACCTAGCGTCCCTGCCTAATGGCGGAGAAATCCGTATCGCTTCAAGCATAAAAGCCTAATTTCGCTCGCAGAAACTGACTGCAGGGACTTTCAACTGGGGTCCAACTTGACCACCCCTTCATACTGTAGGAGCGGCAGGTAAAGTTACGGCCAGGGAGGGTAAATATGAGCCAAAATAAAGAAAAAACCACGCGAGATAAAAGCGGTGGGAGTATACTTATATACTTGTGCCAGCGCCGGCGGCTCGCGCCTTCTAGAGCGCCGGAACTTCACGTCCCGGCGTGAAAGTCCCGGGTTCACATCCCGCCTGAAACTCTCTTTTTGTTTTTCTTGTATTTGACTGCACTCTAACTAAGAATATAGACGAGGCCCTATGAGGTATATAAAATCACTGGGAGGGCAGTTCTGACCCACAGTTTGTTGTTTGTGACCTCGGAAGAGCGCGTACATGTCCCTGGCTTTCTTTACCAACTTCCGCCACGCCTCCTGCATCTGCCGTGCACTCCGCGGAAAGTTGACAATATCTTCCCATGCCCGTCTCTTCGTTCGCCAGGTAACTGTGCTGCTGAATTTCTCTAGAATTTGTTGTTTCCGTTTTCCAACTGCCCTAATTAATTCCACTTGTTGATCCAAAGTCATTTTAGGGGTTTGCGTTAGAGAGATGGTTTGCGATGTCAACGCGTGATTCATTTTTGCATTCGGTTGTGATCGTCTGATATTCTAACTTAAATTCAACAAGTAATGTGTTAATATTACAAAACGATTGCCGCAGCAAAATATAAAGAGTAAAAATTTACCTTTTATCACATTCCATGGAAGTAAAAATATGATCTTTTTTTATTTCGGTTTTACGACTTTCTCAGACGTTTGACTTGCTGCCTTGCATGTAGGATTTCGCTCAATCAATGCACCCAGAGCTGCTAGTCTTTTATTTCCTGATTTTGTGGAAGTTTTTTGTTTTTTTTTAATTGTCACAACTGCAGTTTTTATTAGTACTAAATAGGCGTCTCCTGTTATTGAAAGGAGTCGTAGCAAGGGCGTTGTATATTTAAAAACACATAGAATTGTAGTTGCTGGAGAAAGGATGCTTGTTTCGGCTACGTTTGTGTGAAAGCCATACCGATGTTGTTACCGTGGTTTCCTTTTAATGAACATTATGAAACGATTGGATTAGCGCGTTAACTTCCCTTGATCTTTTTTTTTTCTTCCCGGTGTTTCAATTGAACAGGCGGGACTAATAGTAAAAACAGTGTAAGGCGCAGTAGTGCAAGTGGATGTTTCGTAATATGGATCACAATTAAAAAGTGAGACGCGCAAAATACACACACACAAAAAAAAATGTTCCTCGCGCGATTTGAACCCGGAACTTCCACGCCGCGACGACAAGTAGCGACGCTCTAACCTCTCGACCACATCAGAAGGTTTCTTTTTTACATCTTTAATGCATGGTAAAAAACACAATCAAAACAAATCAATACACATTCACTTCAGATTAATACTTCGTGTCGACTCGATGGGCTCGCAGCGCCAAGTTCTCACTCCTAGTTGCACGACACATTCAAGTTACTTACATGTAACGGTATGCGAGTCGCGAAGTACGAAACTACACAGACGGACATGAAGTACAAAACAAACTTCGCGCTCAAATTAGAGCGCGAGCCGCCGGCGCTGGCGGAGGTATATAGATATACTGCCACCTCTTCTATCTCGCGTGGTTTTTTCTTCATTTTGGCTCATATTTACCCTCCCTGGCCGTAACTTTACCTGTCGCTCCTACAGTATAAAGGGGCGGTCAATTGGACTCCAATTGAAAGTCCCTGCAGTCAGTTTCTGCGAGCGAAATTAGGCTTTTTTGCTTGAAGCGATACGGATTTCTCCGCCATTAGGCAGGGACGCTAGGTACTTCCTTGTCCCCATGGAGCTGGTCACGTGACAGAAAAATCCCTCTTGGCCGCAGCCGCGGCCGCGGCCGCAAGATGAGCAAACCGGCCCTGGATGCCCGCAGTAAGCGAGCCAGAGATGTCAAAACAACAAGCTCGAGGCTGCGGGTGCTCCACAGCTGCTTTTGTGCGGGTTCTACTGTGCGTCGGTCACAAACTATGATTGTCAGAATGGTTCGATGATATTTTGTTTCAAAAAACATCTCGGTGTCTCCTAAAGGGAAGCTGAAGAGGTTTTCGAAAAAAATAAGTTAATGGTTGGTTCTGACGTGTTTGTGCCTGCTGAGTCCAAATAGCACAACCGTTTGACCCAAAGTAATCCCTAAACGCGAAAAAAGCGAAGAAAACAGAAGCGATCACCGCAGCGGAACGCCATTGGCTAGTCACGAGTGACGCGCCCCTGCGTCATAAAAGGTCCATTTCGATTTTCGCTTGATCCGTCGCTTGCGGAAGTAGTCGGGCGCCGAGGCTTCTGTTCTTGTAAATCAAGTTCGGCTTCTGATTTTTCGAAATATTTCGGTGGATGCGAAAAAGGGATGTGTTCAGAGGACCCTTTACGTGACAAAGTACGCGTTGCAGCCGATGGCAAAGCAGAAAATGTACCCTCCGCGGTCGGGCAGACACGAGGAACCGCTTGCGTCGACGCGACATGGCCGGCTTCATATGTTCTGGAACAGACGGACTGCTACTTAATTCGGCACACATCGGCCTTCATGCATGGCAGCTGCTGGACATGTGAGAGTGCAGGCTGCATTGTTGACCAAGGCTGAAGTAGTTTGAAGGTATAGTATAATCGGCTTGAAGCGACTGGAGAGCTTCCCCTGAGATGAGACGGAGGATGAGACAGGGTCCTTGTTCTGTCACCGCGATGTCCTTGCGTACTACGTAAATAGCTGCACAGAAGGTTCATCCTTGTGATAGGGGTACCCTCTGCTGCGTTTAGTTTGTTTGCCACCAATTATTACGCAATTACAGCTTTAGAAAAAGCGGAGATGTGTGTCCGGCAGCCCTCAGTTTAATGTCGAATTCGTGAAAGCTTCCTGGGCCGCTACGTTCACACACACCTCCCAAGATTTGTTGACTGCATTAGACCATCACCAAGCATTATCATCGTCCGATCGCATTTCTACGGCACAAAGAACCATTGCATGACACACGAACTTTATACGGAAAAAAAAGTACTCAATTCACAACAGAATGTCACAAGCTTTGTATCTCAAAAAAGCGCTCTTGAAGAGAATATATATGTACCCATGGAAGGCAAATTTAGCAAAATGTATGTTTACGTTTAAAAAATATCTGACCTCAAATAATATCAACAAGTGTAAAAAAAAAAAAACCGTCCATGCTAAAACAAGTTGCACCGTGAAAGTCTCCCAAGTGATGGGTAGCGGAGTAGATTAAAAAACAAAATAAAACAATCTTGGGTAACGGAGTCAATCCGGGAAATGTGGTCACTTCAACGATATAAAAAGAAACCAAAACTAAAACACTAATTTAAGGCGGCTAACACAAAAGAGCAAGGAAAGCCTGCTACTTGGCTACATGATCGCGGCTTTTCCAGTACACTGCACGCAACTAATAATGTAATAGCTTTTTTCTAGAACAGTCAACCTATAATTCCTACCTAGTGTCTTCTCCACTTTGCGTGTGCCTTTTAATGCGCTGAATTGCATTCTTACCTTCAAAGATGATCGGCAGGGCGTCAGGTTCAGGCGAACCTTCTTCAGGACCAGACCCATACGTAAATTGTTTTCATATGCGCTGTCCGGTACACGTTTTGAACAGAAAACAAGGTACTCGCTCAAACTCGTCTGTTTGCATAGCGGGAACCCACCCCTTTGAAATCTCGGGGGGGGGGGGGGGGGGGGGTGGAAAGGGCGGTAGGCGGGAAGAACAACTGCGACTAGCGCTGTTCGTGAAAGCCGATGGCTACACATGACTACGGCATCGTGCAACAGCGCTAGTCGGTTGCTTCGGCGCCACGAGAATTCCACAAAACCCGTGAACAAACAAGTGAACAATCAGCACTTCAGGCGATTGAGTCAATAGCACAACCGGTCAACGGATAAAAGCAGGCGCTATGCGGCGGTAGAACGACGGCAGCTCAAAAAGTCAGTAGAGCAGCCTACGAGGGAAGCGCGGCCAGCCGCGGCGGGGTCCCCCAGCCGGACCTTTTGTGACGTTGGCTGACGGGCTTCCTCCTCTCTCCCCTTTCTCCCTGCTTGGGAGGGGCGTGGCTTTAGCACTATTTTCAAGGCGCTTTTCCGGTTAATGCGCGCATAAAATTACCAAGCCAATTTGATATTCGTGTTGGCCGAGGTCTAATTAACCAGGCTCGGGCGGGTTTTTTTTTATATTTAAAACCGCTTCGGCTTCCCTTTAAATGGCAATGATATTAAAATAAAACACAAAACATTAAAAAGTCTCAGTGTCTCTGAGCCAACGCGCTGGCCCATGAATCCATATTTGCCATGTTTAAATACCGGCCGAGGTGCCCGCTATCTGACGGAGGCCAATCTGAGATTTTGGTTGCACGTCAAAAGATCTCCAGTTAGTCCAAATAAACCCGCAATTTTTTATTTTTTTTTTTTATTGGGGCGTGTTAGGTGATTTTTGTTGGTTTGGCCTGTCAAACCCTAAGATCTCAATGTTTGCTTTGCTTTACCTCAGTTCGGAGCGCAGCCAACTCTACGGGCTGATGAAGCCACTGAAGCACCGCCAAGAGCGCGAGGTCAAGAAGTTCGTTCTCTTTCTGTGCCTGTGCGGTCGGGCTAAACTACAGCCATTAAATAAGCTACGCTTCATACACATCTCGGTGCTTAAAGTGATGGTTGTCAGTTATCTGAAGCTTTATCTGAAATCACAAAAAAACGCTTTTCCGTCCTCCAGAAAACATTACAACAGTTCGCGACAAAGCAAAGCAATATTACGTGAGCTTACTAACACCGAAACTAATGCTAAAGAAGTCTCACTTTTGAATCATGACGATAGGCAGTTGCGTTTGCTTTGTACTAACCACCAAGATGGCGGCGCCCACAACAATATCGGGGAAAAGAGTGCCGATACTGTAAGCTAGGCGATTTGGTTTAGCTCACTAGGCTAAACCAAGTGCGGTAGGAGATCGTTGGCCCAGTGTGTTTTGGCACCGCTGATCAGAGCACGTGGAGAAATGCGCGAGTGCGAGCTCCGTTCAAAGCAGGAAGCTCACGCTGCAGAACCTGTAGGTGCTAAAGCCCCTCGATGTGTTAGCGTTGGTCTTTCAAGTAATGTCAAATGCGCCAGTGCACGAGGCCCGTGTCTCGAGCGGCCCTTGCAGGCAAACGGCGCCGCAGCACTAAAATGACTAGCCCTTGGAAGCGAATGGCGGCGGAGCACCCGCTCGTGGCACGTGCCTTGCGCGTTTCTACAACAATGGTTGGCGGTACTTGTAAGCGTGAATTTTATCAAGGGGCTTTAGCAGAGACCCTGGGTTCTGTCACCATTTCCATCCTAGCGTCGTGCGATGGTGTGTCACATATACTGCGTGACGCACGTTAAACACCCCGAGCTAACAGTTGTAGTGCAGTGGCTAAATTTATAATCTACAACGGGTAACAATGTCGCCCTACGGAACTCCTGCTCTCTAAAAAACTAACGACTAGTTTTGAATGCGCCATTACATTGCATTTTTAATGTGTGTTCGAGTTCCCTTTTTTTTTTTGTCTACATCTTTGATTATGCGGCTCTTACTTATGATGAAACAGGCTGTAGTTTTCGGACTTCTGGAAAAAAACATTATTATGTAACTAAGAAAATGGCACGTTAACGCAAAATACAAAAAAGAACAGAGGCACACCTAATAAAACAAAATAAAATAATAGAATTCATTCTAATTGTGTTTTAAAAGTTTTGAGCTCACCAAAAGCTATAAAAGCGAGCTCCATGTTTTGAATGGTGCGCTTGTTCACTGGAAGAGTAGTTCAGGGCAGCATGCTCGCGCTTGTATGTTCCGCTTCGCTCCCACGATAAAACCAAATACTTTACAGGTAATGTATTTAGTGAAACAAAGCTTACCTTTCGGATATGTGCATTGCCCCCAGTTTCAGGTGGTTACACACTTGCTTATAATTATTGTTTTCGTTTCCCACTGCGATTCAGCTCGTGATCTTTTGTGTGCTACATGCATTAGACACCAAGGTAACCCAGGAGCATTCTATTTCGAGGATTGCAAAAAGACCTATGCTACTTGCCACGTGTGCCACAATCAATACAAAATATTCTAAACTTCATATGTGGCCGCTTGCGCGAGTCAACAATGTTGTTTGTCAAAAACAACTGCGATTGTATGAAATCACGTGGGAAAACTCGTTCTAAGCACGCGTGCGTTGGCACACAGTGAATACTCATAATCGGCGCCGAGATGATTGGTAGCTGTCAGCAGGTGGAGTTTTTCCATCAACCCAGAGTTAGAATGTTTCCTTATTTCTGTTGTAAGCAATCAGGAGACAATTTACACCATATCTGAGAATAATAAGGTACTATGAACACTCATACATTACAGCCTGAGCAGTATATGTGTACAAGCTTTAGCTTTCGATGCACCCTTACCTTTCGATATGCTCAACGCTAGTGTAAAATGTAGCGCTGTTTCAGCTTTAATCAGCGTACCATGTGCGTGCTTACACGAAATTTTATACAACGTCAAACTCTACCTGTTTGCATATTTTTTTTTATTTTTGCACACCACTACTTGCGCGCATATTCACCAAATTAAATCTGGTACATTGATTAAACTCTGTGCAAAAGCTATCCACAGACCCAGAATCTTTGCCTGGCCAGTCATTGCATTTATCACTGAACTCGTATTAAAACGAATTCTTATCATTTACTGCTGCGAGTTAATTTTTTAACCTTGGCATTATTTTATTATAACTCCCACACGAGTCCCACTTTGGGTTTACCGGACTCATATCTAAACCTGAGTGTCATTTTTTGTCTTTTCCAGTCTCGTGTTTTTTGTCCATTTGAACACCCACCTACCTATTTGAGACACCTGACCCCCTAAAAATAGTTTATTTGTTTTGATTTTAGCGGCACTTAATTTCTCCTTATTTCTTAATCCACAAACAGCCAAACAGATGCACGACGAAAGGGCCGGGCGGTGATATAAATTTGATCGCATTGAACTGTGTAATTGGCCAACGAAATCCTCGCAGAGTGCTAACGGCGCACGGGCAATTTTATATTTTTCAACGCGTCGGTTTTGTTTTGTTGTGCATGTGTTTCGCCATTTGGCTCAGGGCGATTTTCGCGTTTTGTTCTGACCACATTTTGCTGGAGACGTGAGCTCAAAGCGTAGGCAACTGCCCCCCCCCCCTCCCCCCCCCAAAAAAAAAAATTGTTGTGTGTATGTTTGAACAACCGGAAGTTTGTCTGCCTCAGTGGGCGTCTGATGCCTCAGCTGTAGATGAGCAATTTAGCCAGTGCGGTACAACCGCTAGCCTGAGGTCTTTAACGTGCGCCACGCGGTAGTGATACAGGACCGCACGCTGGTGCGATCGATGCTGCTCATCCAGATCGAAACGGGCAGGGGCGGGGATTCAGCACAGGATCCCTTGGTTCTGCAGCGCAACCTTTCGCACCATGTGCTCCGAGCTGGTGTGTATATGTTTCAAAAGTAGCGCAAGCTGCGCCGATGCACGAGGCACGTGCAACGTGCAGCCATTGGGAAGATCACCGCCCCGGGTGCAGCGCTCAGGGGGGTGTCGCGGCGGGCCACGAGAGCGGGAGGGGGGGGGGGGGGGGCGAGTCGCGGCGGGCCACGGAAGAGCGAGGGGGGGGGGGGGGGGTGTGTCGGGGAGGGCTACCGCCCCGGGTGCCGCTGACCCTCGTGACGCCACTGCGTGCTTCAATTGTTTGACACCACCCGCAAGCGCAAAACTGATCCATATAATAAATTACCCCGGACCCCTGCACCCAGCGCTGCAAGAAACCGGAGTCGTTACCCAAGCTTCATCATTTAATTTGGGACTGCGCGGCATTGGCAGCACACCGCAGCGCCACCTGGTCCCTTAATTCTGCACGACGACGAACGACCAACCTGTTACGACGACTAAGTGTACCCCCCCTTCCCGGCGACTGCGAGCGCCAGACGCGAATTCTGACCTCGTTTCTCGACTTTGTGTCGCAAAGCGGGCTAGAAACTTCGGTGTAACCCTAATCCCCCTTCCCCCTTTCATCCTGGGATTTAGATGCCATGTCAAAGCTGCGACCGCGTAGAATTGGACCTCTGATCCCGGTGTAACCCGTTTGTTAAATAAACGTCATAACAACAACAATTTCAACGCCATTTCACCAAATACCTCTTCAGATGCTTTTACAGATTAGTATATTTTAAACGTGAACTCACAAACTTTTAGTATACTCATGATAACCACATTGTTGTAGAATTCGTGTGCTGTACAAGTTGCATTATAACGAGCGTGCCTCATATCAAGAATTTTTTTTTTTTTTTTTTGTTTTTGAGGCACAGAATAATACAGCGTTAGTATTATATGTATTAATGTTACTATTTCGGCTGCTCCGTTGGCTTCTGACCAGTGTTGTAGGCGTTACCAAAAGAAAAAAACAAAAAACGCAACTCGTTAATCGCAAATAAAGAAAAGCTCTACCGATCTACGTTAGCCCCCCCCCCCCCCCCCCCCCCCCGAACCACAAACGCACACACACATACAATATAGATTTTAGTAGATCGTTCCGATGACCCCGATAACGACACCCGATACTCCGACACCGCATTTGCGCGTGCATCGTATCGTTATCGTGGATATCGGAGGTATCGGGACGACCTACTACAACCTGCAATAAAAGGTACGCGTTACCGTTACTGATAAAACGTAACGCGCGCTAATTTTGCGTTACATTATATCTTCGAATTAAAACGTCTTACTGTTTCGACGCAACAGGTATGCCTAAGCGCCATATTTAAAGAAAGTGGAGTGTTTGCGTGGGGAGAACAGTCCAAATCTGTGTAAGATGAGTGCAAGTATTTATATAACTGGGCACCTAAAAACAAAAACAAGATGTAAGTGTAATTTTTTGTTTCAAGTGTTTAGAAGAAGTAACGAGTAACATAACTACGTTAGCCAATACTCGAAACAGGTAACGTAAGCATGTCACCCGTTACTGTATTGAAACTGTAACGAGTACGTTACTACATTTCCGGAAAACGTAACTCGTTACGGCCAGCACTGCTTCAGACTCACGTCCTTGCTAGATGACGATTTGTTTCAATTATCTTACATTAAAATATTTTATCAGGGCATAAAAACGTTTGCACGGACTGCATGACTCACTTGTCGCTGATGACGCCGAAGGTAATCACTCCGAAGGACATGCAGCCAAAGAAGACCGAGTTTGACACGTAGGCCTTCCAGGTGCTGCCGCACACCCAGTCCATCTACGTGGAAGTCAACAGGGGACACACGCCGAGAAACGGGCATTAGTTACGTTTGTCCTCGCTAAGGGCATATTTTGTTATATATATATATATATTACACAGTCTGCAAAATCAAAAAGGTGTATTCAACGAAAGTGACCCGACTTCAAATCAATCGTAGAAGTAGTCGTTCATCGAAATGCAGTTGGTTCGGCTTCCTGGCGACAGCTGGCCCTTACAAAAAACGATGATGCTTTTCTGTTGAAGGCTGTTTAAAAACGTCATCAGAGGATATAAAATGGCAATAGCTTTTCATCTGACTTTTTCTAGCTTTTCTGTTGACTTTCTTTTGAATATTGGCCCACTTTGTAATAAGCAAGTCAACAGACTTTCTGTCGCCTCCAAGATGCCTTTTCTGCAGCTTTTCAATTGAAATGATACAGCTTTTCAATTGAAAAGCTACAGAAGATTAAAAAGAACAAATTCTTTACAGCTTAGATATTCATTCAAGAAAGTTTTGGAATCTTACTATGGCTTTCCACTCTCCTCCAAATTGGCGGCAGCAAAACAACGTTAAAAAAAAAAACGCGATTTTTTTTTGTTAGTAAATGGTGTCCCTGTGGTATTTGAAGGCACTGCTACATACATCCCACAGCTACACATTATAAACTAACACAAACACAAACACCAGGAAGCACTGAACACCTGAATCACAGTCTCATTGACTGCTCCAGAGCCTTATATAGCCTACATATTGAAAGAATTCATTCGCCCTGACCACCTCAAAATTTCTTAGGGTTGGTTCTAAGTATTTGATCTTCTGCTCGGAAGTCTGTCAAAAGGAAAAGTTAGTGGACGATATATCTTACTAAAAAGGATTGGTATAGCTAGCAATAATTCGGCGCAGTCGCTAAAACAACATCCACAAAAACGGCTTCTATAAGAAATATTATCGCTTATCTGCATAGCACCACTCATGACGAAGTGAGTCAAGGCAGTTTCTCCACTTTCAAATAGTTATTTTGCTTTTCTTTACTAGTTGACTATTTAATATGGTCATGAAAGTCACTATAGTCACTTACAAAGTCAGAACGGCAGGGCAAGGCTATCAAACGCCTGGCCTCCAGAACGCGCCCCATGCCTTCCGTCGTGCCTTGACTGCACGCGCGCGCTCGAGGTGCACGAACGCCGAAGCATGGTCGAGGGTAGTAGGCTCGCGCTGGACGCGGGACAACTGAAGCTGCTTCCCGTTCTCACCTTGTCAGAGGCTATTGAAAAACTTAGCGACTTTTGACATCTAGTCGAGGTGTACAATCTTCAATTAAAAGTAAACAGAAATTCTGTAGCTTTTCTATTCACACTGGCTACAGAGTCAACTGAAAATTTTCAACACGAAGTAAACAGAACGTCTGCAGTCATTCTGATGACACTGTCAACAAAAAGTCAGCAGAAACAAAAATCAACATAAAGTTAATAGAAGGTCAACAGCTCTTTTTTTGACTCAGGCTGAAAAAAATCATCAGAAAAGTTTCCACACAAAGTCAACAAACTTTTTGTTGACCATGTCAACAGAAACTCAAAGTCAAAAGAAAGTAATCAGAGTCAACAAGAAGTCAACACGTTTTCAATAAAAAAAGTAAAAAAAAACATTTTTATAGGGGGGACTAGGACCAACCACCGTAACCGATGCTCTGCGTTCGTCTTCCATTTTGTTTTTCTTTTGGCCTTTTTCACTCTCCTCGGCTTGTGAATTCATTCCTCCTGGAATGATATTTAAAGATGTTTGTAATTGGCGCTACTTCTACTGTGTTGTTCGTTCCAGTGTACCACACTGTTTTGAGAAGCCCTTGTTGCACTGCGGTTTTGATGACTTGGTAAGGCCCCTTGAACTGTGAAGCAGATCCTGGCAGGCTTTTCCGGACCAAGACAAAGTCATCCACCAGTAGCTTTGGAAGCTCAGTATTGTGTCGCTTATCAAAAGGCCGTTTCATCTGGTACCGACAGTTTTCTTGTCGAGCATCGGTCTTTCTGCGTTCCTTGATATCTATTCGTGCAGCAACCCCAAGCAGGCTGTCAGCAGGCTGTCAGCAGGCAACAGCGGAGCTTTTCCCGAGATCACGAAGAGAGGACTGCATCCCAACCCTGCCGTGTAGGACCAATTATTATGTGCTACACCAGCCTCAAGCGAACATTTCCAGCCACCTGGAAAGTTGGAGTACATGTTCATATATTGTTTTATGTCTCGAACGGCGCGCTCCGCTAGGCCACTTGCCGAAGGATGGTAAGGTGCCGTGAATCGCAGGGCTATGCCGAGGTCTTCTGCCCATCCTTTTAGTTTGCGGCTACGGAAGGCTGGTCCATTGTCCGAAGCGACAACTTTTACGTTGCCATACACTTCTCTGCTCAGCAAAGAGATCACGCTGTTACCGTCTTCCCTACCTGGTTTTGCTGCCACCATTCGAGTGCACTCGTCGATGCACAGTAGAAATGCTTGCGTCTTCTTCACACCTTCGCCCTTTTTCTTTATCTCTGCGAAGTCAACGTGAAACACTTCAAAAGGTGTCCCCCAGTGTTCAGGTAGCGTCATTTTATCTGTAAGTTGTCGGTATTTAACTTTGTACATTTGGCACTCGTGGCAGGACTTGATGTAGAGTCTTGTGTCATCTTTCACGTGAGGCCACGTGAACCGTATGGTCAGCTTCATATAAGTCCGCCAGAGCCCGTCATGACCATATCACTCTGGGCTTGTGTGGTACAATTCTAGAATCTGAGGAGTCATTGTGGATAGAACGTGAAACTTTCCCTTTGTGCCAAGTTCTAGCTGTTCTGCCCCTTCCCAGAGTTTTGATGAATTTACTACTTCGGTTGACCGTGACATCGCGTCGGCGTCTTTTAAGGAAGTCCCTGGACGATGACTTACTTCAAAATCAAACTGCTGCAGCTCATTGATCCAGCGAGCTATCTTTCCCTTTGGCTCAGTCATTTTGAGTAGAAAGGTAAGTGTTTCATGGTCAGTAAAAAGTTTGAATTTTGAACCTTCCAGGTAGGAACGGAAATATTTAACCACCTTCACCACCGCCAGGGCTCCTTTCTCTGTGGTGGTGTAGTTCACTTCAGTCTTCGTGAAAGTTGAACAGTGGTATCCCACGACGTGTAGCTGTTGGTAAGCCGGTTTCTTGATGTCACGTTGGTAGAGCACTGCACCTGTTGCGTAGTGTGAAGCATCTGTGTTGAGCTCGAGTGGTAGATTGAAATCCGGCAAGCACAAAACCGGGTCAGATGAGATGATCTTGACAAGGTCCTGATACGCGTCTTCGCACTCCTGGGTCAAGTCGAACTTTGTTTCCTTCTGAGTCAACTTGGTCACGCAGCGGCTTTTCGGAGCATATTCCTGGATGAATGATCTAAAATGTCCTACAAGGACGAGCACACGGAGCGAGTGCACGTCGAAGGGCTTGGTAAGTTGGGAAATACGGGCAACTGACTCTTGTTTTGTATTTTTCGTTGCTCCGTCCAGAACTGTGCCTAGAAATACAACTTTGCTCTTGAAAAATTCACTTTTTTTAAGTTGACTTTGAGATTGGCCTCACAAAGGGCAGACAAAACTTGTGCCAGATGCTCCTCGTGTTCGCTCACTGTCTTTGAGTATATGATGATATCATCAACATAGACATTACAGAATCTTCCCAGGTAAGGGTCAAGGACGGCGTTCATCGTCTTTTGGAACCAGCTGGGTGAATTTTTTCATCCAAAGGGCAGGCGATTATATTCATAGATGCTGAATGGCGTTATAAACGCTGTGAACTTCTTGGTGTCCTCTCGAAGAGGCACCTGCCAGAACCCTTTACACAGATCAATCCTAGAGAAGTACTTGCAGCCTCCTGTTTCATCAATTATACTGTCAATCCGAGACATTGGAAAAGAAATTAGTGATGTCTGTTGGTTCACTGCTCGGTAGTCCGTGCAAAGGCGAAATGTTCCATCCACTTTTGGGGTGATAGTGATGAGAGTCGCGAATGGAGAAACAGAAGGCCGTATGATGTCAGAATCCAGTAGGTTCTGTGGCTCTTGTTTTAGCTACGTCTTCTTTTCTCGCGTCAGGTTGAAAGGTTTCTTCTTCACCAAAGTTTTTTCTTCAAGCTCGAACGGTACTTCAAACTTGGGAGTACACGGCGGATATCCCCCTACACACACCAGTTCTGGATAGGTTTTAGACACCACGTTAGTTAACTTGATGGTACGAAGAGAAGTGGTGGTACCTTCTGAGTCTGTCGAGCATCCAGGTGGTGGGCCAACGAAAACCGTGTCGTTCCAGTAAAGATTCAGCTTCAGTTGTTTCATGTCTGGGCGTGACAAAAGAAAATCGTACTCCACTCCGTCGATTGCCAAGGCATGGGTGTCTGTTGTGTGAGACTGGAACTTGACTGTCACGTTCACCCACTCGGAGTGTTGTCTTGTGTGGCCATCGTAGCTTCGAACAAAGACTTGCCTTTCTTGATGATAGAAATGGAAGCTCCCGTATCTACAAGAGGATGCATTTGTTGTCCATTGACTGAAATCTGGATATGTAGCAGATTTGGAGAAGTTAGACACAGAGTCTCGATTTAGGTCTTGGGGTTAGACTGCGAACCCTTTTTTATTCGTTTTTCTGAGTTCTAGCTGTCGATGGCGGATGTGGACTGGGACACTTGAGCATCCGCGAAGTGCGCTGCAGACGAGTGAAATGGGGTCCGCGGAGCCTGTTCAGCAGCTTGTCTGCTCCACTGTTCACCTCTCCTGGGAACATAGGCTTACCAAAGCTGGTCGTTGGTTGTCTGCGCCACTGGTTATTTCTCCCAGGAGCAGAGGTTGGTGGTGCTGGAGCGCGCCAGTCCGCTGCCGCTCTGTTATCCGGGCGGATAGAAAAATCTTGCAATGAGTGCAGCAAGTTCTCGATGGTCTTGGGTGCTCTCATCTGCACTTGTTTTTTCAATTCTCGTGGTAACCCATGGGTGACGAGCGCAATAGTGGCGGATGATGGTAATATAGGCTCAGCAAAGTGCAGTAGCCTTCTGTTTCAAAAAATACTCCAGGAGAGTACCAGACCCAGGCTTGAAATGCAATAGCATGGCTTGGTCCCACCTTTCTAAAGTATTTCCTTGGAACGTAGTCAAGAAGTTGGATTTCCATTCGTTCCAAGGCTCGTCAGCGTGGTCAACGAAGAAAACTCGTACCATTGCTTGGCTACTCCTCCAAGAAAAAGGCACATGTTTTGTATGCGGTGTCGTTCTGAAGTCCAGGAATTTTTTTCGCAGGCGTACTCGAAGAAAGCAATCCAACCATCCGAACTCTTTGATTGCCCGTCGAAGATGTCTGGCTTTACCGCCTCGTATCTGGGCCTTTTATTCTCCACGCTGAGCGTTGACATCAAGCTTTCAATAATCATGTTTTATTGTGACATTTGCTGCTGTTGAGCATGAATCGATTGGAGCACTGCTGCCACATCATAAGCAGAAGACGCTTGTGGGACCGTAGGTACCGGAGTCGCCACTCGCTGCAACACAGGCTTGTGAAAGACAGCCACTTGTATGTTAATCTTGACTGACCCCTTTTCCATCAGCACCTCCGAAGAAATGGTACCTTTCTGGAGGACGAGTTTGATGAGCTCTGGTGAAGTGACATGCTCTGGC
The DNA here is from genome assembly GCA_013358835.2 of Ixodes persulcatus. Lineage (NCBI taxonomy): Eukaryota > Metazoa > Arthropoda > Arachnida > Ixodida > Ixodidae > Ixodes > Ixodes persulcatus. The sequence continues at coordinate 161,832 of JABSTQ010010328.1, read as the reverse complement.
AGCTCCATGTCTGGTTCACCTTGAACTTGATATTGGTTAAAAACCACTTGGTCTAGGTCCCGAGCATCAGAAAATTGTACCCACATGTTTTGAATCCTCTCGACTGTGCCAAATTATGTAACGTTCCGAAGAAATGTCAAAACGCATCCATCACCATCTTAATTCCCCATGTTCTTCTTTTTCTTTTATTCGGCCCCCAAGATATTTCGCCATCCTTCGTCTTCTATTTTTCCTCTTGGTCTTCTTCATTTCTTATTGTCCATTCGCAGCTGTAGACTGGAGTTCTGCCGGGGCATGCCCGTTATGGCGACTTCCAAAAGTATGTTTTACAGCGAAGCTGCATATGACTTGTTAGTCGGATTTTATCGTGTCGGCGTCCTCACGAAAAAAAAAAAAAACCTTCAGCGATTGAAGCAAAAGGTACATACATTACGCATACAAAATACTGCACAGCATTCGTTTAAATAAAGAAGAAGCACAAAACAAGCATCCGAGTCAGATAAGTGATGATAAGAAACTACTGATAACAATGCGAAGCACGTAGCGCTGACCCCATATAAGTTTCCCGGCAGGCACGTAGCCAGGGGGGGGGGGGGGGGGCATGGGGCCCGGGCTCCCCCTCCCCCCCCGAAATCTTCCATTTTGCTGGGACCTCCTCTCCCCCCTCCCCTTCATACAGAACTTTGTCATAAGTGCCCCCCCCCCCCCCCCCCGAAACAAAATCGTGGTTACGTGCCTGTTTCCCGGTAAAGATTACTGTTGTGCAAGCTGCCGCGCCGACGTGGGGAGAGACGTCACTAGTCTATCATATATAAAAGAACTCGCCTAGCAGCTGATTTCATTATTGTTGCAGCACCGCTATAAGTAGGTGCACGCATAGTTAGAACTCCCAAGGAGCAGCGTGAATACGAGAAGCGGCAAAGAAAAAAGAAATCGCAATACGACCAGCGGCGGCGTGCTGCGACCAGCTGCGGCATTTGGTATAGTGCAGTGGGCAATCGTTGCAGGTGATACTTCGCTCGCCACACTCCTTCACAGCGTGGATTGGAGGCCCAATCTGTATTGCTGTTGTTCCGCCTTGGCTTGTCGAAGCTTGATTCACTGCTCCGTGGGTTTCTGAGTATGGCGGCTTTCGTTCTCTTGATTGGAAAGACGACGCTGCCATGATAGTTGTGCGGTTGTAGTGCTGAGCTAGATGCATGATCCTGAAATTGTTGACGACGATGGGTCAACTCGGAATGGAGGCCTGTGGTTGTCCGACCTTAACCATTTCACCCCAACACTTAGAATATCTAATTTCTGCCCGATCTTTTCTAGAACACTACCCAGTGTCGACGCGACGTTCATGGATTCACTGACGTTGTTGTAATCGGTAGATGAGTCAACTTCGATCCCAGTATCAGAAGCTCCAGATGTCACCTGCGAGGTGACGTTGCCTGCGGTTACGGCGTGGTTTCGCTGAGTGCAGGCCTTGCATTGGAATGTGCTGGAATCTGATGCCATCAGCTTGTTGTATTCCTCGAGGCCTACATTTATGCAGTTGCAGTGAAATTTGCACTAGCAACCATTAGAACAAGGTATGAATTGTTGCTTGCCAACTATGCGGGCGTGCATCGCTCCACACACGACTTTTTCTGGTGACATCTGGGAACAGGATTTAACTTCAAAATTGAAAGGGCATTCAATAACATTACAAAATAAACGAAATATCGGCATGAGCGAAGGAATCGTAAGCTTGCCCGCTTTCGTCGTTGTCGTCGTCGAGTTTAGATCATAGATTGTAGATCACAAGGATTGCCTCTCCCGAGTAGTAAAAGAAAAAGTAGTGGTCAATGTCGAGGTTGTTCTTGACAACGGCTCCTTGATTTTCTGGCAAGTTTGTAGACTGCATTCTTTGTTTCCACCTTTTCCGGGGCTCTGTTTATTAAACCGGACTCCTTGACGCCCAGAGGATCCCTTCCTGGGTCAAACTGGGTACCTAGACCACTAGATATGACCTCGCTGGAGGCCGACCGACCAATGGATGACCAAGAGCTGGCCGCTGAAGAGGACACCACAAGCAGTGCCACCTTAAGTCAGCGAGCTTATATACATGGGAAAAGACGATTCGACGATCAGGATCACTTCGTGCAACCAAAGACAACACCAGCGAAGCTGTACATCAAAAACAGTGATGCAAAGAAAGAACCCCAGGCAGGCGATGACGACGATGGTTTCACCCTTGTTCAACATCGCCGAAGGAGGACAACAGGTATACCCGTGCTGCTGACTCCAACACAAGTATCCAGCCGTTTGCAACACCTTAACCCCCTCAAGCTAAGTGATGAACTGAAGGCAGCCGCTGGCGCAACTTTTGTTCGCCATCGCTTCACTGCTAAAGGAGGACTACTCGTCGACGTAACGGAGCCGGCAACACTTAACCGACTGTTGAAGATTCACTCTATCGGAGAAATAGCAGTTCTGGCAACAATCCCCAGGGCATATATGCAAAACAATGGACTTATCGAGGGAGTACCTGACTGGTACTCGAACTCACAGTTTCCAGAATTTCTTGGACCCATTGGCGTCATCGCAGCTCGTCGTCTCTACCGGAGATATGGCAAGCCTGGTGAAGCAGCCAAACCAACAGATCGAGTCGTGATCACTTTTCGCCCAAATACTGAACGCCCTACAAAGGTAAGCCTTGGCTTTACTTGACATGAAGTGATCGACTATGTTGAAGCGCCACCAAGGTGTTTCATTGCCAAGCGTTGGGCCATGGGGCTAAATATTGCAAGGAAAATGCGAAATGCAAGCATTATAGTGGGACTCACTCCACAAAGGACTGCAAAGGCGAATCGCCTGTCAAATGTTCCAACTGTGGTGGGGACCATCCAGCCGATTATGTTAATTGTAAGGCAAGACTCCAGGTGCTTGCCAAAAAGAAGCTTTTTGTCCGCGGCCCAGAGCCTATCAAAAGCACAGAAGGCCAAATGGTTGAGCCCGGTACGCCGTCCTCGAGCACAGCTCATAAATCGGATGAAGTCACCGTTGAAGTGAACACAAGCTACCGACCTCCAAAGTACAAGGCGAAAGAACAGAGAACAAGCCCAACCTCAACCACTGGACAGCAGAAGGAAGCTTCTTTAGAGACCAATGACATGGTAACATATTCTTCAAAAACAGCAAATGCACCCGCTGCCCAAGTATCAAGTCAAGGTGCTACGGAAAGGCGCTTATATAGCAAAGTGATTACAGATACCAGACCCCCTCAAAGTACTACCAGATCTCAGCAAGGATCCATGGCGATCGGAGACATAATAAGTTTAATTTTTTTTTCGTATTGGCGAAATTTGTCGCTATCCTACCGCCAGGTATTTTCAAGACCATACTCCAAGGAGCTATGCTTCTACAACCAGCCATAGTAGCTATGACACGAAATCTGCTACGGTGTCATGGCTGACTCTTCAAATTGTCAACCCAGCTCTAAAGCCAGCAACGACATTTACTTTTCTCATGCAATGGAACTGTGCTAGTCTTCACCTTCGCCATGCGGAACTTTCATTGTTTTTAAAGCGTTCGCCAATTCCGATACTTGCATTTAGTGAGGCGGGTCTGCCAAAGAATCACAGTATATCAGGGTATTTTTGCTACCGAAACCCTACAATGACCGGTTTTCCAATTGGGAGTGCAGCCCTATTTATACAAAAGGCCGTCCCTCACTTTCAGATTGACACCCCTGACATATGTACAGAGGATTTGGAGATTATAGCAGCTCGTGTCAAATTCAACAATCAGATTTTGAGTGTGGTAACAGTGTATGTCCGTGCTGGAAAGCGCGGAATCAAAGTTGAAGATTGTGTAAAAGAAGGGATTCGATTTTAATGTGCGGCGACTGGAACGCACATCATGGCCTCTGGGGAGCAAACAGAGATTATACGCGCGGCCGGGCTTTGGTAAGAGTTTTTGAAGAATGCAATTTTGCTGTGGCAAATGACGGCAGTCCAACGTTTTTTCGACCACCTGAACTTACAGCGCCATCGATATCACTGTCCACTCACCAAGCCTGTGCGTAGATTGGAAAAGATACCCTGAAAGAATGAGAAGTGATCGCTATCCAATATTTATAGATCTACATGGGTTTCGTGGGACTCGACAGTGCAGCAGACAGGTCACCCACTGGGACTCTTTTAGAACAAACATGGAAACGTCGACAGAGCCCATATCACAAGCTATATTGACAAGCGCAGAGAAGGCTACTATCAAGATACGACTACCAGAGCACTACCCAGAACCTGACCTCAAGTTGCGTAATCTTTGTACAGCCCGAAGACAGGCCCAACGACAGATCCAGCGAAAATACTCCAGCACTGGCAAAACTAAGTTAAACAGAATCAATGCACTTACGAGCCGTTATGCCAAGAAAACAAAACGTAAGCACTAGGATGACACATCTGCTAATGTGCTATAGCTGATGCGAACAAACCTGGAACTGAGATTTGGAGAATACTCGATGTTTTACAGGCAAACGTGATTTACGCCTCTCACAGGCTTCGATGGCATTTCGCCTCGGGAAAAATCTGAGGGAAGCAGCGGAGAAATTTGCGGACCAATTTTTTTCAACCCAAGACCAGACCGACAAGGTGTATGAAGCTGTGACCAGATCGTCTCCCTTGGGCACGGACTTCAACATTGAAGAATTAACGTTCGCGTTAAAATCAACTAAGCGGAAACCTGCCCCAGGACCAGACGGAATCACAAACCAGATGCTGCAAAATTTACCAGCTGAGCGTCTACAAGAGCTACTAAAGTTTTTTTTTTTTTTTAAATTCTGTTTGGGAATCAGATATTATACCAGAAGAATGGAGAACAGCTTGGGCTGTGCCCATACACAAACCAGGAAAACCACACGACGCACCATCATTCTACCGACCCATTTCCCTTACCTCCTGTGTGATGAAGCTCATGGAAAGGATGATACATGCTCGACTCACATGATGGCTTGAAACTAACCATCTGTTGCCAGGACAAAATGACAGAATTCAGACGCGGGCTGTCGACTCAAGACAGTATATTAGACCTGATTAGTTCGATAGAACACAACCAATTTAACAAAAAATCAAAATTGGCGTATGTTTTGATATTTCGAAAGCATATGCTAATGTTGAATCAGCGGTGGTTCTCGAAACGATGAAAGACATCGGCATAACAGGGAAGTTCCAAACGTTTCTGAAAAGCGTCTTCACCAACAGAACCCTCAGGGTTCTGCTTGGTCCGTCTCTCAGCACTACTCGCAGATGTACTAGAGGTTTACCACAAGGAACCGTACTATCGCCCATTCTGTTCAATATTGTTTTGGCAAGATTACCAGCATGCCTTCCTAAGTACACTCTTCCCATTAATATGTAAGTGTATGCGGATGGTATATGCGTCTGGGTTTCAGAGTACAGGCACTATTGCCTTCCAAACGCCGCTCAAGAAGCCATCACCGCAGCAAGCAATTACCTCAATGATTTGGACTACAATTCTCACTCGAGAAAAACTGCATTCATACTTTTCCTGGGAAAAAACCGACGCAATACCAAAATTGACCTCACCCTCTACAATACACCGATACGTCGCGAACGACAACACAGATTCTTAGGAATCACTTTGAACTCTATAGGCTTAACTGGCATGCACAAGCTATGATCATAAAGAAATTTACACTGACAGCAAGAAACACAATTCGTAGAGTCGCAAGACAGTCGTGGGGAAACTCACCACGATCCATGATGCGCCTGCATTCAGCTCTTATTGTCAACCGTATATTATATTCTTTGCGATTCATCAAGTTGTCACCAACAGACTCCCAAATGCTTGAGTGCATACATAGACAAGGCCTGCGCACTTGCCTGGGAGTTCCAAGCTCAACAAAAAAACGAAAATGTATACAAATAAGCTCGCGCTTTCAATTTACCACTTCTCCAGAGATTATTTTCATCATTCTTGTCCAGCTCGCTTGCACCGTTGCATTTAATTGCATTATAATTATAACCTTAAATTGCAAGCTTCACCCTTGTTGGTGTTTGACTGGTGGCGGCTGATAAAACCAGTTTGCTCTACTGACGTCTAACCCCTAGTTAGCTCAGTTGGTAGAGCGCTCCACCTGTAATGGAGAGGTCCCGGGTTCGATACCCGGACCAGGCGAATTATTTCGGTCGCGCACCAGTCACCTAGCTGTGTTTGGAGATTTGTGTTTGTCCTTTGTCCCTCTTGTTCCCCTTCTCCAGGGATTATTTTCATCATTCTTGTCCAGCTCGCTTGCACCGTTGCATTTAATTGCATTATAATTGCAACCAAGAGTCTCCTTTTTTAGCACGTACGTTTGAGTACCACGCCTGCAGGAAGAGACCTGTTGCGACGACTTAAAACCAGGCAACAATCGCGTCTTCATATTTCTGGACAAACTCTTCAACACCTTGGATGGACACCTGGCGTTTCTCATGATCGGGATGGTGCTAAACCATCGCTCCCCTGGAACAACTACTGCCCAAAGTGCACCTGCCACATTCCGGGTATACGCAATAAGATGAGCGAAAATGTAACAGTAGTCAAGCAAAAAAATTAAAGCCGTTTACAACTCCCTGTAACGCCGAAATAGAGCGCAGCTCTTGAGGAGGAGGGGAAGGCACGGGGGGGGGGGGGTCACGTGACAAGGGGGCTCACGTGACCTCGGGGGGGGGGGGGGGGGGTCACGGGGCCTGGGGGTCACGTAACCTCGAGGAGGGGGGGGGGTGAAAATTTTCCGCTAAATTTAGCGGGGAAAATTTTCCGCTAGATTTAGCGGGGAAAATTTTCCTCTACATTTAGCGGGGAAAATTTTCCGCTAGATTTGGCGGGGAAAATTTTCCGCTAGATTTAGCGGGGAAAATTTTCAGCTAGATTTAGCGGGAAAAATATTCCGCTAAATTTAGCGGGGAAAATTTTCCGCTAGATTTAGCGGGGAAAATTTTCCGCTACATTTAGCGGGGAAAATTTTCCGCTAGATTTAGCGGGGAAAATTTTCCGCTAGATTTAGCGGGGAAAATTTTCAGCTAGATTTAGCGGGAAAAATATTCCGCTAAATTTAGCGGGGAAAATTTTCCGCTAAATTTAGCGGGGAAAATGTTCCGCTAGATTTAGCGGGGAAAATTTTCCCCTAAATATAGCGGGGAAAATTTTCCGCTAAATTTAGCGGGGAAATTTACCCATCATGCACCGCGCGGTTACGCCGACGCCGACGCCGACGCCGACGCCGACGGCGACGGCGACGCCGCTCAAGCCGGAAACGGGCGCCTAAGAGCTGCGCTCTAAAACAATTGAATATATCTCAATACCGTACGCTGACTGTCTACAAGTATACACAGACGGGTCAGTAAATGGCACCAGAGGAAGTGGCACTTCCGCTTTCTATATGCCTAGTTTACAACTTGAATGGAGTGGACGACTCAATAAGATGGTATCGTCAACAATAGCTGAAATGTATGCGATTGTAGAAGCTCTCTCAGTATAAGTAGGCTCACACGACAAAATGTGGTTTTACTAACCGACTCTCGTGCTGGTCTCCAACAGCTACAAAGACCCCAAGAAACGTCGAAAGCAGCAACGGCAGCTAAATTAGCTACAAAACACTGGAAGCGAACGGTTTCAAAATTTACTATCAGTGGGTACCGGCACACATCGGGATACGAGGCAACGAAAAAGCGGATCAACTTGCTTCCGCCGCTCACAATTTACCCGCTAGCATTAAGACCCCAGAAGATACCAGGAATTTCTACAAAACTATATACGACCATATTCGCGACTCCAGCAAAACGGACGCCACCAAGCGGGAAAACCGGGAACCAGCCGGTCCAGGTCGCTCCGCGCCCCTCCGCGTCTCGGGTGGCTTTCGCGGCGGACGTGTTGTCGGCGCGGTGAATGTAATTTGACGAAGGTCCGAAAATTTCTTAAGTTTGCCTGAGTGTTCTTTAGTGTGGTGAAGCCTCAGAGATTGTTTCCTTCTATCACGTGTTTGAAAGCCCGTTCCCTCCACAACACATCGTCGCGTGCTTTCGATTTCTTGGATGGGGCAGGAATCACGGAAAAACGTTTTGATTTCTTGTCTGTCTTGAATCACATTCAAAGTGACGACTACTTGGTAACTCATAAGTGGTTTCTTTATAAGGATGTAGAACAGTGAACTAAGGACGACAGGCGAGGTGTTTCACTGGAGGGAACACCAATGTTGCAGTCAAGTGAATGGGAAGGTTCGATAGCTGCTTTTCTTGAGTTTGGTTGTGTTCGATTAGGTTCAAGTTTGAGCCACCCACGCCGGTCGGTGCGTTGGCTATTCATCTTGACTGCTTTTCGCCAAAAAAGCCCCTGAACCACACTGAAGGAGTTGGGCTGATTTCGCAATTACTTGGTTCAGGAAAACCTGCTTGCTGCATATGATTAATGAGGGAAATTATCTGCTTTCAAAAGGTGGGGGATGCGTCTCGCAAGGTTAGAAACTGTAACGACATTATTATGATCTATCGTGCCTTTAATATTTATATTATACCCCCGTCGAAATTAGCAGCAATATACGTCTACAATGCTCAGGTTGACCGGCCACAAAAAAATACATATTTTATGCGTTCAGGATTCGAAGTCAAGTTCAATGCAGAGAGGTTCTGCGTGAATCTTCGATGAAGACACTCTTCAGTTTGTCCGCATTCGTCTCCGTGCTACCGCCTAGAACCATTTGGCTGACTTTAACAAGTAGCTCTCTCTCTGTCAAATATACTTTTATTCAGCAGCTCACCTAATAGATATTCAACTAAGCTCATATTTCAACAAGAATAATATACTAATATCGCTTTAGTGGGACATAGTGAGTAATATAATACATAACCCGCTCGTCAAAATGACTTCTCGATTGCTACTAAAATCTGAATTGAAATACGAGTATCAGCTGCTTAGTGGGGCGCCAGCGGGTTAACATGCCTTGGCTCAAGAAGCGCTTGCTTAATTTTCGTAATTTTCCTGCAGCCTGTATTGTTGCCCGAGCAGACGATTGGAGCTGATTCTTAAACGCGGATGCACACAAAAGCTCGATTTCACGGTCAGATAAGTCGCATGGTCGAGGCATGCGAGTTAGCTGAAAATTACTCTCGGTGGAACAATTGTGTAGTCATCGACGCTTTCCTTAGTTAATCAAAACTGATTAGAGTTTATTACCGTCTCTCCGGAGCCCATAGTTTCGGTTTTGAACGAAATCTCCGAAACAAAAGTTTGACATGAAAGTAACAAAAAAAAAAAAAAACGGGAAAACAAAACTATGCTTTGCAAGTTTATGTGCACCGGCTACACTTAACCGTCTCAGTTCAAATACATATAATATTGGGCATTAAACAAAAGAAAATCTGTTAAATTGAATGCGCCACCCCTGCAGGCGGCCGGGCCGAGCCGACGCGACCTGGACTCAGCCGCCATGTTTGTTTGGTGGTGGCGCCCCCTATAGGTCGCTGGAGTCGCGAATATGCTCGTTATCCATAGGCCACTCCTCTCCGGTTCAGCCGTGCTTAACCCGAAACCTCCGCCGCGCGGACGCTACTCTGATTTTCCGTTTACGTACAGGGAGTGCACGTACAGGCCAACTGCTGCACCGCTGGAAAAAGCGAGATACCGATACCTGCAGCAAATGTGGAGTAACCGAAGACCTCAATCACATGCTTGACGATTGTCAAAAGTTTGAAGAGGAAAGAAAAACATTCTCGGCTGAGTTGAGAAAGCACAAATTTGTGATACAGGACACAGCACAACTTATATTTCCTTCTGGTACTCGTGCTACGAGGAAATTACTTCAGAGATCATTTTCGAATTTCCTGCGAGCCACTGGCCTACACACTCAACTGTAAAGGGCTCATATACTACAAACGTGACAAAGACAACAGTGGAAATTTCTGACCACTAACTCTAATACCTTCTCTAATCTGTTCATATATATCCTCTTTCTTTTTATCTTCTCATTAATTTAATTTTATATTTTTCCTTTCGCGCGTGGGACAATGTCGGCCTAGTGGCAAGACTAACATCAGCCGGATTTCCGATTGTTTTAATAAAACTCTCTCTCTCTCTCTCAGAGAGAGAGAGAGAGAGAGAGAGACAGAGAGAGAGAGAGAGTGTGTGTGTGTGTGCGTGTGCGTGTGTGCGCGTGCGTGCGTGCGTGCGTGCGTGCGTGCGTGTGTGCGTGTGTGTGTGTGTGTGTGCGTGCGTGCGTGCGTGCGTGCGTGCGTGCGTGCGTGCGTGCGTGCGTGCGTGCGTGCGTGCGTGCGTGCGTGCGTGTGTGCGTGCGTGTGTGTGTGTGTGTGTGTGTGTGTGTGTGTGTGTGTGTGTGTGTGTGTGTGTGTGTGTGTGTGTGTGTGTGTGTGTGTGTGTGTGTGTGTGTGTGTGTGTGTGTGTGTGTGTGTGTGTGTGTGTGTGTGTGTGTGTGTGTGTGTGTGTGTGTGTGTGTGTGTGTGTGTGTGTGTGTGTGTGTGTGTGTGTGTGTGTGTGTGTGTGTGTGTGTGTGTGTGTGTGTGTGTGTGTGTGTGTGTGTGTGTGTGTGTGTGTGTGTGTGTGTGTGTGTGTGTGTGTGTGTGTGTGTGTGTGTGTGTGTGTGTGTGTGTGGTGTGTGTGTGTGTGTGTGTGTGTGTGTGTGTGTGTGTGTGTGTGTGTGTGTGTGTGTGTGTGTGTGTGTGTGTGTGTGTGTGTGTGTGTGTGTGTGTGTGTGTGTGTGTGTGTGTGGTGTGTGTGTGTGTGTGTGTGTGTGTGTGTGTGTGTGTGTGTGTGTGTGTGTGTGTGTGTGTGTGTGTGTGTGTGTGTGTGTGTGTGTGTGTGTGTGTGTGTGACGGGGGATGGGTGGAGGGGGGAGGGGGAGTCGGTGGCTGAGTGGGCTAGCGCAGACCAGCTCGGAGCACATAGAGCGAAAGCTTGCGCTGCAGAACACAGGGATACTGGGTTCGATCAATACCACCTAGAACACAAGGCCTGCGCGTTTCCTCCTCTAAACGTCATCACTAGTACATCCCCTCAGCGCCCCCTAGCTAGCCCGGATGAGCACCATCGTCTGCTGCATATCGCCTGCGACATCGTCTGCTACATCGCCTGCTTCAGTGGTTAGTGTAGCAGATAATGAAACAGATGCTCACGCCGCGTGTCTGTTGCTATAGCATACGAGGAAGTTAGACGTGCACGTGGAGCGTGAAATGCATGAGTGAAATTGCCTTACTGCTGTGCGAAGGGCTGTAAAGCCCTTCGCTGGACGCTGGACGCTGGCACTGGACGCCATTTTCGAGGGCGCTGTTTATACTCCGGGTCGCTGCTTTGAAGCGTTCTTCCGCAGAACGAGCGCACGCGCTTGAAATGCTCGTCTCAAAGCAAGGAGCGCGTGCTAGCTCGCGCTCGTGGCCGAGGGAGTGTTCGCGTGCGCGTTGCAAATGAACTGGAAGCTCGCAATCAGCTCGCGCTCAGCAGTCACGCACACAGCTGTGGCCGCAGGTAAATGCGACGTAGTTGCGACGCGGCCCATACTCTCGTCAAGCTTCAGCCTGTGTATTGGTTCACGCACACAGCTGTGGCCGCAGGTAAATGCGACGTAGTTGCGACGCGGCCCATACTCTCGTCAAGCTTCAGCCTGTGTATTGGTTCGATCCCCACCCCTGCCCGTTCCGATCTGGATGAGTATCGTACCGGCGTGCGGTCGTGTATCACTACTGCGTGGTGCAGGTTAAAGACCCCAGGCTAGCAGTCGTACTGCACTGGCTTAACTGCTCATCTACAGCGGGTAACAGTGTCGCCATGTTCTGGCAGACTAATATCCTGTTGTATACACGTTTTCTGTTTCCTGTCGTTCTCAGTCACGTGGGTTCCGTATCTGGTATGCGGGACGAAAAAATAATAAAATATTTCAACGTGGAATATGCGAGAAAATATAGGTGAGACAAGAATGTTTGACAATGAGGCATTTTTCGTAAACGCCTTTCAGCGGCGTGGAGAGATCAAAACAATGTTTTACCGCATACCAGAAGTGACGACATTTCAAGATGGCTGCGCCCTTGTGGAAAAGGTGTATAAACAACTAAAGGTTATAGTTCAAGCGCGAGCATGTGGCCCTGAACAGTCCTTGCACTGCACGAGCGCGTATGCATGGCCACGGCCGGACTGGAAGCGCGCGCTCTCTTTCTCTTCTTACGGCCTTTGCAATCACCCGGGAGTCAATTTTTTCTCCGTTTGTAGTTCACTTGCTTTCCGCCAGGGGTGCAACCACCTCACCCCGCTTCACCCCACTCGGAGAGTCCCTTCGAGCTGCTTGTCGCTGGTGTTCGAGCTTCGTAGGTTGTTGTTTTGGCAACGGTTTATTGAACTTCGCTCCGATTTAAGTCACTCTACCGACAAGCGGTGTCGTCAGCAAACTGCGTTCCCCTGTGACATGGACGGGACCTCTGTACTTGTCTGACCCCTCGCACGCCGTTGTTCGGAAAGCGCGGTCATGGTCTGCTGCTGCGCTCCATTCTGTCAGTCGCACTTCTGGACAAAAGTGTTGCTTTTTTTTTTTTAAAGGCTGTTAAGCACTTTCCGCGTACAAATGTGCACGAAGTTCTGCAACTACTCATTGCTCCCTATCTTCAAGACGCGCCAATCCTAAGTTGCTCAGAGGACATTGACAACAATCACTCAAAGCGCTTGGCAGGTTTAATTTGCAACAAGTTCCTCAGAATACTTCTGATTAACCATGCAAAGACAGTCACGGACAGACACGAAAAATCAGCTGGATATGTGCACAAGCCCTCGAGGAAGCACTTTATGTTGTAATATGCACTGTGCGAACATCGTACAGACTACTACACCCTCGTCTAGAGCAGCTGACCGACTTCATGTGCGGCCTATGAAATGATGATGCAGACCACGGAAATAGATAGATTGGGCCTGCTTACATTTCACGAGAGTGTACGAATTATTTATAATTTAAAGTTCCTCCACGTAGAAGGGGTCCGTCTCCCCCTGTTCTTGAGTTGCAACAGAAGTCCTGGAGGTAATGACGAGTACAGTTTTTCCGCAATTGCATTCGTTGTCTCTACTTACTACTCTTTACTTCCGAATCTCTCGGAGATGTGCGTCAAATATTTACCGTTTTGGGTTCATTAGAAGCGCATTATATAGTGGCTGAGGCTCTAAACGTAAGCATCAGGTGTCAAAGGCTATAAAAATCTCGGCCGCAAGTTGCGACAGCGCTGAGATACACTGTCAGACGCGCTCTGTGCCAACGGCAAAGGGTAGCCCAGGGGTTAGAGTTCCTGTATAGGCTCCCTACGGGAGCCAGAGTTGCGCGTTCATGCATGGCATGTGGATTCTGCTCCTCACGTGACTGAATTCGGCGAATAGCAGCGCCGCGCGTTCGAGGCGCGAGGCGCGCTCAGAAGCCGGGGAACGTACGCCGGGGCCCGTGCAACGTCTACTTTCCTGCACGACACTTCATACGGCTCCTCACGTGATCGGATCTCGGCGAATAGCGGCGAGGGCGGCACGCGGCATGTGGAATCAAACGCGCAACTCTGGCTCCCGTAGGGAGCCTATACAGGAACTCTACCAGGGGTCAGCCAGGGGGGTCAGGGCAGAGCCGTTTATTGAGAGAGTTTGGCCATACATTGGTTTGAATAGGCGAGCATCTCGGGCCAACCACAGGCCGCGAAACAGCCCCTAGCGGTGGTCGCGTGCTCTAAATTTGTGCCACGACTATACTTCGTTTCACCTTATGTGCGAGCGAAGGCAAAACTGGAAGCGCGAGCACGGAAGCTCCGTGCGTTCAGGCTTTGCTCGAGCGCGCGAGCTGGGGAGAAATGCAAAAAGCGCTGGTCTCGCGCTTCTAGCTTTGGCTTCGCTCGCAGGTAAAGTGAAACGAGGTATAATTTTAGCCGTGCCGAGCGGAACTCCGCGTCTCAAGACGCTCGCGCACCCCACCCTTTGCCCTGCTTTCTTTCAACCAGTCTCAGGACGCTGTTCTAGCAGTGCAGACAAAGGCATGGGCACGAGCGCGTGGCTTTGGAAAGTGCCTCCTATGCACGAGGTCTCGTACAAACAATAGCGTTTCGCTGAGCTAGGCTCACGCGCCTGTGCCTTTGTCTTCACTGTCGACATTTGTGAGATGGAGTAGAGGTCTCCTGATTGGTCGACGCTGTGTCACAAATTTAGTTTACGCTCTAAGCGTGGGGGGAATATTCGGCGCTGGCGGCGGCCTTTGCTCCGCCTATTGTCCAAACTCTCCTAATATACGGCTCTGGGTCAGGGGTGAGGTGACAGCGCCCCCCGCGAATTGCGGCGGGAGGTGGCGATGGCCCCAATTGCAAAGGCCGTAAGAAGAGAAAGACAGCGCGCGCTTCCAGTCCGGCCGTGGGATGGCAGGGACGCTGAAAGCCCGGAGCTCGCGCTTGCAGCATCGACTGCGTCTGGACTTCAGCTGAAATGAAGTATAATTTTTTTTCTCATTATCGGAGAGCCCAACGCATCTCATTATCGCCTCACAGCCAATAAGATTCCGGCATTCGTCGATAAGAGGGCCGAAGAACGAATCAGGAAGCAACAAGCGGGAACATAATGAGCCATGTTCTGCAGCTTTTAAACTGTCAGTGACCATAAATTGTAAAATGTAAACACATTTGGGATGTGGATGCTGAACGAAAGCAATTATGAATGAAGTTTACGTATGCGGATCGATCTAATGCTATGTATGAACGCAGGCTGAATGTGGAAAACGCAATTACCCCGTGCAGGGGCAATCGCGATTCCGCTGTCATGCGTGTATCTTCGAGTCTCGCTTCAAGCAAAATCTGAGGTGTACAAATTAACTTGTACATGTGTTTAGACAAAGCACGCGCGTGCGCACACGCGTACACACGTGTGCATATCCTTTTCCCTTTCGTGCGTCAGCGTACGGGCTAACTGGCGCTTGCGACGAGGCTGGGAAGCTCTGCTCGAGAAAAATCACAGAAGCGGGAGTCAGCGCGACATTTATGCCCCCCATTTAACGCCGCCACCTGTTGACGCAGATAACCGCCCCGAACATCGTAAATCTGAAAGCCCAAAACAACAGAAGAGAAACCCGTACCGTAGCCGCGGGTAGTGTTTCTGTTTGCCACTTTTTCTTGTGTCCGCTTTCAGTGTCTGCGTTGCGGTCCATTGCATCTCGACCAGCCTGCGTATCTGTTCGATCTTTGATATATTAGTGTTCACTGGTGCGTGATCACGGTTACATAGGGTGTTGGGAGTTTTAAACTGGTCCTTTCTATCCCCTTCAAGTGTACGCACGCACGGAGCCTCACGCACACACAAGCGCACGTACACACACACGCACGCACACGCACATACACAAGCGATGAACATATAAATTGTTACATGCTGCTACGAAATATCAGCAGATAGCTTAAAAAGTATATATATTTCCGGTTTCTACATATTCGGTGCCACATGGAACTGTGTTGCCCTCATCTGAATTTGTGCATGATGTCATTGCGTAAACAGCCTGTGGTTAAAATTAATAGGGATGTTTGTTGCGATTATTCCTTTCCCTTGACATTCTAGCCGGCTTGCTAAAGTGCTCATGCTACCGGCGTGAGGTTGTGTAATTAATACTTAGCGACGCACGTAAGCCTGTCTCTGATACTATCATGACCAAACTGCTCAGCAGAGACATCAGCCGCGGGCAGTTTAATGCAGAATATGAAAGCAAAACTACTGTTGAGGTGCAGGCTCTGCTGGACGTTTACGATGATGAGATTAAGACGCTGTCGGTCACCCTTTTTTTTCTCTACCACATTGGTTTCTCTTTCGCATGCCTCAGTCTCGGGTTATGAAAACAACTTTGTCGTCGACGCGACTCAAGACCCAATAGCGAAGTTAATAAAATTATTGGAAAACTAGGGGGGATCGGTGACCGAGTGGGCTAGCACACACCAGAGCCGTATATGTAGAGAGTTTGGCCATTCGTTGGGAAGTATAGGAGACAAATGAGGAGGCGCCATTGGTCGAAAGCGAGTTGGGCGTGTTCCAGAGCGTCTTCAGAAATTTGAATGTGACCAACTAGAAGCCGCAAATATTACCCTGGTGGTGGTCGCGAGAAACAAACCTGAAAACTGAATTGGAGTAACTCTCGGTGACTGAAAATATGGTACACGTGATGTTTCAATCACGCTCATCCAAAATGATGGTGGAAGAGTGCGACTAGCGGAACGATCGAAATAATCCGTAAGCCAAGCGCCGAGGGCCGGGAATCTGCCGTTCGAGCGGTGACACTCTGTCCGAGCAAAACAGAGTTGAGCGGCGCATTCGTTTCTTACATCTTTCTGCATGATCATGATCAAAAACAACACGTGCACCCTATTTTCAATCACAAAGAGTTACTACACTTCAATCTTACGCGCTTATTAAAACCATATATGAACATTTAACTTCGATCAGAACTGTTTCTCGCTACCACCGCTAGGGGATTCTTTTCGGCTTCTGGTTGGTCAAAAGAGCATGCCAAGCCCTCTTTCCGAGTCTGCCGCACGCCCTGGCTCTGCCCGCGCCTCCCATTGACCAAACTCTCTGCATATATGCTCTGGCGTGGCTCTGGCGCACACCAGCTCGGAGCGCGTGGAGCGAAAGCTCGCGCTGCTGAACGCAGGGATTCTGCGCTCAACCCCCACCCCTGCCCGTTTCTATTTAGATGAGCATCGTACCGGCGTGCGGTCGTGTACTACTGCGTGGTGCACCTTAGACACCCCAGGCTAGCGGTTGTACTGTACTGGCTAAATTTCTCATCTACAGTAAGTAATAATGTCGCCATGTTCTTGCAGACTAAACTTCTGCTGTATAAACAACTAACAACTGATTTGTTTTGTTTGTTTGTTTTACTGCGAAGCTGTTTATGGCCATACTCCGTTTCACCTTATGTTGTACCGCAGCGAAGGCTAGAAGCGCGAGCTCATAGCGTTGGCAGCTGCCCTTTGTGCACGAGAGCTTGTGCCGCCGAGGTGTGCCATAGAGAAAGGAGCTCGCGCTTGTAGCCTTTCCTGCGGTACAACACAAGGTGAAACAGAGTATGGGGTGTATTCACTGGTGGCCATATCTGTGTGCGCTAATGCTGAGCACGTGCTGATGGCGAGCTTCCACGGCTCTTTTGCAACGTGCATCCCGCACCATCAAGATTGCCTGTCTTGGCAGCCTATTAATGCGAGCTCGTTCTGAGCATGCGCTCTAAACAGTGACCTCAAATATGGCGGCCAGTGAATACCCCCTATAGGAAGTATTCACTGGCGGCCATAGCTGTGTGCACGACTGCTGAGCGCGTGCTGATGCGAGCTTCCACAGTTCTTTTGTAACGTGCATTCCGCACCCTCAAGATTGCCGGTCTTAGCAGCCTATTAATGTGGGCTCGTTCAGAGCATGCGCTCTAGACGGCACCCACAAATATGGCGCCCAGTGAATACTCCTTATAGGGTTCCGTGGATTTTTCGTGTGCGTGACCAAAAATTTACGCTCGCAGCGCCGCACGCGCCGCACGCGCACGCCTTCCCCGTATAAAAGTTCTAAGTAAATGACCAAAATAAAGCATTGACGAACGCGCGTGCAAGTTGCCATTTGCTTTAGGCTTTTGCTTTAGAGCAGTCACTGCTGCAGACGCCGCCACGTTTGCCGCGTGGAACACCATTCCCTGCATTCTCGTTGGTGCTTGGGTAATTTAGCAATTAGCGGCGAGATGTTTTGGTGGCGCCCTCCTACGGTTCCCCCTTGTGACGTCATTACCTTGCAAACAACAAGTTCGATGGTGTTTGTAAATAGCATGGTGGAAGCTTGAAATCATTGCGCTCTTAAAGGAACACTGCCAACACCGTCAAAATTAAAGTTCTTTCATTCCTCTTATTTCCGTCGATGATAAATCCTTTTCTGACGTCATAGTCAGCGTTCGGCCAATCGTGGAAGGCCGACCACAGCGACGCTTTCGGCCGCGCACGTCGCCAATAGATTTATTCAGTAGATTACTTATCAATAGGCACCATTATCAGGATCAGTAGACTCTCAGGTAGATAATAAAGGTTTCTCTAAGATTTGCCGCTGTCGACCCGCGTCGGCCATGTCCACGCTCGCACCGCCCTCTCTTTGTCGTCGTTCCAAGAGCTTGCGAGCCTAGTTTCCTTTTCTTCCGCTCATCCGGAGTGGCGGTCCCGTCGCGCGTGTCTACTTTCCGCCATTGGCGGTCCCGTCGCACGTGTCTAGTTTCCTCCGGCTCCTCGGCGCGGGTCTCTGTCGTGTGCTAAACAGCTTCGCTGGTCATCCACCGAGTGGAATGGCTCATGAGTTTCTTTTTTATCTGAAAAACAATGTTCCTGCCGGTGACGACGAAATAAAGGCACTGCCAATTAAATATGTAGCGGCTCTGCTGAGTCTAATTCTATCTTAAGTTATAAATAGAATGGTTGAAACTGGTAACTTTCCTGAATAGCTGAAATTGACAAAAGTCATTTCTATGTACAAGGTAGGTGGAGAAACAATATTCCATAAATATACACCAATTTCCGTTCTTCCCATCTTCTCTAAAACTTATGAACGTGTAATCAATGACAGGTTCACTTTTTTTTTAGAAGCATAATATAATTATTAACGCGCAATACGGTTTTCAGAAGCGTAACTCCACAGAGAAAGCACTTTAGGATATTAAAAACAAAATTGTACAAAACATTGAAAGTTAATTGCTCACGCTCGGCGTGTTTCTAGATTTAAAAAAAAGGTGTTAGACGCTTTTCAACGTGACACTAAAACTATTTGAACTAAAACTAAAACTATATAAGCACTAAAACTATTTGATTTTTTTCTAATAGACCATATTCAGTACGTTTCTATTAACCACATAATATCTGATAAAATAAAAATAAAACACGGTGTTCCTCGGGGCTCTATCTTAGGTTATTTATTATTTCTAGTTGACGTGAATGATATTACGATTATACCAGATTCCACCGAGCTGATAATGTACAGAGATGATACAAATGTTTTTTGACTGGAGTTACCAAAGTGCCTAGAAATTGCTGTAAATGCCTACCTCCTTAAGCTATAAAATTTGTTACGAATAAATCGATTGAAACTAAATACACATACTTAAAACTAAATATATAATTTCCAAGCCAGTCAGTAAGCGAGACAATAGTCCTATTAATATCCAATTTGAAGAAACAATTCTCGGGCAAATAGCCGGACAAAAGTTTCTAGGCGTCTGGTTTAATGAAGAAACCTCATGGTCTACGCACGTTCATAAACTAAAATCTGAGCTTTCTTGAATTTCTGGTATAATATATAAAATACGAAATTTTATACCCATTTTATTAAAAATTACGTCATATTCTTCCTTCTTTATTCTGAGGTCAGGAATGGAGTAGTACTACTGTGGGGTACGACAATTACATCAAACTGTGATATACTAATTATCATTCAGAAAAAAAATTCTTATTTTCAAAAATTGTAGAAGCGATTTAAAGAATAGGTGACCGGCGTTTGGAAGCTGCCGCAAGGTACCATGGGTATTCTCACTTCCGGTTCGTCGCTAGCAGAATCATGGCGGCCACGGACGGGTTTGTGGCTGTTGAGCCCGATTTCCTAGACGTTGCTGGAGAGATTGAATCTGTGCCACCCTCTCATGCTTGGTGAGTTATGAGTTTTCGAACATCTCAAGTTACTTTTATGGTCATGGTAGATGAGTCCGTACGCGGAAGCATCCATTTCAAGAGGGCGCGGTGCGGTAGTGCGGCGCAAGCCTATTTCGCCCGTCGCATAAACGTTTCGAGCTCTGTTAGCTACGTTTTCGTTTGAGCCAACGTTCTCGATAGTGCTTCGATTTATTAATATTTATACCGCATCGCAACCTGGTATGGATGCCAAAACGTACGTTGTGAGAGGCGCTTAGGTGCAATGCCCGATCGGTGCCCTGACGATTTTAATCGCGCTCCGAAGGGTATACACAAGTCAAAACGTCTGGGCGACGTGCGATTGCGCGCTGCCCGTCGGTCTTGGACACTCGCGTATACGAGTACTTAGACTAAGCGTGTCCCTGTGTGTATGACGGTCACGCCGCATGTTCTTTTAATGCTAGCGAGTAACAAAACGGTTCACGAACGTTAAATGCTTTTGAGATGGGCTACAAACGACTGCTTCATTTCCATGAGGTATATGTGCTGCCTGCTTTTGTTAGAGTAACGTGAGGGTTAGTTTAATGTTGTTGATATTTGTTGACCAAGGTTTTGCTGAATGAACGACCAAGCTCTAAAGCAATATTTATTGTATGCACAGAGCAGAACCTCCCACAGTCGCTGGTGTCATAGTGATAAAAGTGTAGTAACACTGCTTTATTTTCTTGTTGCATATTCCAGCGAATCCAGTGTTAGTTTCCACTTGGGGACAAGCCGCAACCAGGCCTATGTCGAAGGAAAGAACCTGTGGCCACCGATTACGTACGAGCACATCTGTGCATATTTCCTCGACAAGATGTGCTGCGATGGTGACTCTGTAAAAGCTTTCAAATCTCTTGAAGCTTTTCAGTACGTGAAGTCTGGTAAGTGCTGTGTGCAATGTTGACTAACCTGAAAGTTTGGGCTAGTTGGTATTTCATGGTTAAAAATTAAAGACATGGAAAGGGATGAGAAGGTTGACAAACAATGCACTTTGTTCGTCTACCTTTTTGTTCTTGTCCGTGTCTGCACTTTTTTAATTGTTAGCAATGTTGTTACAATCATTTTATTTTTACGCATTGCTGTACAATACTCTATCCGCAGGAGTTGTGTGCAGCAAAAGCCAAGGCACGTGTACAAGAGCTCGACTTTCAGCTTTGCTTTCCTTGCAGAGTGCTCGTGACTACAGTGTTGACTTGAACCATTGCTTCTGTTCTGCAGGAAAAGTAAATGCAATCAAAGTTGCACAACTGGAGAGTGGCATATCTATCGTGAAAGGGGAGGTCAGCCCATCCCAGCGGCAGGGGAAGCCGTACACCTGCTGGATAGCCGTGAGGTCATCTGGAGAAATCCTGGACGCCCAGTGCACCTGCATGGCTGGGTAAGCTGCATGCATTACCCCAAACCTTTGCAGTTGTGTGATGGACAGCACTCCGTAGGGCGGTTTTATGAAATATGTTTGCACACCCGGTAAGCTGTTGTTGGCGTCATTTTTTGTTTCTGTGAAACGCACAACCAAGGCGAGTGGCTCGGTGGACGACCGAGGTCAATAAGTTTGGTCAGGAACGTAATAGGTGACATTCACTTGTTGTCACTCACTAGGTGCGCTGGCATCGGCGACCACGGTCGCCATCTTCGAGGTCTTTTTCTATCCCACATATGTGTCGGGTGTCGTCTGGCCGTACTTTTCAGCGGGGTTTAGCATAATTTTACAACTTTAAAGGGTCTTTTTGGCCGAAACTAGGGGTTATTTTTATACTTCGGTGCTTTTGAAGCACCGTAGGAATATTTTGGTGTGTTTTAGTTCGTTTTGTCACTATTGGAGTTGTCCACCGCGGCCGCGTTGCTCCATCGGCTCCATGCAGCGCTCCGTGTCGTGCGCCGTGCCAACGGCGGTACATCTTTTTGCAAGAACTGAGATTGTTCTACTTTGGTGCTTTTGAAGCACGGTGTGATTATCTTCGTATTGTTTTGATAGCTTTTCTTCTTTTTTTGTGTGTATTTTTTTTCTTTTTTTTACTACGGCCGTGTAATCGTGTAGCTCCATCGCCTCCGTGTCGTACGCCGTGCCTTCGGTATTCGTTCCTGTGCAGAAACATACCGTGCGGCTCACCGAGTGTGCAGAAATTGAAAAATGCGGCCCATTTTTTATTAGCGGTCACAGCGACTGCGTCCGTTGTGACCAAAACAACCGATCTGCACCGCGTGTACACACTCCTGCAACAAGCGCAGCAGGTCGTCAGCTGTTTCCGCGGTGCCTCTTCGAAGTTATAAGGCTGCCGTCCTCTCACACTCGTTAGTCACCACGTTTGGGATGAGGAAAAAGCCCACTTTCGCAAAGTTTTCGTCAATAGGCTTTTTCCGCGTGTGGTTCGAGCACCCGACAAGGCAAGCGACAGCGACCCGTTTCGCTGTCGCTCGGTCACTCGTGCGCCGAGGCAAACCGCATGAAAGCGACGGGAGCAAACGACCAGGCGATGAGTTAAGTTTTCTAGAAATGCAAAAACTACGCGACGAGCGAGAGTGAACCGCATGTAAGCGATTTAGCGAGCGACGAGACGAGTGACGGCGACAGCGACGAGCTACGGAGATTTCTCACGGCCGCTCATCGCGTTGCTCCGTTTTCGGATTTCTAGAAATCGTAGCCCATCGCCTTGGTCGCTTGCTCCCGCCGCTTTCATACAGTTTGCCTCGTCGTGCGACTGACCGAGCGACAACAAAGCGGCTCGCTGTCGCTTGTCTCGTCTTCGTCGCTCGCTAAATCGCTTACATGCGGTTCAGCCTTTACACACATTACTCGGCGGCAACAAGGAAATTAAAACGGCCTGCCCCCGAGATAAACTTTTTTCCTTTCTTCTGTTCAACGAAGCTTCAACAATATGAAATTAACACACACTACCAACGGGCGACCGCATCTAAGCGGTCGTCCGTTAGTAAAATCGAATCTGCAGGCTCAGTGAATACCACCTATAGGGCTGTGAAAACTCATGCTTAGTATGCTTCTTTCCAATTCGGAGTTGTCCCTGCAGCATCTACTCTGGTCCGATTCTAGTCACCGCTGCAGCGAGAGCAAGATCTAATTTGCCTCACACGGAGCAAGCTAGGATATCGCTTGCAAACAGTTGGTCTGTTACGAAACTTCATTTGTAGACAAAACTAGAACATGGAAACATCACAAGTCATCCGTTCGATCGCTTCGTGAAATAAAAAATTTCAGTATGCGTCCCCCACCATTTTTTCTTGCTTCGTTACCAGATGTCGTTCAATATTTTCTTGGTTTAGTTTTGTCTGCAAACAGTGCTTCATAGGAGATAAACCGCATTCTTCAGTCACGGTTACGCGACCGAAAAGGTAAATTAGATCTCATTTTTGCAGTGGTTAAAATGGAACCCCATGGGTAATTTTGGTCGCTGACGGGTCATCCCCTCTCGACTGCACTCCGAGTAAAGACAGGTACGTAGAAAACTAAAGTACCAGACAATGTTATTTGTGGTTCCTACACAGACGAAGTTGACCACGACGTGAAAGAACTCACGTGAGCTAGGAAACACTGCCTCTGCGCATATGACTGTCCTATAAAAAGCACAAATGAAAAATGAGTATCAATAACTTTTATTCAGTAAGGACACTTCGGTTTTGATGCGTTGAAACACTTTATTTTCTTAGCGCAGAAGGAATGTTTACTTTTTAAGACTGCATGTTTCATTTTCAGGAAAACTGAGCGCATTATTGGTTGCCCTAAAGCGCCGTTCGCACACTTGCGACCGAGAGACAAGACCGCTTTTTAAGCCTCCTGCGAGGGCGGAGGACCAGATGCGCTGCTGCGGAGCAGGTCCTAAGCCGTCGTAAGAGGCTTAAATACCAGTCTGGTCTTTCTTGGCCGTACTTGGTTGCATGTGTGTGAACGGGCCTTAATTCTGACATGGAGGCATTAACCGTGCTCTGCTGCATGCTTATGCCAAAGACAGGCTATAGCTGAAAACATATTTTGCCATTTAAGTATGCCTTGTTAATTGAATTGCATGTCGTTTACAGGCTGGGACGAGTCTGTAGTCCACGCTGCGGCTGTCTGCTTCGCAATCGACTTTTGGACCCAAGAGGCCTTGGAGGAGGAAGCACCGACAGATCTTCCATGCAAGTGGGTGAAGCCTACCCTGAAAAAGGTGTGTATCATTATGCACATTAAACTCTGAGAGCAAACTCTAGCATGTTTACGAACATTCTCTTATATTCACACTTATTTATTTGCAGGTAACCCCAAAGGTATCCAAGGACATTGTGTATGTGCGCCACAGGCGCGATACACACGAGAATGCACGTCCTCGAGAGCAGCAACTCCCAAAGCTTAAAGGGGCACCAAATGTTGAGCAGTTTCTGGAAAGACTGAAAGAGGTGGGCAAAGTGCTACCTATCTAGCAATCTAAGCATAGTCGAGTTGAATGCTACACAGAACGAACAAATGTTCATCGACATCCATTAGCGTCGTAGTGAGGTGTTAGCGCTGAGGTAGAGTGCAAGTCTAAAGCCGGGATCATACTGCTTTTACATCTTATGAAAGACAGTCTGCAGACAGATTCAAATGCAAATCACCATGATGCTCGTGTAAAGGTGATTTGTCTGAGCTACTCATGTGGAAACGAGTTCGAGGAGGAGTGAGGAACAAACATTTAATTCGCAAATGTTAGCGACTTGTATTCGAATGCTGTCTGCAGAACATCTTTTGTGTGATCTAGATTGACACTGACTTAAAGATCCCTGGTTTGCAGGTTCAAAAGATCTTGCTTCCGGCAAAGCTTATTGCCACTAAACACCATGTACCAAAGGTTGTGGTGCTCGTCAAGAGAACCACAAGCGATTCAAATTACTCCTCCCATTTACTAAAACGTGCCAGATGTCAAGAGTTGACATCAAGTCCTAAATAATTTTTGCTTCCATCCATTAGCATGCTGGTTAAAAGTAAACATTCTGTTTGTTCAGGTGATACCACCTGCAAGTGTCTTCACGTTGACCGATGCTGGTTAAAAGTTAACACTGTTTGTTCAGGTGATACCAACCGCAAGGGTCTTCACGCTGACCGAATGCCGGGCAAGGCAAGAAGATGCTGAGCAACCGCGGCAGAAAGCCCGGGAATTCAAAGTGACTCTGGAGCAGCCACTCTGTGCATTCAGCCTCAGGGAGCTCAGCTGCAGAGGCTGTGTGAGTGAAAATGTACAAGAACTCTCAGAGTTTCTCATGACAAACTTGTCAATAACAAAGGAGGAGGCACACCGCATAGAGGTTACAACACGGAACCAGCATGGGTGTCCTGCATGGTTTCGACACCGGAAGGGCCGTATTACTGCATCAATTTTCAAGGATATATGTCGGTCCAAGCGAGTAAAGTGTGCTACACTCGTGAACAAAATGCTCAAGCCACGGCCGCTGAATACCCCAGCCGTGCAGTACGGTATCAGAACTGAGCCCGAGGCAAAAAGGAAGCTTTTGGGGTACCTCAGCACGTCCCACACAAATGCGAGGCTTGAGGATTGTGGCCTCATGATCCACCCTGATTATCCGTTTTTTGGGTGTAGCCCAGATGCAGTGTTCTATTGCGACTGTCACGAACCAGCTTTGGTGGAGGTAAAGTGCTCTTATGTCTTGCAACACTGCGAGCCGAAAGATTTGCTAGAAGCGGGAAAGAAAATGTCAGATTTTTGCTTTACAAAAGAAGGGACATTGAAGTTGACACATGCCTATTATTACCAAGTTCAGGCACAGCTTCATTTGAACTTGATGGACATTTCCACGTGTTACTTTTACTATCATCTGCCGAAGGGACGAGGCCCCATCCTGAGGATTTTCAGAGACGAGTCGTTTATGGACAGTAATATAGCTAGCCTGAACAGTTTTATGCTCGACATTATCCTTCCGAGAATGATTCTTATGTGATCTACCGACTAAACATGTACACCCTCCTGCAATATAGATAGATTAAGATTTTAATGACCTCCTGCAATATAAAGGCCCATTCAACAATGCAGTTTAAAGGGACACTGACACCCCCCAAAATTGTTGTTTCATTTTTTGCCAGGCGATTCATTAAAGGGGTACTCCACAGATTTTTGAGCTATCTCAACTAACTATATTTTCTGACTCCCCGGCCTTTAGCCTTTCCGGTATGCTATTTAGTATCGCGAAATTCATAATAGGTATTGTGAAATCAGCAAATGAAAATGTTGCAAAAACTAACATTCAAATATACGCACACTTTTCCGTGCCGTGACGTCAGTGGCAGGCAGGCTTGCCAGTCAAGCAAGCAGTCTAAAAAATAGAATATGCCAATCATTTGTTCTGTGCTGGAGCGCAGATACTGGAGCGAGCTTCCAAAGCATTCATTTGACACCATGAAACTGCTTCGAATCCGTTGGGAACCACTTCTACAGTCCAAAAAGTGAACCCCTGCCTTCCACTGACGTCACTTTTTTGTTGTTGCCAGTAGAGACTTTCAGTTTGAAAAACACGGTGAGGACCAAAGCTGTAAAATCAATAACTTCGCGAAAAAAACAATATTTTGACCTAATATTTGGGATACTATTTCAGCGATGTTTGTTGGTTAGTTTAGCAAAATTTCAAGCAAATCGGAGACAATGAAAAAACCTTTGGAGTACCCCTTTAAGGTGTCAGAAGACTACCCAGTCAATATTTTTCTACAGCGTCACATATAGTTTTAATAAAGTAAAAAAAAACGCAATTGCTCGAAACCGAAACTAGACTGGGGAGGAAGAAGACATAGACGAGGAGAGAGTTGGCAGAAGTCACGTGGCTCTAACTTTTTTTTTTTTACTCGATCAATGTATTTGCAGTTTTTTAGAAGCCACAGAAAATGGTTATCATATTTCTTTTATATTTTTAATATCAGGTGCGCTTTCGATCACCCACGACTTTGATTATCTTTGGTGGTTGTGTCTAAACCATAGAAAACGACACGTGACCACAGAGAGTGAGCGTGACTCAAACCGGCCAGTTTTCAGGCGAATAGAAAACGAATTTCGAGCTGCAAATTGTGTTCTGGGTAGTTAGGCTCTCATATGTCATGTACAAATACCGTATTTCCTAGGTTACATCTCATTGTTAGAAAACGTTTACCTCCACCAAAGCTAGTTCGTGACAGTCGCAGTAGAACACTTCGACCAGGACCACATTTCCCAGGGGCCCGACGTTTCAAGGCTAGCTCGGCCTCTCCTTCACGGGCGACTATGGATGAAAAAAGCCATACACTTCTTTTTCCTTCATGGTGGCGGAAAAAGCGCACTATCCCTTCTTTTTCATCTACGGCCGTTTGTTTTTCCAGCGTGGTGGAGCCCGTTGAAATACACCGATGGCAATGCGCCAAGAGACCTATTGATGTTTTTTGGCGTGGTCTGAATGTGCTTTGATCGTAAACATTCACATTTAGACCGTTCAGCACATTCAGACCACGGCAAAAAAAAACATCAATAGGTCTCTTGGTGCATTGCCATCTGTGTATGTCAACAGGCTCCACCACGTAACAAAAAAACGGCCGTAGATGAAGAAGAAGGGATAGTGCACTTTCGCCACCATCATAGAGGAAAAGGAGTGTGGCTCCTTTCATCCATAATCGCCCCTGAAGAACAGGCCGAGCAGGCCTTGAAACATTGGGCCCCTAATTTAGGGATTGGTTGGTCGTCGTTTTCTTATAATTATTACCCCAACTACACAGACTTTTGTTAAATGTTTACGTTTACATTACATTTCGTATGTTGTTTTGAAATGTGTATGAGCTGTTTTCATCTTTCTGAATAAAATGTGTTTGTAAACCAGAACCCTTCTCGTGCAGATGCATGGTCATGAATAGACTAAGTTCAAACCATGGAGCACACTCAACAAGCGTCACAAAACTTAAGAAACAGCAGTACAAGTTTCACACTAGCACTGTCATTATCTGGGATGGAACACGGCCAGCAGTGTATCACTTCATAAAAGTGCAGAGATGTGTCGAGAGTGTACAGTTACATGCCACTAAGCAACTCCTTGAGTGCCTCGCATGGCCTCATGCGATTTCTAGAAATAGGTCTGCAAAAAATAGCCTTGACTACATTTCCAAACCTTAGCTAGGATTACACATGGCATAAATGTTCTTTGGAAACCTGGTTCTGAGTGTACACATTGCGACACAGTTAGCACGAACAAGCCTTTGCCGTTAATTTTGGTGAACCAAGTGCTATCACTAAAACTATTTAGGTTTTAGAACAGGCTCATTATAGTTATCATTTAGAGAAGAGCTCACTTAGGCGGCAAAAGTTTGCGTGTTTATATTCACTGTCCGAGAAATATATTGTTACTTCATGTTTGAATGATTCACTGTATCATTAAAGCGGCAGTCAAATGCGAAGAACTGTTATGTTTAGTTTTTGATTGTTCTTACCATTCTTCACCAGTGTTGGGGAGAGGTTGGTCAGTCCGGCCACCACAACAATGATTTCGTCATAGAAGTTGACGAGTGTGTGTGGCACAGTTCCAGACATTATCTTCCACTTCTTAAAGTGGCCGATTGATCTTTCCACAATTATCCGGGAAGAGGAGATTCTTCGAGAGTTGGTCACCTCCTGTACCGTCAGCTGGAGTCGATTCTTCGTAAAGCTCGGCGTGATTAGTTGCACGTTTCTTTCAAAAAATTCCTCGTGCAACAGGAACCCTCTGTCAGCCAACACTTGGTCACCAGCCTCGAGAAGGTCCATAAATCCTGAAAAAATTTAATGTTTATCTCCTGTAGCTAGCAAACTAAAACTGAATAAATTAGGTGTACTAAAACAATAACTACCGCTGGCGATGGTGAGCTCTTTGTCGGAGACCCTCCCTCCGCATGCCCTCGAGACAAACACGACTGCTCCATGGGGGTTGACTGCCACTAGATACTTCAGAGTAGAGTTCTGTTTGTAGCTACTCCACACAACCTGTTGTGTGTCCAAGTTCAGAGGCCTGAAAGCAAACATGTATTTCTGTCGAATGCTACAAGAACATTCAAGAACAGCTGGTGTTTCTTTTTAAAGATTGTTTCCCAAGAAGCGCATGTTGTGCAGCTTCAACAGGTAGCAAAGCGAGCTGAAGGCACTTCCCCAAAATACACTTTGGATGCTACAACTGAGTGGTTTTACTTATAAGATGCTCATATTTTAACTTTAATGCAGCGTAAACTTTCCATAAGCAACTTGCCTTGAGACTGACACTTCGGTGCAGTCAATGACAGCTCGCAACTTAGAGAAGTGCTTGCGCTCTTTCAACGTGAGCCAGCTTCGTGATACCTCGGGCCTTGGGAAGACAATCAACCCCCGGCACAGCTGTGCCATAGCTTCCAGCCAGGCTCTGAAGGTTCGGCTTGCCGTCCTAGGGGAGACCTCAAAGCGGTAAGCGAGGTCTTGAAAGGCCATGTTGTGTCTCAGCTTCATCAGGAACATCAACAGCTGAGCACCCAGTGGAAAGCCATTTCGGGCAGCAGGCATGAGGGGTGTGAGGGTGCTCAAGATCATCATGAAAAGCACCTTTGTTATGCCTGAAAAGTATAATACATGTTCATTTCTGTCATGACGAAATACAAACAAGGCAGCTACCTGCGTAAAGGTTGCGCAGTGAGACACTATGATATGTCAAGCAATCCTGAAAAATAGAACAAACACCATTTTCTCCACTTTTGGCAAACTGTGAGAGGGCAATCTGCTGTAGTGTTGTCGTTGACCTCAAAAAGTGGCATCAGATTCACAGACAAGTCAATCAATGAAGTCGTGTATAACAAAGCCCGTGTCACAATGCACCACTCAAATAAAGTTACCTGCATAAAATAGCACCACGTCATCACGCATGGCAATGACATCCTTGTTCAGCGTCTGCTTGTCTCGAAGTGCTTTCAGCTTATTCTTCAGCGAAGAAACTTCCGCCTTAAGAGCCTTAGTTTCCTCTATGAGGTTGCTGCAGTTTGTGCAGCGAGCAGAAATTGGCTCTGTCTGCACCTCCACACCTAGTGTAGGACATCTGAAATAAATGAAACATCACTGATGAGACACCAAGCGAAGGAACTGCAGGACGCACAACAGGCAAACATACTGTGGCGAGTTAGTCTCCGCAGACTGTTGGCACTCCACAGTCTGCTCAAATTCCTCCACATTGGATGTGCTTGCTTGTGCCTGCTGCACTTGTGATGCTGCTTGATTGGATGTGCTCGCTTGTGCCTGCGGCACTTGTGATACTGCTTGAGCTCGCTGCAGCGCCAATGATCGCTTCCCAGTGATCAGCGTGTGCCGTTGGTAGCTGGTAAATAAAATTGCGGAGAAATCAGAGGCTGTGTTGACACTGAGATACAAATAAATTGTGAGCTACCTTTTCGTCTTCTTTTCTGAGTGTTGCGCTGTTTGAGCATCGTAGGAAAAGAGTGATGGGATGTAATCCACATGATTAGGATCGGTGTTCGGTGATCCTGCATAAAGAAAGGCACATGAAGTCAAGACAGGATATTCATAAACGAAACAAGCACGTTACATAAAAGACTGGAAACAGTTGTGCGGTCCTAAAATCTACGTGCAGCATACTCGCACAAAAATATCTGCACGAGGCGGGCAGGTTTGCCTTTTATGTAAAATACTTCGTTTTTTTATGAAACATATGTTTTTTGATAAACGTTTACCGCTCACCGCGAGTTGAACGAAGCGGGCTCGCTCTCATACGGCCTAGAGGACTTCGAGAACGAGCGCTATACTTAAATCTTGAGCTGATCTGGCATCGGTAATAACAAACGATAAGATAAGGCCACAGTACGCGAGCGAGCCGCCCTGGCCACGCGCACTGTCGGCTATGAACATTATTCAAAGAGTACACAAGCGCTCAAGTGTGGCAAAATCTGAGCACTAAATTTCGTTATAAATAACATACGTTCGCGTGAACAAGCGCTTCTATTTTAATAACCATCCTCGATCGATCTCGCAGACGCCATGTGCTGTTTGATCCAAAAGTAATCGAACGTCCGCTTCTCAGGTTATTTGACTCTTTCCTTCGGGGTGTTAAAAAATGAGCTCAGAAAGTGTTGTTTCGTGCGGCTCCTACTTGAAGGAAAACAGAACACGGCACTACTTACCTGTAACGAAATGGGCCTCGCACAAACGGGCTCCAACACTCGGTTGCCACAGGTCGCCTCGCTGCGTTGCTCGCTTCACAGCGACAGCCCACCGCAGTTTCCGCGCTTCATTCCACGGGAATCGAAACATCTTCTTCCCTTTGTGACTTGCGTTCAAACAACCAACCGCAGAGCAATGAACCATCGTTTTGTTGTCGGAATACAGCCCAGCGGTAGCTCTCACGGCACGGCTGTCAATGCGCCCGCACCACCGCTCGAACCGGAAGCGCGAAGTCACGTGATTTTGAGTATCCGGTGACGACACTTCCTGCCAAAACGCCGGTCACCTATTGCCTCTGCCCCTACGCGAACATTAAGCATCTCCTGTCCGCTTGCCCCACAGCCATCCGATCTCCCCACTACTCCAACCCCCCTCCTCCACACTGGCGGGTGTGGCTGGCCTCGTCGGCTCACGTCGATCAGGGGGCTCTGGTCCGCTTAGCGGAGGAGCACCTCTAAGGTCTTTATCTGACCCTCAATAAAGTCATTTCTCTCTCTCTCGGGACACCATTCTAACAAACTCAGTGGTTAGTCGGTCGAACCACCAACGCGTGACAAAACAAACGCCCATCGCATGACCAGAACGGTTGCCACGGTCGGCATCGTTACAAAGAAGAGAACAGTCGGACCCAACAACAGAATGAAGTAACAAAGTGAATAAAAATTTAAAAATAAAAATAAAAAGAGAGTAGTTGGATTCTCGGGTGGCGTGTTCTTTGATGAGAGGCGGAGGGGCCTTGTTGCTCGCAGTGTTCCTTGTTTGTTTTCTTTTTTGTTTTTTCACCCTAGAGGATGCCACGACCCTTTTTTGAAGCTGATTTGTTAATTCAATAACAAACAACGCGCTGGAACAAAGGAGGAAGGGAGTCTTGGCCTCAGCATTCGACGTAGGCTAAAAGAAAAGAAAAGTAAGAATGCACAATATATACCGTATTTCAAGACCGTTATACTCCGCACTCGGCGAGGCCTCATGACGCCGCCGACGACCATTAGGCTATTTATTTGGTTTCTCTAGATTTTTTGTCGCGACGACTACTCCACCGTGCTTTAGAGTTTCCAGTGGAGGTCTGGCACTTTTTCATAATTTTTATTATTGTCGTTTGAAGCGCACTCTTCCTATGCTGCTTCGTTCCTGACGCCATAAAAATATGGGGTGGGAAAAGTTAGCGCCACGTATAAAAAATAAAAAGTTTAGTTCATGGTCGGATTGGTTTGTGGATACAATTAGTCCAATAATTGATTAGTCCAATTATTTAGCTTCGTTATTAGCATATTTTGTGTGCCTGCGTGAAATACAGCACCAAACGAGAACACATGAAAAGAACGCTGCAACTGCTGGACCATACACCATATATTGTCACCAAAATCCTGGACCGCAAAACACTTGGCGGTATCAGTGTATCGTTTTGAAAGCGCTACAAAAACACGTCGGGAAACTGGACTTCTGGACCAACTTAGAGTGCGTGCGCGTTGGATGCGTGTGTATGCAATTCTTTCTTTTTAGATTATAGGCACGAAAAATCTACACTGACTAGGACCTGAGTAACAGCACCCAGATATTGGTCGAGACTGCATTCCATGGGTTACCCTACCCAGTCTTAACATACAGAGATAAAAACACGAATTCCTTCAGTGTAGCGCGCGTACGGTCTCGGACATCGAAGGGCATCACAGACCTGTTATTGCTCTGTTTCGTGCGGCTAGGAGCCGCTTGTACCTCTAAGAAGGGTGCATGCATGGTGCAGAGAACCACGCACCTATTTAATAGGCTAGAGTCTCATTCGTTATTAGAATTAACCAGAGAAATTGCATGTTTTGAAGTAGAGAGAAGGCGCGCGCAAGCGCTGATTGATTCCAGCCGTTCGTCTCCGCGCCGCCAAACTCTACTGCCCGTACGCGTACAGGGACCTTCCCTATAGTGCGGAGGACGAGGAATCTGATGCCCCGGTTAGTTCGAGTGATCCGCTGCGCTGAGCCCGTCGCCCGCCTGCGTGCATAACAACGACTTATGCGCCAACCGCTTGTCAAGTGCTCCTTACGTCAGTTAGGGTCTGGCAGCGGTCTAAACGGCCCTTTTCAGGGCCCCCATAATTTGCAAACGGAGCTGTTTTCGGAATGCGGCACCCCCGTCTCTCTACAAAACGTTCACACGAAAGACGCAGCAAATGTATGTGATCCCCAACTTAGATATTGCGCGTTATGATTGAAATAAAAATGGTTCTTGCTTATTTCGCGCCTTTGATAGCCCCCGCCGCAGTCGTCCCGCTGTGCTCTCACTTGCTCAATCGCCGTCGGCTTGCCTCAGCTTCGTCGTCTTTGCCAGCGGCGCACCGGCGAAAGCGGCCTATCTGACGCAGAGTGTTCGGCATTGGCTAGCAGACGGCGTTCGTAAAATGGTGTCAGCTGTTGCTGGCTTCACGCAGCGGTACCGTGCGTGCTTCCATTCGTTAGGAGTTCGTTGCCATGGTGATGGCGATGAAAGCAGACAGACTTTATTGCGGAATACGCTCCGGCACAGCGATACCAGGTGCGTTCTGAGGCCCTTCCCACATGCTTTTCGATGGGCGGGAGGCGAACAAAAGGAGTTAGAAGTAAGGACCTCTAATGAAAAATACACTAGGCAATCCTGGTGTGACATCAAAGAATCCTTGTGCGACACCAGAAGATCTGGTGTGCCCACCAGCAATGCTGGTGTACCCGCACACCAGCCTGGTGGGCACACCAAGAGTGTCTGGTGTCACACCACACGGGCCCATGTTCCCACCAGGCAGCCTGGTGTGCACGCCACGCAGTTTGATGTGAGACCAGTGTTGTATTTCTGTTGACTTTTCCCCCCGTCCGCGAGCGTGTTTTTGATTAGTTTGTGTGACGCCCCTACCCCCTACGTGGTGTCTCGTTTCCTCCCCTCTTAATGGTCACTGCGGAGACCCCGCGGAGGGCTCCTTTGTGCTCAAGAAGTGTCCCCCTTGTCCCCACCACTTTCTTGGGTGGCCTTGAACAGCTTGGGACGCTCGCCTCTTCGGGTGTTTCCCTTTCCCTTTCTACCAGTATTCTTGTTGAAGTTTGAGAAAATAAAGGAGTCTTCTATGTGAGTCAAAGCCAAAAAGATGTGTGTTGGTGCGCTTTCCTGACTTCCGACGAGCTAAAGATAGTTACACATGGGCTTGTAGCAGAACAACGAAGAAAGCTAGTAATTATTACAGTTTTTGTTGCAAAAACCCGGGAATTAACGACCAGATCCTACTACTACAAGCCAGAAGGGCGTCGACTGCCTGAAGCAAAAGAGGACTATCCTGTGAGCCGCCACAACAAAGATCATCAACGAGATTGGCGTCCTGCTGGCCCCGAATCCAACGACATCGGTGAGCTCATAGAAAGATTTGCTATTCTTCTATTTAAGGAGGCTTCCCTGGGAGAGCTGGAGAAGGATATCGAGCCATTTTTCAAAAATGATGCCTTAGAAGAGGAGATAACTGGCGCGGAGGGGTACGCGGAACGGATCAGCGTAACAACCGCTAGCTGAAAGGTCAAGAATTGCGGAACGACAGGGCGTCCGGTTATTCGACGGTGACCAGTGGCTCCGGACAAGCTCCATTTTATCACGGCCAACTCCCTAAAACAGTAACGATTCCGACACTGTACTGCTGTGCTTTTTTGAATAAAGTAATTATGACATCAGCGTTATTGTCAAACTTATCATTGTACCCTTTGTTGGGATTACAGCAACACCCTGTCATCAGGTACTCTGGTGTCACGCCACAACCAAACCTGATGTCACACCAGAACACCAGATAGCTGGTGTCACACCAGCACACCAGATTTCTGGTGTCACACCAGAAAACCAGATTGCTGGTGTGAAAATGTCTCAAATCACATCTGTGAAAAAGTCGTGGTGTCACATCAAGTCACACCAGCCCTTGGCCTGGAGTATTTTTCACTAGGGGTGCTTAACGCAGAAGGCTGCATTTCTCCAGCACCTCAGGGGGCATCGGTGGCCGAGTGGGCTAAAGCGCATACGCAGCTCGACGCGCGTGGAGGGAAAGCTCGCGCTGCAGAACCCAGGGATCCTGGGCTCGAGCCCCACCCCTGCCCGTTTCGATCTGGATGAGCATCGTACCGGCGTGCGGTCGTGTATCACTACTGCGTGAGCACGTTAAAGACCCCAGGTTAGCAGTCGTACTGCACTGGCTAAATTGCTCATCTAAAGCTGAGACACCATACGCCCACTGAGGCAGACTAACTTCCGGCTGTATAAACATACACACAACAATTTGCTTTTGCAGCACCTCATAATTCGACGAGGCTTACACGAAAAACGCGTTTTCTTGGCCATCCCACGCCCTGTTATTTTATGCGTAACATGGGTGTAAAGTATCAAACTGCCATAAGAATAAAAAAAATGTAAAGGCTAGACAGGGGGTATGCTACTTTGGCAGATTGTTGTTGTTGCAAACTTTATTCAAAATTGAATAAAAGGTCAAAGAAAAGAAAGAAGTGGAGTGGTTCTGTGCCCCTATCCCGGGGTTCCGGTTGCTGCTTGAACCTGCAGTGCTCTGGCTACAAGCAGCTTCTGCGTGCTGGCGCTCCCGCTCGTTAGATCCACCCCACTGCTGGACTGAAGGCCCCTCCATCGTAACCAGCCCTGGCACCTCGTTGCGTACCCAAGCCATGTGGTAAATGTCCGCCCGGTAAGTACAAAACAAAAGGCAGTCCTGCAGTGATGTACCTCTCCGGATACCACAGGCGAAGCTTGACTGGCGTCAAGAACGTGTCCGTTTGAAGTCTTCGCCACATCCACTCTTCCTCTTTCCTGAGTCCCTTGGCCAGGCCAGGGAATTCTAGCCTGCCTAATCTCGCTTTAAGGGCTTCGCCTTATGAGGGTTCAGGATCTAGGTCTACCTGGGGCCGATCCGAGTCCCTGTAAACCGCGACTCGGACCGGGGCATTTGCCGCCTCGTTCCCTACCTACCCCATGTGTCCGGGTGCCCAAATCAAGTGCACTCCTCTACGACAACCTTGTTCAGGATGCTTCGTGCCACCGAGTCTTTTGCGGCTCCGCGATTATCGTTGCACGAGGATTGCATGTTACCGCTAACGCGATTGCTGCTTCTTCGACCTGCCCTGCTGACGCCGCCCTTATCGATGCAAATTTGAAGATCTGCTCTGCGTGTTGGCCACCGCTACTGCAGCCACCCCAAAACCTTTTATGGGAATAGTTCGAGGAGTAGGGCGCACGCGTTATACGAGAAAGCGCCAGAGTAATGCTCAAGCACGAAGAAAGTTAAGTGCTGAAGGAACTGTGTTTCTAGAAAGCTCACAATCATGGTGCTACTATAACTAGGGTCGGGCTACACAAATGTAGCTGTAACAGTGAAGTTCTTAAAAATATTTGGCGCAACCGGTCTTCGAAGAAAAAATGAAAGCCGTTTACAACTCCCTGTAACGCCGAATTAGAGCGCAGCTTTTGAGAAGGAGGAGGGAAGGGTACTGAGGGGTGTCATGTGACCTCGCGGGGGGGGGGGGGTCACGTGACCTTGGGGAGGGGGGTCACGTGACCTCGGGGGATCACGTGACCTCCGGGGCGTCGCCGTGTTGCATGCAGCCCGGCGACTACGGCGGGTTGAATGCAACGTGGGTTGCACGCAACTTAGACTGAATGCAACCTGGGTTGCATGCACCGCGCGGTTACACCGACGCCGACGGGTTGCATGCAACACGGGTTGCGTGCAACCGGAGTTGCATGCAACACGCGGTTACGCCGACGCCGCACAAGTCGGAAACGGGCGCCTAAGAGCTGCGCTCTAAAAATATAAAAAAATTAAAAAACTACAATTTTTTAAAGAGATTAAAACAAGAGCCAGCGGTATTCTCTTTAAGATTCTTCTTTAACTAAGCACTGTTTGATCGGTGCTCAGGGTCAGCTTGCTAAAAATCAGGTGAGAGGTAATCTTTCCCAAAACGCTGCGGGAGAAAACCCAGTGGCTTCAAGTAGCTTCCTCCAGCAGCGTCTCGAAATATATTTTGTTTAAGGAGAGCTTGGGGAGCTTGGGGAGCTTAGTGGGGGCGACCGCCCCCACTAAGCTCCCCAAGGTCAACTTTTTTTAAAATAAAATCATTGATATACACCAGCCAGAAGTTTGGTTTTTGGCGACATAGCAAATATTTGGTCAACAAAATAGATCTGGACAACGTTTGGACCGTGTCATATCTCAGCAGACTCCCGACTCCCCCCCCCCCCCCCCCCCCCCCCCCCCGCCCCGCCGAAGGCCTACCGCCCCCCCCCCAGGCCTGACCCATAAATCCGCCCCTGTGCTAATCTACAGACAATTCTATAATATTTATATTGTTCTTCAGTTTTGAGTAAATGGGGACTATTTTTCAATGGCACCGAAGCCGCAAGCGTGAAGATGCGCGCTTTTGCTGCCTGTGTGTGGATGTTGGAATCAAGGTTGTACACCAACACGCAAAGCTGACGTCAGGCCTCTGCTGTGGCGCTGCTCTCGGTGGGGCGCATGCGCAGTACTCCTCACCTCGTGCGGGCGTGTTTGGAAACAGCGCGCTGTCTTTGACAGAAAAACAAATGTATTGATAAAGCAACCTTTCACCGCGAATTCGGATCGATTCACAAAGAATGCAGAAGAATGAAACTGCTCATTCCGTAGCGAAAATTGCGACCATGTGGGGACCTTGGCGCTGCTTTCTTAGGATCCAGTTACTTTGGGGCATGGTAGAGTGGTCACACCCCCGTACGGCTAAAACAAATCCCATTGCTCTCAGGCGAGAGCAAAGGCAGCACAAAAAGTCGCTCTCTAGTCCGGCCTAGTAGAACATGGCTGGGCAGAACTGAGCGTCTCGCTTCATTTTGTTTCGCGACACTGATGGCGGTTACTTGCAATAACGCGATAGAAGCACGAGATTATTCACGGGTTTTGATCCTGACTGCTTATTTTCGCTAATGACAATTTCCGTGATGGGTCTTAAGATAAAAGATAAAAGATAAGATAAAAGCTTGGAGTCATCCCACATTCAAAGTAACACCGTCAACATTGACCGCTCAACATTATCCGTATTAAAAAAAAGAAGGAAAAATTAACCCAAGGGAAGACAACCTATCAAGTATTAGGCCCATCCTTCTTACGTCGCAAGAAAAGTGCTAATTAGACCCTTTCTCCGAGCGTCAGATTTGAGTCGCAAAAACAGGCTTTCAAATATTATAGGTAGATTTCTGGAAAAACTTACCAGAGAAATTTATGAGGCGTTTATTATACAAGATTTGGGGGAGCGCTGTGTGAGTCAGCCATCATTGGCTTTATCACAAAAAGAAATATCCTTTTTAAAGCGTTGAATGTCTACACCTATAGCCTCGCGCCCCGGAGCGCGCTCACAACTCAACAGATAGCTCAAGCGGAGAGTAAACTCTGTAACGAAATTGTTATTACGTTTATTGCTGACTTTAGACAAAACCGACCAACGTCTACTGATGTCGCAAGCTGCCCTATGTGTCTGGGAAACTAATCTCTTTTTATTTATTTTTTTGCGGAATCATTGTTTATCATATGAAAAAAAAATGCTATAAAAGTACCATTTTTCGTCTAAAAAAGGTGAGTTTCCAGCTGCAAATTTAAATATTTTTTTTTGACAATCAGAACACGGATGTAAGAAGAAAAAAAAGGCAGCGATATGCAAACGAGCATGTTGAAGTTTGTTAGAACTTCGGATATCTTGTGTATCCGAACTTCTGACAAACTCTAACAAATCCAACAATGCGACATCCTAAAATTCATCATCTTGTTTTGCGAAGAAGTGATTGAAAGAAAACAACTGTTTTTGGTCGTGAAATTACGCTACGACAAATATGATGTTTGATAAGTTACGTTCCATGAGAAAAAAACTTTTGTATCACTAGTGCCAGTAATAAAGCTTGTGTCAAGTGACAAACATTCTTATACAATTATGTTGCAGGCATCTTTATTGTTTTGACAGACATTTCAAGCCAAAATACACCATAATGTTGGGTATGACTTAATTAAATTTGGGGACACCGCGACTAGAAGGCGCGACCAGAACTACCGGAAATTAAAACCGAAAAAGTTAACACCTGACATCCATCACGAATTGTTTTCTCTTTACTGTGGTAGCTGTTGATGCCTCTTTCCGGCAAAATCGGCGGCGTTGGCACAGAAAAACTCACAAGATCGCGGGGAGTGTGAGATTGCGCCGCCTCGCTATATCTCTCCCCATCGCCATCGCCCCTCTTTCAACCACGTCATCCATGGCAGGACTCGCAATCCCTCCTTTTCTCGTTTGCCTTCCCTCCCACCTCTGCAAAATTCTCCAGCGAGTATACTCGGCTCTCACTGCTCTTCCCTTTCGACATGAAAAGAACGCGTGAGATTATTCCTCTGTTCAACCAGTGGGGGTGGCAAGCGTGCCGCTGTGAGCAGAGTTAACACCACCAGGAATAATTTAAGGTCAGCCGGACTTGCTGCATTTCCTGCGATGAGAAAAGAGAAGTAGGATGGAGCAGCAATCGCACCCAAGCCTGCTGCCTGACGTCGCTACGACGTGTTGATGGGATACGAGGCGCAGCCGAGCGCTCATGGAGCAGTTGTGTACAGACTGTATCAGATCAGTGTGATGATTAATGATGCCAGAATTATATTGCACGAACTTTGATTATTCCAGGCGGTGTTGGCAGAGCAGACAGAGGGCCGCACACGGCACGGCAACAGCGAGGGGCGAGGGGCATTGATTCGGCACGTTGGTTACAAGTATGCTGCTGTAACTAAAGCTCTCAAAGTAAATTTTCAAAACCAGATTGACTGAAGTCAAAATTACTAAAGTGCGTGCGTCTTTTCAAAACGCATTGTTAATGGCAAATCACTTCCTTTGGTCGTTTTGCAAATTTTATTGTGTGTATTTGTGCGTTTCACGCTTCGTCAGCATGTCGGCATCTTGATTAGGAAACCGGGATCCCTAATCACGTTCTTCATGTAGGAAGACACTGATTCTGCACGCCAGAATCCAGCAGCGTATTGCATCACCCCCCCGCGTCCGCACTGCTTGTGTAAGTCTTCATATTCAAGCCCAAATAAGGCTACGCCGAGTGGAATCGTAGGAAGTGCCTTCGAGCTAGAACATATCTGAAAGGAATAAAAAGTTCACTGAAATAACACACTCCTACGCAGGCGAAGATGCTAGGCAAAGCAAAACTTAGAACTAGAATTTGGTTTGGTTTAAACTTCTAAAGCACAGAATGAGCCTTATCAGTCGAATTTCATGAAGAAAACGTCACAAAAAGGCGCCGCGTTCATTTTCCCACAGAGCATATCGACCAAATTATTAACACGCAAATTCAATTTGTTCGCCGAATTCGGCAATACAATTGACGCTTCGGGAGCATGTCACGTGACCTCAAATTGTGCGGTGCCGAATTCCCCCCAACATTTGGCGGAGACATTAAAAGTTACGGGATGACGTCCTGTTACCTCAAGTCAAGTGGCGTTAAATGCAAGAGTAGCCACTTGGCGAGTCCCGGGCATCTCATTATAGGGCTGTTTATACTCCAACGTCGACGAACACAACGCGCGCCGGCGCAGACCGACGTTCGTCGGCCACTACGTTGCGCCGAGAAGCGCCCGAACGATGGTGTCTGCAGTCCAGCGCAGACCAATGCTGGTCCATCGCGCCCCAACAAACTGCCCCACTTTGCGCATGCGCGTCTCCGTGGCAACCGCATCGTCTCTACGGGTTATCTATGGGCGATAGCTTGCGCCATCTAGCCGAGAGGCAATCGGTCAGTGTGGTTCGTCCTCGTGCTGTCATGTCACGCTTCAAAACAACCATTCGGGGTAGCGGTTAGCAGTTCAAAAACCAGCAAATGTTGGTGATAACGAGTGCAAACCAGCATTTATTTAAATGCCACACAAATGTCAACGAAAAAAAAAGCCCGATAACCTTTGAATTTAGCCAAGCGACTCCGGCGATTTCGCCGAAATGGTTCAATAGAATCTATGCACTCGATATTTCACAGAAACCTCTTTCTGACAGGTAGCCGGTATGTTATCATCATAGTAGACTTTCAAGCTGGCTTAAGAAACAGACATCAAAGAGAGCGAACGATGCCTAATTTATGCAATGTACGCGTTCGAGATTGTGACGCACTTTACAAAGCCTATACAAACAATACAGGATTCAGTCCAATTGTCATCACGTATCGCTACTATCGTTTACAAGCTGAGACCATTTACAAGCTGGGACAGCCCAATTGAAAATGTCTGGCCGGTTAAATAGTTCAGAGGTTTGCGTGACCGCCGTTCCCGTACATTCGACGACGCTTTCTCGATCGGGAACGACTGCTGGGGAGTGCGACTGGCACATGATTATAAATAGCACACACATTAGGTCATCCTTAATTCTAATTAACCCTACCTCTGGCGCGTCATCGAGCTTCCAGCTTTTGCCGGCATCCCGACACCATGGCCCACCACCACCGTCTTGTTAGGTTGATAGGCCTATCAAGAATCCAGGGTAGCGCATCCTCGGAGCGGTCCACGTCCACGCACACAATCGCCCAGTCAAGCGCACGAACGTTGCATACGCACACCAACACGGGAACACGACAACAGCACACGACACACGGCATGAACGACAGGTTCAGATCCCAGAAATCAGCATCTCGCGCACTCTGACTGGCCCCGACGACCCCATCAACCGGATTCATGGATGAGGCATTGAAACGAGGGCTTCTGGGATAGCCTGCGTCGGCGGCGCCGACGTCCAACTTTGAACGTAGAGCATGTCCAAGTCCGTCGCAAGCTACGACGTCGCGCGTCGAGTTGCTCTGCGCGGCGCCGCGTTCAACTTGACGTTGGAGTAGAGACACCCCGTTCGCAGACAGCGTCAGCGAGCGTGAACGAGCGCGTGCGCTCGTTGACGTTACACTCTAAAAAAAGCCCGTGCGTCTGCTTTCCCGCACAACACTAGGAGAGCCAATCACCGCAAATTACGGAGGCCGATCAGCGAATGACGATGCCGAAACATATGTTCAGACCAAAAAACGCGGTCTGAGTTGTGACATTAAGCAATGCAAGCGTGACGGTTTGCATTGCTTAATGTCACAACTAAGACTGCGTTTTTTTGCTCTAAACATATGTTTCGGCATCGTCATTCGCTGAGCTGCCTTCGTAAGTTACGCTGATTGGCTCTCCGAGTATT
This sequence comes from Ixodes persulcatus, assembly GCA_013358835.2. NCBI lineage: Eukaryota > Metazoa > Arthropoda > Arachnida > Ixodida > Ixodidae > Ixodes > Ixodes persulcatus. Next base: position 119,754 of record JABSTQ010010328.1, on the reverse strand, counting down.
GTGCGGGAAAACGGACGCACGGACATTTTTTAGAGTGTACGATGGAGTATAAACAGCCCTTATCTCTCTGCAGCCAATCAGAGATTAGCGTTAGACGATAAACACGCCCAGGAACCAATCACGAGCCAGGAGTGTGAACATGATAAGCCTTTGAGAATGCGTGCTATGGTTCGATTTATTTCGAGTCCGACGCCAGCCGAGGTTTTGACACGTTGGAGCCAATCAAGCCGCGTCAAAAGAGCATCTTCACGGCGCTCGTGGTCTTTGTGGGTATCTTATCTCCAGATGAACCAATCACGCAATGCAAGAGACACATGATCCCATTTGCTGTGCGTGATTGGTTGATTCGCTGATAACAAACGCACAAAGGCAATGCGACGCAGTTTTGGCTGTGCTTATATTGGCTCCATTAGTAATTAGCGCAAAATTAATTAGCGCAAAAATTACCAAGTGAACGTCAAGACCGATGTTTATCGTGCACATAAATACGTCAACTGCAGCGTCAACCTCGTGTGCGAGATCATGTGCTCTTGTGGGAGAATGCATCGTGGCCAAACTGGCCGCTGCATTAATGTAAGACTGCGAGAGCATGACCTTTCTCTACAATCGCCACCATCAGGACCCCGAACTATACGCGTCAGATTCAGTAACTGTTTCCCGATGTTTAACCAGACTAACCGCCTCAATTACGTTCATAGCAAAAGAGCGAGAGAGGTCTATGAGGAAAAAACCGCCATAGAGCAAGGACACATGTGCATCAGCACACCGTCTGCCGCTACTATCTGTGAACAAAATGCTATATCTCGTTTTTTTTTTTTTAACCCAACCACTTTTTTTGTTTCTTTCGTTATATGTTCTTCCTAATTAAATATTTGTTAAAATAATTTTTATACAAACCTTTGTCATTTAGTTTATCAATGTTTTTTTTCAAACTAGCATTCTTTATTTTTCTATTTGAATCAAAATATATATCACTTCCTTTTTGTCTCTATTTTTCTCTCACACCTTAAACAATCAGTTGATTGTAGCCCTTGTCTTTATTGTATCTTTGTCTTGACCTTATACGTGAAGCTAATTATTTTCAAGATCTTAGCGTGACCTGTGCGAAGAAGTATAGCGCTCTAAACAAGGACAAAAGCCATGGAACTGGGATCTACTGCGCGCCAGTTAATAATAATAATAATAATAATAATAATATTAATAATAATAATAATAATAATAATAATAATAATAATAATAATAATAATATTAATAATAATAATAATAATAATAAAAATAATAATAATAATAATTCAATTGATAAATCAGTGTTTATTATAGTGTCCAGGGACAACCAATCGGCCTTAGTGCTGGCACACTAAAAAACTAGCAAAAACACGCACAAACACGCGGGTGCAAGAGGGGAACGTAGATCACCAGTCTGATAATAAAAATATTAACATGTACAAAAGACAATCAAATCAGCAAGGGGAATGAAAAGCACAATACAGAGACATTACCAGGTGTGAGAGCAAAAAGCAAATACTTGGATATAGTACTGACAAACACCAAACCTTTGACTGATCAGCCCTTTTCTTGCAAGAGGAAGTTTCGAACAGCGTTTCCGAACATGCTCCCGCATGAGCTAAGATATCAATTGTTTCAGAGTAGCGTTAGAACACTCAGCCGATCTTTGAATCGGGTTTAAATGCTTAAGGTTTAACGCCCGATGGGCCTTGAGGCTAATGAAATAAATAAATAAAATACATCACCAAGTGTGAGAGCAAAAAGCAAATACTTGTTATTGTACTGAGAAAGATCAATCCTTTAACTCAACAGCCCTTTTCTTGTAAGAGGAAGTTTCGAACAGCGTTTCCGAACTAGCTCCCGCCTGAGTTAAAAATATCAAGTGTATCAGAGTAATAGTTATAACACTCAGCCGATAATTTGTATCGGGTTTAAGTGGATAAAACGTCGAGCCATATAAAAAGATGATTGAAGCCGTGTAGACACACGTGGAACTCAAAGACTCTGTTCAAACAGAAGGCTGGGAGAGTTAATCGAACCGTCCAGGGTCTTCAACAAAAACAACACCTTCACCCGCCGCTGCTGCACGCTCAACAATTTGACGAGTTGGGAGTTACCTCCAACGTTTAAGCAAGGATCACCTTTCTTAAGGTAACAATTTTCAAAGATGGAAATAAATTTGTTTTCGACTCGCTCGACAGATAAATTTTAGTTTTGGAAAAGGTCGTTCGAAACAACCGAGGAGTACTCTAGCTGGAATTTAACTAAGCAACAGTGCAGCATGAAAAAAGCGGACGGGCTTTTGAATTCCTTCGTTACGCGAGACACGGCACCTAACGTGCGCAAATCTGACTGAACCACATTGGTAACGTGAGTGTCAAATCTAAGGGTCGAATCAAAAACAACACCAAGGTCCCTCAGTTCACTTACATGTGACAGCAGTTCACCATGATAATGATTCAAACGGAGGTCATTGTATAAAACACCAATGACCGAAGGAATATGCGTCATCCTGAAGCGAGATGTAATCCTCTAAGGTCGATATTGTTTTGTAAAGGTTTATATAATCAGCGCACTGCAGAAATGAAGAGTTTGAGATATCATGAAAGACATCATTTACAAAAAAATACGATTGAAAAAAGGGGCCCAAGACAGATCCCTGATGACCTCCACAGCTTGCCTTGTACAAGGACGTATTGTTGACTCGAGCGTACGCTTGACTATACGACAAATATCTTTTTAGCAAATTTTATACCGAGCCACATACTCCGTGAGTTTTGCCGTACATAAAGCCACGCTGGTTAGGAATGATTATAATACGAAACTTGAACGAAAGGAATTGATTGATCGCCATTTCAAAGAATTTGGAAAAATATGAGAAAAAAAAAATCAGTCTTTGATTAAGAACGTCCCCACTATTTCCATATTTCAGGACCGGAACAACAACTGGAACTTCCCAGTCGCCAGGGAATATTTCTGACGTCAAGGAGTTATGTAAAATTGCGCACAGTATAGGCGTAGATACTTCAAATAACCCGTAACAATTGCAGCGGGTATCCCGTCATGACCTGCAGGCAATTTGTGTCTCATTTCCTCAATACGTAATCTAACACATTCCTCCTCGACAACAACAAAACCTAAAGGGTCACAAAACCCATCCCAGTGAGGCTATATAGATGAAGAGCAGATATTTTTCTTATTGTAGACTGACGCAAAGTGATCCCCCAACAACTCAGACATGCTTTTAGCACTGTCGCTACGTTGATTCAAAACGATTCCGGACTGGTTAGTCTTGCCCAAGTGAGATTTATCGCACCTCCAGAGTTTTAGGGAATTTCTACCAAGATCTGATACTACTAAGTCAGATTGCGCCTGGCGATCAAGGTGTAAAAGATTCTCAATTTGCTTTCAGCAAATTTTAAATTCAAGTTCCCACTTTGGAAGACCACTTTTATAATAGTAAAAATGATAATAATAATATACATATTAATATTTATGGTAATAATAATATTAATATTAATATAATAATAGGTCATTCACAAATGCGCATCAAATTACAAACAATTTGCGTGCCAAAAGCACTCGCGTGCTTGTGCTTGGGAACGGCAAATCTATTCAGAATTGCATAATTGTGAAATCTGAAAATCTCTTCTCTTACGTCTGTCCTTGACTTCGATCCTTACCACGTATTCACAAATTCAGCAGAAACTAGCCCAGCAGTCAGCACTAGCGCTGTTTGAGCTTCTGCGGGCGTTATTTTGTTATTACTTCGATTGTAGGTAAGGCTACTCAAGGAACAAGTATTAGCGAAGAAATATTAGCATCTGATATTTTAACTCGATCAGGCAAAAACAGCGCAACGTTTGGTGCCACCCCAGCGTGTTCAAAGCGCGCAACTGGCGGAAAATTGGTGAAGTCGAATGGTCGACTCTGTGATTAGCAACGTTGGCAAAAACAGTGAGAATTTATTGTACGTAGGCTAAATTACGTGTACTACACCGTGAAGTTTCGTTATTCTATCAAAAAGTCGTGTTTGTTTAAACAATAAAAGAAAAAACTGTTCTAAAAAATGAAAAAAAACCTTGTCAAGACATTTTACGTTCAGCTTGGTGGAGGCGGAATTAGCGGCCATTTTCTACGGCCCTCGCGCATGCGCCCCGTCAGCCCTGTTCGGGATGTCGGCAAACGGAACCAGTGGGTCGCTTATATCTGAAATTAGAATCTGCTGCTCTTGCCATCTGTTCTCACCTGTCAGTTTGGTGCCCTCATGTCTTTGTTTTGTGTTTGTTACCACATCAGCTGCGCTTGACTGGCCGGACTCGCTTGCCCGAAATGCCGGCAAGAGTTTAAAGCTGGACGACCATCCAAAGGTAGACTTAATTCGAATTGTGGACTAGCTCATGTAAAAGCTGTGGATGATCATGTGCTAGTCGTACGCGCCGGCAGCCGTTTTCGCTAAGAACAAAAAATGCCGAGTGTCGATTCGTTGCTAACAAAAGCTGGCCGGCGGATTCGTGCAGAGCGACTTCGACAGTCGCTGCATTGTGATCTTTTTCCTCCGACATTTCTGTTACGTTCGGGAGAAAATAAATATTTTTTTCGAATCGTTGTCCCTATAATTTTCTTATTTTAGAGCGCAACTCTTAGGCGCCCGTTTCACACTTGAGCGGCGTCGGCGTCGCGGTAACCTTAGGCTTAACCACGCGGTGCATTATGGGATACGTCCGATAATGCACCACGCCGACTCGTCACTCGTGCCGAAACGTCACCATGACGAAGCGTCGCCGTGACGTTTCGGCACCGCACCGAAACGTCGCGTGACGATGCGCGTTTCGCGCGTGAAAGGAGGAAGAGGGGAGGAGGAAAGGTTACGGATGAGGAGGTAGGTCATACCCTCATCTCAGTACCCACCTCATGCTCTAAATATGCGTTAGAGTAAGTTGTAAACGCCATTCATTTTTTTTAACCTATATCACGATGTAGGTAAACCTGCCCCGATTCGCTACTTCAACTGCAGCGGTTCCTTTGGTACCGATCAGCGGAAGAAGAAAAAACAATATAGATCAGAGCGCACATAGACAGCGCTGGAATCAGTCTGTTTGGACTGTTCTAAGCACGGCGTAGTGGACGACGTTGGCACGATCGCAATCGGAGGCTGATTCTATATTCCGTTTCAGGATAACTTCGCGAACTCTGGAGGCTGATGTCCCCGTGAACCAGTGAGAACGTCGCAGCGAAGCACGTGAAACCACGCCTCCGGAGCATTTGTGTCGAACATCCAGAGTTGTCACGTGCCGTGCTCCGACGCTCTTATTGGATCGCGGGAGTCTTGCCTCCACTGTTCGCCAAGTTATCGTGAAACGGTGTATAGACGCCTTCAGGCAGCTTTGCATGGGCGCCACCATAGCCGGCCTTCATTTTTTGTTTCCTCTTATTCCGTTCGCCTCACTTCAATATTGCCACAGCAGGACAGGTTATTGCCACTTTAGGTGCTGCTGTGTCCTTGTCCCCAGCATAGTTCCTCGTGGAGGCTTTTCAACGCCCGCTTCAGTGGCTCGGCACCTCGGTAAGACATGAGAAGGCCGTCCATGGCGGCTACATTTGGCGCGTGTTTAAAGCGTCTATAGGACGATGCAATGGGCTATGGTTACGATGCGTACCCGCCCAAGGCGCAGCAGCCATGAACCTGACTCGCAGCCAACTTGCCATACTCTTCGCTCCCATCCTTCAATCAATGAATTTTTATAATACGTCAACGGTCATAAAATGTTTTGATTGTTTTTGTAATCTTAATTTAATTAAAACTCGCAAAATAAGTCGCATTTAACGAAAAAAAAGAAAGGTTTTCCTCGCAGTTTTTACGTTCTGTGAGCTCAATCTCAGCGCAATCTCTTAATTAGTTCACGAATCATTAAAGGGCATCTTTAAGGCTCACGCCTAACGGCAGTCATCCCAAAGAATCTTCAAATTCTACGCATAGATGGCGACACCGATCCGTGTGACCGGCAAGCTGTGGTATGGCTCGTGTCACCAAAGGTCCTCCTCCGCTCTTAAAATGTCTTCCTTTCAACTAATCCACCGTGCACGTTGGACCTTCACCGCGTGCTCTCGTCCGCATCCTCCTATACTTTTTGCATATATATATATATATATATATATATATATATATACAACGGGCATGGTGGCGGGAGGCCGAAGGCGTGGGTATAACTGGGAAGAAAAAATCCCTTGGTGAAAACAGCAACAACGGACGATTTAATCTTCGACGTTTCGGCCGGAGTCCGGCTTTCTTCATGAAGCCCTGACGAAGGCCGGACTCCGGCCGAAACGTCGAAGATTAAATCGTCCGTTGTTGCTGTTTTCACCAAGGGTTTTTCTTCCCAGTTATATATATATATATATATATATCAATTATATTTGCAAAATGAGACGGAGGCAACATTTGTTACGTATGCAGATGGCACCAGTTTATTTTTTTCTGCGCAAGATAAGTGAAATCTCCCGCAAGTCGCAAATGGTACTCTTGACTCGCTTCACAGATGGAGCTCTGTAAATTCACTCCCTATAAGCACTTCCAAAACTAAGGCAGTTCTGTTTAAACCAACGAATAAGTCTATGGTTTTCGACTACAAAGTTATTCTTGGGTCCTCCATCATTTACATAGTACCTAGTACTAAGACCGTAGGCGTAATGTTCGAAGAAAATCTGTCATGGGATTTTCACATTCCAAGCCTCATTCGCAAGATATCGAAAGCCGTTGGCATTCTTAACAGGTTTAATTTCGACCTCCCAGTAAAAATTTAACTTCACATTGAAATTTAATTTTGATGTGAAGAAGATACAGTTGTATAAAAATATAACTCTGTATTTTCTTCACATCTAAATTATTTTCATTTGGTGGGGGGAACCACAGCATCAAAAATATAAACAATCTTTATGTCTCTCATAAAAATGCTGTAAAATAACTGAACGACATTACTGGTTAAAGCATGGAAATGGGTTTAATGGGACGATGCCCGTTTCAAGCTCGCACCGTGGCGGATAAAAAAAAAATGATGCTTGCCCCTAAGCCGGCTCTCGTGATCGTCGTCGTCTTCTCTCTTTGACCGATCGCTGTTGAAAATATTCAACAGGCTGCCGCCTCAGGGGGACAACGAGGAACCTCGAGTGAATAAAGAAGTTGTACTGGCCGTCGTAGTTTTTGTTCACTTGCCAACTTTAAGTCGCATGATCAAACGTGGGAATCCCAACCTGCATGTAATTCCGTTATCCGTCCTAGTTTCCACATCGTTTTAGGACGCATTGGCTCGTGTATAAGTACGATGTCTCCGACCTTTAGTCATTATTTTCCTGTGGCTTCGCATGATGTGCCGAACGAAGCTGCAGAAGGTAGTCGGACATCCATCTTTTCCAAAACTGTGCAACTAGTAGTTGTCGGTAGTTCCAGCGTTTTGAGAGTTCCTCTGCTCTTCGTTGTAGCGCCTCGGCGTCTTTGGATGACGGCAGTGCTGTGAGTCGCTTGCCGATCAGGAAATGAGCAGGAGTTAAGGCTCTTGGCTCGTCGTGCTCTGAATGCATAAACGTCAACGGTCATGAGTTCACCGCAGCCTCGACTTCTTGTACCACAGTGGTGAGCTCTTCAAAGTTTAGTGAACTTCGTCCAAGAATCTTTCGAAGGCAGGACTTCACGCTACGAACCATCCTCTCCCAAAATCATTCCCACCAGGCTGCCCGTTCAGTGATAAAATCGGCCAGGTTATCATTTCCTGGACAATACCTGAAGTGGGAATTTACTGTCAGCCGTTGAATCTCTTTAACTCGATTTGCGACAAACGTTTCCCAGCGCGGCGGTTGCTCTTGAATCCACTTCAGAGTAATCATGGAATCTGTCCACATGTAGCAGGTAAAGTCCTTGGTGTCAAATGTGTTCTGGACGTACCTCAAAAGCCGTGCTCCAATGAGTGCTCCTGTCAGCTCTAACCGTGGGAGCGTTTGCCGTTTGAGTGGGGCAACCCGAGCCTTGCTAGTAATAGACGAGTATCGACGTTTCCTTTATTGTCAGATGATCGAATGTAGACTGCAGCGCCGTATGCTTGAGGACTGGCATCCGTGAACACATGCAGTTCGGTAGACCGCTCCAATCCTCGCAATTCGTGGAATAGGAATCGGGGTATGCCGAGTGCTTGAAGCTGATGAAGTTCGTTGCACCACGTGCTCCATTCATTGCTGATCTCTACAGGAACCTCAGCGTCCCATAAAATCTCTTGTTCCCACAGCTTCTGAAAGATCATTTTCGCCCGAATCGTGAATGGTGCGATTAGACCCATGATATCGAATATTCGCGCCGATGCTTGGAGAATGATCCTCTTAGTGTTCACTCGTGACTCCAGTAAACTAAGGACGGTTTCAAGAGACACCCTAAAGGTGTCTTCGAACGTGCTCCATACCACACCTAGGATCTTTGTTGCTGGAGTTCTTTCTGCAGGTTCATCAGGAATTTCGTCGCCACCTTCAGTGAAACGCCTTTGTAAATCCTTGTAGTTTGATGTCCACTTCTTCATTGTCATTCTAGCCGCTTGCATAAATTCTTGAGTTCCTGTGTATATTTTAAAGGCGTCATTCTCATTTGCGGCTCCAGTGAGGAGGTCATCGACATAGAATGACTTCGCCAAGATACCGGCAGTCTCTCTGTGTCTGTCAATATTCTGAAAGTGGTGCTGGAGCGTAGCTGCGAGTAAAAAGGGGCTAGAAGTAGTTCCAAAAGGCACGCGCGTCATTCTCCATTCTTGCAATGGCGGTAGAGTCCCAACCGCCTCGGGTGCGCTCGCGAACCAAAAAAAAAACGAAGAGAATCCCGATCCTCCGTCCCGATTGAAACCCGTAGAACCGCTTTTTGAATGTCTGCTGTCATTGCAACCTTCCTAGTTCGGAACCGCAGTAGGATCTGCGGCAGCTCGTCTGACAACTTAGGGCCTGTTTCCAAATGAGAGTTGAGACTGTCTTGTCCCTGTTTGTGCGAGGACGCATCGAAAACTATTCTCACCTTTGTTGTGACAGACTGTTCTCTCAGTACTGTATGATGTGGTACCTCCACAACTTCTAGGACGTACTCTGTCTGATGACTTCTGCGTGACCGTCTTGCAGGTACTGACGAATAGCGCTGTCGTAGTTCTCCAGAAGGACCTTGTCTCTCTGCAGCTTGCGGACCAGTCCACGCAGCCTAGCTTCTGCCAGGTCTCTATTGTTGTCGAGCTGCTTCGTCAAGTCGGTTTTCCACGGAAGAAATACTTCATACCGCCCTTCGCTGACACAAACTGATTCCTGAAGTCGTTCGAGTACCTGGTCTTCATACGCTGACTTGACCATAGTGCCTGAAATTCCAATGTGCTCCAGGTCCCAAAAGGCTTGTAAGCTTCTCTCTTCTTTTTTTTTTGAAGTGCGTTGCTACGAAGTGCGCACGCAACCACGTTTGACTGGTTAGTCAAGGAGCACGATGCTTCCGTCGGTCCTTGCACAGTCCATCCAAGGCGCGTATTGACAGCCATTATTGATTGGTCTGTATTTCCGGTGACTTCTTCCTTGACAATTTTCCAAAGCTGGTCGGCTCCAATCAACAAACTGATACCTTCAGCCGTGTTGGTTCCTGCAAATAGGCACGCATCTGCGAGGCTTTTGCCTTGTTTTGCAGAGACTATAAATCCAAGGTCTACTGGGAGCTTCTCGATGTCGTTGCAAATATGTGGTACCTCCACCACTTCTAGGACGTACTCTGTCTGATGGTATTGACTTTACAATTTCACTTCAAGGATCTGTCTTTGTTGTTTTCGCGGCTGGGTTGATCCAAAGATGTTAATTTTGAGGTTTGTTTCACCGAGCACCAGCATTTTGCATCGACGAGAAACGTCTTCTCGGACGAATGTCCGTTGACTCCCACCGTCTAGAATTCCCCTCGCATAGATGTAGGCTTCGTTATCTGTGACCCATGACCTGAATGTCTTCACCAAGACTTTCGGCTTCTCCTTTCCTCTGATGTTGTCAGAAGTGAAGGTATTTAATGCCTTGGAATCTTCCTCTTGGGCGTTGTCCTTCGCACTCCTTCTGCGGGGTTCGCACATGGTTGTCGCGTGCCTCCCTTTGCACGTGCCACACGATATACGTCGTCTGCAGTTCCGTGCTTGATGAGCGCTCATTGTACACTTGTAACAGCGCCAGTCTTGTGCGAGTGTGTTTTTCTTTTCTTCTAAAGACCTTTCTGTGTCACACTCTTCCGTCTTGTGCGTCTGCGAGCCGCAGGAAAAGCAATCTGTAGGCGACGGCTTCGTACGATTGTGAAGTACTGCTGCTGATGGCATCGAGTATGGTAATACAGTGGATTCAGGAGACCGACCACTGCCTTTTGTAGCTCGGTCTGAACCATGCCTCCTCTCTTGAATCTCTACTTCGACCTTCAAATGTCCTAAAATTCCGTCTAGGTCGCCGCTTGCCGATGTTGTTGCCGATGTGCTTATGCCACCGAAGCCTTGCCGCCGGTAATACTGTATAACAATGTCGCTTAGTAAAACCTTCAACAGAATCTCGTACAACATAGCCGAGTACGAAATGGCGTCGACTCCTAAAGTTTTCAGTCCTCTGATGTGGATCTGAACCGTGTCAAATGAATTGCGCAGGGCGAATATGTCGCTGGATGATTTGACATTTTGCAGAGTCCGAAACTTAGCTAGGTGATCTTGTATTATAAGTTTGGTGTCGCCAAATCATCCCTTTAGAATTTCCACTGCGTCGGAGTAGCAGGAGTCCGATACTTGAATGCCAGCGATAGCCTTGGCAGCTGTTCCGGTGAGAAGTGATCTCAGGTATTGAAACTTTTCGATGTTCCGCAGTTGCGCATTTTCGTGGACGGTGTTGATGAACATACCCCAGAAGGACTGCCACTCTCCGATACGCCCGTCGAATTTCAGCATCTCCAGCTTCGGTAGCTTTGCCACCAACGTTGGAGTTTCCTCGCGGTGTCGTTCTCCCGTTTGAGACGTCGCTGAAGGTGCCGCAACTGCCTGACTGCACTTCAGCCGGTCAATGTGGTACATCAGTGTCACTAGAGCGCTGGCCACTTGGTCTTCGTAATTCATTACGCTCTCGTATTCTTGCTCTAAATCTCCATCTGCCACAATTTGTTCCAACACCCGATTCAGGGTCTTGAGCTCCTCGCTGCTGCGGCTCAATCGTTCGTGCAACAATATAAGGTATTTCAGGTAGTAGGCTTCGTTTGAAAATACTGTACTGACCTCATTGATTAGCCGGGTTGTTTGAGCGCGACGTGCCGTCCGTTTTGTTCTGACCCGTCCCATGTCGTCAGATCGTCCTCCGGTTCTGGTAAGGGCCACTGATGAGGCGACGAGTTCCCGAATTTCGGCACCAAGTCTTCTGTAAAATAGCTGGGCGATATTTCTGGTTAAAGCATGAAAATGGGTTTAATGGGACGATGCCCGTTTCAAGCTCGCACCGTGGCGGATAAAAAAAAATTATGCTTGCCTCTAAGCCGGCTCTCGTGATCGTCGTCGTCTTCTCTTTTTGACCGATCGCTGTTGAGAACAGTAAACAAACGCCCTACGGAGTATCGTCAATGCCCCATATGATTCTTATGCACAGCCCCTTTTTAAGACTGCATATCATTCCAGTTACGAAGCTGTAGGACAATACAGTAATTTTAAGATACACAGGGAGCATTAAACTGAACAACGCTTTGTTTCAAAAGATCGCATTTGTGGCACAAAGTATAAATTTTTATCCTACTAGTAATCAGGATGTTTCAAAGGTACCATGCAGCAGAACAAACCATGAAATGTTGATGTTAAGACACCACCCCGCATCATTATTGAACCATCTAAGGAGCAAACACTTCACCATTGTATCACTAGCACCTCGTGCCATCAAAAGTAGGTTTATGTAGCTCACTTATTTTTGTCTAGTGCCTTATGATGTCAGTGTTATATTTCCAGGTTTCAAGAGTCTACATGCTTTTCTCACTCCTCTTCCTGCTGCATGATTATCGATTTTGTTTACATTTTGTGACAATTAGCTTATCCGCCTCTTCCAAGAAAACGGATATAGGGCCCAGGAAAGCCAACATGAGTTGACCTTTTGCCGATGCCCCTGTCGTCTGTACGTACAGACAAAATAAAACTGATTCTGATTATGATCATGCGCTGGCGGCTCTGCCCAGTTTTGTCGGTTGCATAGCACACCCAGGTGCACATTCAGCTCATTTCTCGAAGGATGCCAATCTGTGTTGCTTTTATTTGCGAAAGGGGCTTCTGATCCAAGGATCACGAATTTCCACATGCTCATCCACAACTTTCTTCGACATCAGCGCCTCGGCGCGTGCACAAAAATGAGAATATACTGAACTCACTATCTAAGGGGAAATTTTATTAGATGACAATCATAAAATACCTGTAAGGAATAATTTTACTTTTGGACGCATATATCTTTTTTTTCGAGGCTTCACTTTTTTTTTTCAATTGAATTCTAAGGGCCACACTCACAAATCGATAATAAAGTCTGCTGCCCTTGTCAAAATATTGTAATGTTGCCGCTGACTGCAATTTCATAGGTAGCGCAAAACGCAAATTGATTTGCAGTTTTATATCTCCTCGAGAAACTCTTATTCTACTTAGTGTCCCAGCAGGTTGGCCGTTCCCATGCAAAGCATCACCAATTGAAAAAAAAGACATAGTTTGACCTAATATATGTTTGTGAACAAAACAAATATTTGTTCGGTATATACTTTTGGCAGGCCCTATTTTTCGAGACACGGGTTGACAAGGACATCTGCTAAAAAGAGAGAAAAGCTCGGTAATCGCTTTATATCGTTTAAATCAAAGTACCGAGATAAAATGTGCGCCTACAGAGAACTGTATATGAGGTGCCGACTAACATATTAGGTAGTAATTAAGCTAACTTAATGCCAAAATAAGCCCGCGTCCATTGTTATCCCCCTACTGTTTTTTTTTGTTTTTTTTTTATTTACCGAATATGCTTCCAGTATGGAAGGTGAACCGTTTAAATAAACTGCGTGCATTGCTGAGTCAATCCGTTTTTTTCAGCGAAGCTGTTTATGGCTAAGGTACCGCGGATATTTTGTCTTCGTTAACAAAAACTAAAGTTCCGAAAATGATGCAAAATAGCTTCATTTTATTCAAAGGCTACTATGTCTCATCTCTTGTATGTGCATTTTTAGTAGATTAGCTATCAATATGCATTATTTTCAAGATCAGTAGACTCTCAGGTAGAGAATAAAGGTTTTTTCAAAGGTTTGCCACTGAACGACCCGCGTCGGCCATGTCTACGTTCGCACCGCCCTATCTTTGTAGTCGTAAAGAGCGCTTAGTACCTAGTTTCCTTTCTTTCGCTCTCCCGGGGTTGCGGTCCCGTCGCGCGTGTCTACTTTCCTCCGGGTGGCGTTTCCGTCGCGCGTCTCTAGTTTCCTCCGGCTCCTTGGGGCGGCGATAGTTCGTACCTTTGTTCAAAATTCTGCGTCACGTCTGTGTCTTGTGCTAAACAGCTCCGCTGGTCATCCACCTTCACAGAGTGGAATAGCTTGTCATTTTATTTAACTTTCACGATGGGCTCACCTGCTTTTGGAGTATTTTCTCCAATGCATGACAAACTAAAGCATTGAATTGAGAACTTTGCAACCAGTAAAATCAAGCTTCGAAGGGCACGAAATAAAATCAACATTTAAAATTAGTGAAATGTTATTTACCTCTAGAAAGATTAAAGAACGAAAAAAAAAACCCTCGTTATGCTCACGCCTTTTTTTTGAGTTCTCACATCGCCATGTCATGGCGGCGCCAATAAGATGCATGTCAAAATGTCACGCACTGCCTTTCCTAAAGGCCGACCAAGAAGCAGAAAGGAGGAAACTCTCCCTCAATTCCTACTCTCCTTTCGAGAAAGAGGGAGACTCTTCTCCTCTGTACCCGGAGTAGATCAGAGACTCGCTCCGGCGTGGAGAGAAGGGGAAAAAGAGACCGAGGGGGAATGGAGAGAAGGAAACTGGGAACCGGTTTTCTTCCAGGCAGAAGACGGTCTGGTAGGTCGGCCTTTAAGTTGTAGAGAATTTGGTTTTTTTCACTCACTTTCCAGGTTATGGTATCGTTGCTCTCGTAGATTATGACATAGTTTTGGCCCAGGTTAATGGCACGCTTCAGCCGAACGTCGGAAATGAGGTCATATATGCGGTGGTAGTTCCCTACACAAACCTGCGTTTTAGAAAGGTGGTCTTATTAGCTCGTCAACACACGAGCAACACCCGTAAATGGACTCTATTTAAGAAGCGTTTTGCGCACGCCCCGGCCCTCTTTCCTTAGCGGCAAACGCTCAAACTCTGGTTGGCGTCCACAAGGGGCGCTGCGCTACCCCTCCTTTCTCCCGCGCGACTCACCCGACTCACGGAGAAGGCAGAGTATATGTAGCGCAACCTATCTTCCATTCGCCAATGGTGCTTCGACGTTTCGGCACTGTGTGTCGTGTTTATGTAAGAAAAGGTCTTTTGATGGCGTCAGCTGTCGGGATCGTTTCAACTCGCGCGTATGAATAAAAGTGAGCTTTCGTTCAGATAAGTTATCATTTTGCGGAAGGCACAGAAAATAGTCGATTGTTTGCGCTCGATTCATGCACCGAAATTATGCATTGCTGGCATTCGTTACAAACATTAATGTGGTCTGTCGTTGCGAGAATTGATAAATCGGAATTCTGCTTTGTTGTAGCAGCGCACACTGCCAATACTCACATAAAGTGCACACAAAAACGCATCGCACTGCCCGTGAAATGTGATAGACGCCAGAAGTGGCTGCGGGAATATTTGACAACAAAAAGGGGCCATCGATATCATTTTGGTTTGGAGAAAGTAATTTTAGATTGGGATTTTACTCATTACATATCGTTTACTGGGACGAAATAAAGAAGATACAAAATAAAATTCTGCCATTCGGTGCGTAAATTTGAAACTCTTGCGATGATTTCGTGTTTTTTTTTCTTCGAAAGCTCTCGGCCTTTTTATTGTTATCCATAATCGGCACCCAAACTACGGTAGCGGCCTCCAGCTCAAGCATTGAACAGGAGCACCGCATCACTCGGATGTATGAAACCGTCGATGAATATTTAGAAACCCGTTCGTGGCCAATAAATTCCGGGACGATACTTATCCTCACTCACGAATGACAAGCATTATGGTTTGCTTAAAAGCCCCGGTGAAAGCTTGGAGACGTCTCAGCTATCTCCAAGCACGTCACGAATGCGGGAATTCTCGTTTAGCGTTTGATTTGAGGATTAAAGCTAGGGATTGGGAAGTTGAAAAATCATTTCAATGTCCCTGAGGGAGTCCGGAGATTTGAAGTCCCGCGCTAGTTCTCATTTCCACGCAGCTAATGAATACTGCGCCGATAAGAACGACCTAGAACAATTCTCGCAACAAGAAATGGGATCACATGAGTTCCGTTCTGCGTTTTTTACGCTCTCGGCGAATATAGGAGCAAATATCACCGTTTCATCGTAGTCTTGCCACTGCCATATTTGAATCTAGGATCTGCTTGTGCACAACTTTGCACAGGTATAACATATCTCTTTCAATCCTTTGATCGTGTAGCGACAACAAATCAAGGTCCGCCAGTAGATTTTGTGCCATAAAAGCGACGTCAGTCAATATGCCTATGCTACGAAATTCGTATAAATCTTTGTTGAACATTTTCTATTAACTTCATCCGTGACACCGCGACAGAGTTCCATACCACCAAAAAGAATTCAAGGAGCGATATAACACGTTAACTACGCAGGCTTAAATGACATTCGGAATTACGAATTGTTCTCGTAAACCGCGAAATGACACCCAGGTTGCGTAGACCCTGCTTAACAATGCGTGAAACATGCAGACGAAAACCTAATCTAGATTATACGAAAACGTCAACATCATGCACGTGAAGTACTCGTATTTTTTGTTCATTAAAAGAAAAAAAACACGAAAATTATGTTCTCATTCTTCGTAGTAAGTGACATAACCATCGTCTTTTTAGGCTCAGTTGCAGCCCATTAATCAAACAACATTGCTCAACAAAGCGAATGTCATTTTGTACCAATAAGCAGTCATTCTCATTGTCTACCTTGCGAAACAATTTGAAATCATCGGCGAAAACTAGCATTTTTGAGTCCCTAATATATAAAGGTAAATCGTTTACAAATACCAAAAACAAAAACGGGACCTTGTGATACGCCAGATAAAGACGCGAATGGCTCGGACACGCAGTCTGAAAATAGGACCCAATTTTGGCGACAATCAAGATAGCTCTCAAAACATGCGCAATTCAATGAGCGTAACCCATGTTCTTTCAATCCCATGAAAAGTCTCTGGAGTTAGACCTCATCAAATGCCTTTATCATGTCAGAGGAAATTGTGTACACCTGAGTGACAAAGCACACCAACAGGAGACGCGTTCCAGCCACCGAACTAACGGATTGGTCTAACGGTCCGGTTCGCAAGATCAACGCATCCGCGAAACCGCAGTTCCGCGCCGGGCCGCCAGATGGCTCTGTTAGCAACCATGCAACGGGCTACTGAGTTCTCTTTAACTGATTCGGAAATTACAGTAGGCACTAAAAGATATTGGCACAAGTGATGGACGGCCGGAGCGGTAATATCATTACGCTAAGGCGTTGCGTTGTCACGAGTTTAGTGAGAGCGGAATTACCCGGGCCGTTCCCTCCTTTCCATCTCGGAAATGCTCAACAAGCAGTGGTCATTGCCAAAAAAATTACATTACTTTTTTTAAGTCGATATAATTGGCAATTCAGCGTTTCATATCAAATCAATATCAAATTAGTTTTATTCACAAAAAATGATCAATACGCTTAAACCACTAGTGACGTTAAAATATTGTATGGTATATATGTATCGCTGATCTCTGCGAGCAAACAAAGTATTTACGCTTGTGCACAGTTATGCATTACCGGGAACGGCTTAAGACAAGTGGTGGTTCGAAAGTTCTTTTTCGTAAGAGTTGTTGTGGACCGATCTCCACCATGTCACGAAGATAGCATCCGCTAACCCCGCTGTGTATGCGCGATTGCAGCACCGCGTGCTGCCCTTTTCCCGGCCAGGCAGTCGCAGGGTTCTGCTGATCTTTTCAGTGCCGAGTGTGTATTAACATGCCAACCGTTCGTCAAACTTTAAACATTGGTTAAAAGGTAGATGACATGTTCGCCTTTTTTTATTTGGTTACTTACCGACGAAAACATATGCAAATCAAGACTTCTGCACGGCTTTCCGATATCGAAGCGCGTTGGGTCCCTATTTCCGACTGGGTAGATCCAAAAGGCGGCCAATGAAAAGGACAACGCCAGTGATAGTCCCGTAAATTGGGACTGCCGGCGTTGCACATAGTTTAGGGCGTCCACCTGAGTAAAAGTGTCGAGATTTGTTTTATTATTTTCTATATTTTATGTATTTGATTTTTTTAACTGGCAGTGCCAAGAAGGCATTATTGAAGCGAAATGAGGAGTATAAAAATACAAATGTTCACAAGTTGTCAAAGACAGATGCACGAAACTGTAATCACAGATGTGCCGTCATTAGAAAACATCCCTGTAAAAAAAAAACAAAGTATAGAAAAAAAAACTGTAAATAGTTTTGTTTTACAATGAATAAAAGAGGCAATTTCAAAACATTGAAACTGTATTACAATTTAGCCATTCCTCATGTTTCACTGTGCAAAGAAAAATCTATTTGAAATCATCATTTGTACGGTCGAATTTTCTAGCTTTGTGAGCACGACCTGCCTTTGTGAACTGAAATATGGCAGACAAAAACACCTATTTTTGTCCATTTTCTTCGCTTGACTGGGGCAAAAATGTTACGCAACACTTTGCCGCCGTCCCAAGAAATATGGAACGTGTCATTAGTGGAACCACTAGATTGTGGCACCGATCCGAGAAAACGAAAAACTGTGGTATGATACATGGCACTGATGTTCCTCCTTCCTCCGTTCTTAATTTCCTCTATTCTGCTTTCTCCTTGGCGCACGTTGCACGTTCACCGCGTGCACTCGCCCGCGCCACTCTGTGCCAGCCCTGCCTCGTTTGCAGAGCCAGGCCAGCTAGAGTTTCTCTATAGGCTGGCTGTGGGAGCCAGAGTTGCGCGTCTGTCGTCCACGTTCCGCCGCACCGTGAGGAGCAAAGAATCCAGCGCCACCCAGGGAAGCCACTGATAAGGTCGCTTTGCCGACGTTGCACGCGCCCCGGTGTATGTTTCACTGTTTTTGCCACCTTCTTCTTTCCTGTTCTCTATGCGCGGCGGTGCGCGCGGCACCGCTATCCCCCCAGTTCAGTCAGTTAAGGAGCAAAAAATCCAGGGCTGTGTAGGAAAGCCGGCACTAAGGCCATTCATTGATGAATAACGCGAAACTCCATCATCGTCGGTACCAGAGTTCCGCGTTCACAATGAAGCTCTAAGCCCAGCTGTTCAAGCCAGCTCATCTATCGGAGGGTACAAAGCTGAGTAACTTCTATATTTTCTGATATGCCTTCTGATCCGTGGAGCAGTGATTAAAACACGCTCCCGTTAAGATATGACCTAGTGATTAAAGATATTGAGGCTGGCCTCATTTTTACTTCTTAAATTTAAATCACTACTTGCACGACATTAATGTTTAGGAGACTTTGTAACCTCCAAGCGCTAGGCACTCTCATGTCTGGCGCGGCAAGTCACGTAGATAATATGCATCCCCGCATGCCATACTAGGCGCAACGGAGACAGACACACACAACCTCGAACTGAACACCTCGGGACCTGCGGTGACCAGACTGGCAGCAGGACGGTTATATTGTGCAAGCTTTTTCGTTTATTATTTTCGCAATTTGTGACAATAAAGTTTTTGTTTCTTCTCTTATTCAGAAACGTTTTCCTGTCGACCACAAATTGGAGACCCTTGGCACGCACCACCTCCGAGGACCATCCTCTACTGCACCAAGGTACTCTGGAACTAGTTCTGTTCGCCATTGCGAATTGTGGAGAGCGTGCCGCTGTAGAACTATGAGGTATCCACCTCCGCCTGCCTCGATACTGGCCAGCGGACTCACGGAGTTGGTTCGCCCAGGTGGAGAGCCTGTTTGCTACCTTGAGGATTACCGAGGATGCCGCGCGCTCAGCTGACGAAGCATTCAGCGCAGTTGTGGCCTAAAGGTTATCGCGCTTGACTTCCACGCAGAACGCCAGGGTTTGATGCCTGACCGCGGGTTCAGATTTTCGTTGACTCTAATATGATATACTGGTAAATTTGAGAACCGTGTTGCTGATGCGAGGTTAGAATGTTCCACGCGTCGAACCTTCTACGCCGATTGTTCCAGAAGCCCTATGCGTGTACATAAAGGGCTTCACGTGGCAAGCCAAGTTAGTCTCGCCCCTGCGTTCGAACCTGCTGTTTACGCCGCCATTGAACGCCCGCGACGCTCTATAGACACTTTTCAAAAGTCACGTACCGATTATTAGTTGGTCGGGAACCACTGCACAATGGTTGAACAACTGCATCGAGGAACGTGCAAGCCATTCGTAAGATAGCGAACGTCGGAGCGCGGCCAATACTACGAGCCGACGAGCCAATCAAACAGCGTCGAAAGTGCAACGTCACTGCCATTCATCACCTTTTTTAGTGGCTGTGCTTTTTTCCAGTGTGCTGCTGACGTTGAGGTTTTAAGGCCGCGATTGTGCAGGAATTTCACAGCTGTCAACAGAGCACCGTATTCTGAAAGGGTCTATTGTTATCTTCTCTTTGTGCTTTGGGCACAAGGTCGCCCCATTCAACGTTTAGCTTGTTTAAGTTTTCGTCGCCTCATCAATTGTCATCGTGACATTTTGGTGGAGGTGCGGGGTGTCGCTTTATATGCCCGTGAGGAGTACTCCTCTGAAGACATCCCGGCCAAGGGAAGTGCTCAGCCCCGGAAGACTACCCTTCGCCGAAGACAGCGAAGCCCGAACAAGCCGTCGTACAAGAAGTCAGTTTCCCGAACTTGGTCTCTTGCCCGAGAACCGGAAGAAGAAGATCCCGACCATGACCACTCCACCCGTCGTTGTCCTACCCGTTGCTGACCGTACGCCCGCGTGCTTCCATGCTGAGCCTTATGAAGACGTCGAAGACTGGCTACAGCAGTACGAGTGAGTGGCCCAGCACAACCGATGGACGGAAGTAACAGCGTCTGCAGAGTCTTTACTTCGCACTCGAAGGAACGGCAAGGCACTAGTTCGAGAATCACGAAATTTCCTTGACCTCGTGGACCATCTGCAAGGATGCGCTGAGACAGACTTTCACCAACCAACATCTACGTGAGAGGGCCGAGGACCTTCTTCGAATGAGGACGCAAAGCGCAAACGAGACACTCACCAGTTTCGTCGAGGATGTTCTACGCCTGGTCGCTCGCTGCCGACCCTCAAGCCACCAACGAATAGAAGCTGCGGATCCTGATGCGAGGTGTAAAGGATGACCTCTTCGGTGGTCTTGTCCCGCAACACCCCCTCCACCGTCGAAGGCTTTCGTCAAGGAAGCCAAGAACATCGAACGTGCCCACGAAGCACGGGCCTCCCATTACCAGCGACTTCCCGGCGTCGCTCCCTCTCGACTTCCAGCTGCAACAGCCCGGACCTCTGTGAGATCTCCCGGGACGTCGTGAGGCCGGAAATCAGGAAACTTCTACCTGCTGCCGCAAGACCGGCTTCACCCTCAATCACCGAGATTGTCCGGGAAGAAGTTCAGCAGGCGCTGCAGCCAGAAGTTCTCGTCAGCGCCGCTCCCGAACCACCGACGCTGAGCTACGCCGCAGCTACCCGACGACCACCGCCCCCTGCCCACCCGTATACGGCGCCACTCCCACGTGAAAATCCAGCGCCGCAGTATTCCCGATGACAGGAAGATCGGGCGCACGTCCGCCAGAACAAGCTGCGCCACGAAAGACCGACGTGTGGAGGACGGCCGATTGACGCCCGTTGTGCTCTCACTGCGATGAAGCCGGCCACATTTACCGTCGATGTGTCTACTGACAACTGGGGCTGCGCGGGCTCCACCCGAACGACCCGCGCCCTAGGTACGACGAACGCCCTTGCGACATCGTGGAAACCGGCGGGCGAGTCTTGCCCACTGGCCGTTCACCCTGCATCTATATTACTACAGAGTTGTGTAACGAAAGGGCTTGTTCAACATGGTTCCAGACGCGCTCTCTTGAGCGCTTCAGGATAGTGGTTGGGAGGTTGCGGAGGTTGCCGCGCCTCACCGACCGGGGGTTGGGAGAGGCGCGGCAAAGACGGAAGAACGTGCCTGGGTGAAGGGGAGGGGCCCCCGCACAGTAGCTGCAAAGCAACGAGATGGCTGGGAGGAGGTGAGGAGCAGGGGCTCGCAGCGGTGGTAGAAGGCCGCACGAGGTACCATAGGTTCTCGGCTTGGGGTGAAGTGGTAAGCAGAAAAAGAGCTTGTCCAGGCTTAGACAGCAGGTGGCTTTTGAGTGCGGGTGTTCGGAAAAATTGCACAAATGGCAAGCAACACCGGGAAGCGCTGACTTCCGAGTTAACAAACATATTGATTCATATTTGCTGAGTCTAGACGCGTATTGCTTCTCTACATCCTGACAATCAATAAGGAGGAGGGGAATGACTCTCCGTTAAGGGTTGTGATTCCTAGGAGGCTACGGAAGCAGTTTATCGGATACTTTTGCGGCCTAGCTCTGGCTGGTGATGGCACCGGGAGCAAGTCTAGAAAGGTATTTCGCTTCGCAACCTGGCAGGGGATGAGGCAGGACACACTCCGATACGGCCGTAACTGCCCAGCCTGCAAAAAAACGAAGCCGAGAGGGGGAAAGCCTCCGGGTCTAATGCAGTCTGGGGTAAGTAAATACCAGTGGCAGATAATCGCTTGCGACATAGTTCGCCGACTATCAAGGAGACCCCGTGGGAACGAGTATCTTTTGTAGATCACCAAGCATTTCTCGAAGTACTCGAAGGCACCCGCTGAGGTGGCGTCTGGTCAGCTCTGCTATAGCTGGAGTCTCGTAAGGATTCCAGAGAAATACTACTGGCCCAAGGCCCCGAAGGCTGTACACCTCTAGAGACAATAGTGCCACGAGTGCCAGCGACGGAAGAAATCGCGGACGAAGCCGGCAGGCCTCCTGCAGCCAATCGCATTCCCCACTGCACCGTTTCAGCAGATTGTAATGAATCTACTTAAAACTTTCCCGCCGTCGACGCGGGAAGAGCGCTGGATAGTCGTGACAACTGATTATTCAGCGCAGTACCCCAAGACAAAACACTCCCGCCGAAAACCGCTGCGGAAGAAGCCAAGTTATTCGTCAAGTCCATGGTCCTCCGACACGGCGCTTCCCAAGTTCTGATTACGGACCGAGGCTCATCGTTCATGGCGCGACTGCCATATGAGATACTATGCCTGAGCCACACCGACCACCGTCGAACCACGCCGACCCGATGTAGTACCTTTTACGATTCGAAGTACCGCCTCAACAATTTCTCGATGAGGCCGCGGCGACGAATGGGTCTCCAAACGCACACCCTGTATTCGAACAGGAAATGAACGCCCCGTCAACGAAGATAGAAGGGGCTGCGTCAACAAGTTGCTTGTCTTCAATTCAGTGTCGGGCAAGCTAGGGGGCTTCTTCGGCTCATTGAGCAACAAACCCAGGCATTGTCGCTCCGATCGTAAGCTGGCTGGTGGGGCAGCATCGCGTCTAGCATGGTCATTACCTTCCAACCATTTCACAGCTGTAAAGGTGTAACACCAGTTGTGCCTTGAGCCGCCGTGTTGGGGGCAAACGTGACGTAAGGTAACACCTCATCCCAGATCTTGTGCTCCACGTCAACGTTATGGAGACCATTTTGGCGATGATCTTGTTTGGTCGTTTCGTCAGCCCGTTTGACTGTGAGTGGTACGCCGTTGTTAGACGGTTGCTCATGTGGGTGAGCCGGAGGATCTCTTGACTTAGCTGTGCCAAACACGACGACTTTCTGTCTGTAATCAGTACTTCGGCGCACCACGCCTGAGGACGATGAATTGAACGAAGAACTTGGTGACTTCCAATATAGCCCCCGATGGAAGGGCTTTTGCCACGGCGTATTGTGATAGACAATCAGTAGCTACGACTATCCAAACGTTTTTCATGGTCGACTGCACTAGTATTTGTTGATACACGATTGAGCCGGAAATCAACAAGGGGGCAGGGGCAGCCCCCTTGTTTACTTCCGGCTCAATCGGGTATCAACCAATCACAAAGCCGAAGCGCGGGGCCTCTTCCCTCTCTCCCATCCCAGGGACCAATGACAGGGCATGGGCGGTGGCCAGTGACCAATCGGAGCTCTCCCGGGTCCCGCCCCACGAGGTAGGCGGTACGTGAGGTCACGTACCTGAAACCTCAGACCTCAAACCTCAAACCACATGTGTTGTTGACCAGGTGTTGACAGCTGCGGTCATCATCTGATCACAACCACGTGATGTCACAGGGTCACAGGGACAGAGGGCGCTATAGGACTTGAATTGCGGCGCTCAGGGCGTCTCACGTGTGATGTCACAGGGTTCGAGCTGCGTCCGACAGAGGGCGCTCACGTGATGTCGCACAGGGTTTGTGCTGCATCCGAAGAAGGGCGCTCACGTGATATCACACAGGGTTCGTGCTGCATCCAACAGAGGGAGCTGCGCTCCGGTCACAAGACGGTCACGTGTTTTGAATTTGAATCGCTGCGCGGTAAATGCCCATTTTATTCGATAAAAAAGGCTTCGCGACCGACTGGGAATCGACCTACGAGCACAATGCTCCTTGGACAGCTTAATTCGTCCTAGTATTTCATACGTCGAGCGCGCAATTCAGATCACGTGTTAGGGCTGTCGCAACGCTTGGATTTTGTAAAGGAATTGTTGAGTCATTCACCGGAGGGCGCTACAGGGATGACGGAAGAGTTCAGGATTATTGAGTCATCTGTCAGGCGGGAAAATGCACTGTCACGATGACGACACAGATATGTCGCCGTGAGATTAGTGACGAGAAATGCATTGTCGCGTGTTTTCCCGGTGGGTCATGTGACCAACGTCACCTGATATTTGAATCGCTGCGCAGTTGACACCTCGGTTCATAGATGGCGCGTGTCTATTGTTGCTAAGCGTCTTTCGTTACGGCATGAGTGACATCTTGCGTCGTGGGGTCTGACCTTGCGCCATCTGTTGCTGAAAAGTTGAATTGCGCGTCTTCCTAAGTTGTGCCCATGCGTATTTTCGCGTGCGCGCAAGCGTGTGAGTTACCGAATCTGTTTGTATATGGCGCGCACCTGAATCCTTTTTGCTGGCGTGAACATTTACCATTATCACGCGACATCTCTCGCTAATTTTAGCGCCAGCTTGGTAGATGGCGTCAACTCTGTCGCGCTCACGTCATCTCCCGATAATTTTATCGTCATCTGCAGCTGCTGAACGGAGCGTGTGTGGGAAATGGACTGGAGCGTGGTCGCATCCATACGCGCTAAAGACGAGACAGATATGATGTTTAATGTTTTTTTATTATCATTCGCTCTTAGAACACGCGCCTTTATAAATACAGATACGGCTTTTAAAATAACTCTACGCGACATGTTCATTTCACAATGAACATGCTGCACACCCATTTTGACCCGCAGCCGCCCGAGCTCTTCAGCAGAAGCAAGTTTCAGCGGAGAGAGCAGGAGACAGGCGAGTCCATCAGCGATTATGTGTCGGTACTAAGGAAGCTCGCCGTCGATTGCAACTTTGGAGTTCCGACAACCGCAACAGCCAGCACCAGCACCAGCGCCAGCACCAGCACCAGCACCAGTGCGAGCGGCGATGAGCCTGTCACCGCATCGTCCACAACAATGCTACCACTGGAGGTGATGCTCCGGGATAGGTTCGAATGTGGGATTGCGGACGAACACCTTCAGCAAAGACTATTTGCTGAGCCGGACCTAAAATTCCAGAAGGCGTATGATTTCGCATTGAGAGCAGAGAGTGCTGCCAGACAGCAAAAAGACGTCAAAGCTCAAAAGACCACCAATAACGCCGTAACCAAGGGTCAAAAATCAACAGTACGTGAAAACAGGAACCTAGGCAAGCAAAAGAAACAGGACGTCGTATCAAGTGAACAACGATGCCATCGCTGTCACGAACAACACGTCGCAGCTACATGCAGATTTCGCACGGCACGCTGCAATTTTTGCCGAAGGACCGGACACATTGAAAGGGCGTGTTACCAGAAGACTGAAACAAATCAACGGCGGCGATCAACACACGCGGTTAGTTATGATGAATCGGCCCCTTCGAGTGATGACGAGAATACCCAAGACTTATACGAGCTGAACAGCGTAAATTATACCACGTCGGTGAAGAAGTATATGGTCTCACTCAAAGTCAAAGGACGACCCATGGAGTTCGAAGTGGACACCGGAGCTGCGTGTTCCATCATCAGTGAAGACACATACAGGAAAACCTGGCCAAAGAATGCCTTTTCACTGAACAAAGAACATATCACGCTCCGACCATGGGCAGGAAAACAACTACAAGTTCTCGGGTCAGCAGAAGTGCGCGTCCGACACAAGTCAAAAGACTATCTGCTCCCGCTAATCGTGGCCTCAGGTTCGGGCTGCAATCTGCTTGGGAGAAACTAGTTCCCCGCACTCAATATCAGAGTCAGCGGAATATACCAGCTTGACCAGGACAAGACCCTTCATGACGTGTTGCTGACACACGAGGAAGTTTTTGATCCAGAAATAAACGGGCACAAGGGCAACTCGGTACATCTGGAGCTGAAGGAAGATGCGACACCGCGCTTTTTAAAGGCTCGACCGGTTCCCTTCGCAATGCGAACCGCAGTTGAGGCAGAACTGCGGATGCTCCAAAACCAAGGCATAATCGAGCCGACGCAGCACTCCGACTGGGCAACACCGGTGGTGATCGTACGAAAGAAGGACGGCACTATACGGATGTGCCGAGAACGGTGAACGCGGCTGCAAAACCAACGGTGTATCCAATGCCAACTGTAACGGACCTTCTGGCAAGTGTGCAGGGAGGCACCATATTTTCGACGCTGGATCTCACTCAGGCATATCAACAGCTCCACGTGACAGCAGAGACAGCAGATGTGCTCACCATTAACATCATCAAGGGACTATACAGGGTTAAACGAATGCCTTTTGGAATTTCGGCTGCACCAGAGATTTTCCAACGCTACATGGAGACAATCCTGGCAGGACTACCCGGCGTAGGAGTCTACCTGGATGATGTTATTATCAGCGGAACCACAAAAACAGAGCACCTTGAGCGTCTCGAGGCAGTTTTGAGCAGGTTGGTGAACGCCGGGCTTCGCTTAAAA
This sequence comes from Ixodes persulcatus, assembly GCA_013358835.2. Classification (NCBI taxonomy): domain Eukaryota; kingdom Metazoa; phylum Arthropoda; class Arachnida; order Ixodida; family Ixodidae; genus Ixodes; species Ixodes persulcatus. The sequence goes on along the minus strand of JABSTQ010010328.1, from coordinate 93,339 downwards.
AGGTCAAAGTGCCATTTCGGTGTCGAAGAAGTGAAGTTTCTGGGACATAAGATAAATGCAACGGGAGTACACACAACAGAAGAAAAACTGAGAGCAATCAAAGAGATGCCGGAACCGACCAGCCGGGCCATGCTTCAGTCTTTTCTGGGACTCCTGGCATTTTATGACCGCTTCATTCTGAACCGAGCCTCAATAGCCCAGGTGCTGTACATGCTACTTGAGAAAGACGCTCCATGGCAGTGGGGTGCACGACATCAGCAGGCGTTTCTGCAACTGAAAGAAGCCATCGCGGAACGTACAGTTCTAGCTCATTATGACGACAATAGGCCGCTGGTATTGTCGTGTAACGCATCACCATACGGCATCGGTGCGGTACTGGCGCACCTAGACAAAGACGGAAACGAGTCTCCCATAGCTTTCATTTCTAGAACATTGGGAAAGGCCGAGGAAAACTACTTCCAGTTGGACAAGGAGGGTTTAGCAATAGTGTACGCTACAAGCAGGTTCCACCGCTACATTTTCGGTCGACATGTTACCATCACAACGAATCATCAACCACTACTGGGAATTCTAGGTCCACAAAGTCCGGTTCCGCCCATTCTTTCGCCACGCATGAAAAGGTGGTGCGTTAAGCACACGGCCTATAACTACGATCTTGTCTACCGACCAGGAAAACGGAATCAGAATGCAGACGCTTTGAGCAGACTACCTTTACCGGCAAGCGACGACGAGCCACAGCCTCCCGGAGATGTGCTCATGCTGGAAGCGTTGACCAGGCCACCGATTACTGTCGAGAAACTAGCAGACAAGACAAAAGAAGAGGCTACTCTTTCCCGTGTGTACGACGCAGTTCAGAGTGGAAATTTCAGGAGCCTTAAGGAAGACATCTTTCAACCATTCAGGAACAAGGACACTGAACTGTCGACGCAGCGAGGATGTTTGATATGGGGATCACGTGTTGTGATACCAGCGTCTCTGCGGCCTGAGTCCTTGACTCTTGTACACTCAGGACATCGTGGAATCGTGGAAATGAAAGCCTGTGCCAGAAGTTACATGTGGTGGCCAGAAATTGACAAAGATAATGAATTATGTGTGGCGGAATGTGCCCAATGTCAAACAAACCAGAAAACCAAGATAAAAGTACCGATGACAAATTGGGAACGACCATCAACAGCCTGGGATACGCTTCACATGGACTTTGCGGGTCCAGTGGAAGGGAAAGTATTTCTGGTCGTTGTAGACGCATACACCAAGTGGCTGGAGGTGCGAGTAGTTAGCAGCATGGCATCAAGCGCTGTAATCAAGGAGCTGCGAGGATTATTCGCAACTTTTGGAGTGCCAAGGAAGGTTTGTTCATACAACGGGGCTGCGTTCATCTCAGAAGAAATTGCGACGTTTTACCGCATGAACAACATCATCGCAGTCACAAGCGCACCTTACCAACCGGCAACCAACGGGCAGGCTGAGTGGATGGTTCAGGAGCTCAAACAAGCTTTATCTAAAAAAGGAAGGGAAGACCTGTCGTGCGTGTTGTATCGTTTCCTATTCAAGCAACACACGACAGTGCACGCAACAACGGGCAAGACCCCTGCGTGGATGATGTACGGCCGAGAATTGCCTTCGGCACTGGATCGACTCAAGTCATCCCTCTTCAAGCAGTTGCCTGAAGACAACAGCGATATCCACAAATTTACTCGTGGACAACCCTTGTGGATTCGACAGTTCCCAAACGAGTGAATGTGGATGCCGGGGTCCATCGCACGCCGCGCGGGCCCACGATCCTGGATGGTTGACACAGAGCGGGGTCAAGTCAGACGACATCTAAATCATATTCGACATCGCGCTTCGAATTCGAGCTGCTGGGAGACACAGCCGCCACCACCAGTTTGGGACATGTGCTTACACGATCGCCATGGCACACATTCGGGCGCGAATGGTCCAGAACAAACGACTCAACAGCACAGCACAGACGACGACGTTCGCCCATTACCAACAGTGGGATCTGCCTTGTCAACCGCGACGCGGGTGAGCTCCCGGGCGCGTCAACCACCGGACAGATACGGTGCCAACGTCTAAGGAGGAAGGGGTGTGACGTATCTACCGGCACACGACCGGCGGGCAAGTCTGCGAGCGCTGCGCACGAGCGCGTGGTTTGGTCTCGAGAGCTGGCTGCGCTCTCGTGAGACATATAAAAAGAACTACGACCGTTTTCGGATGCTTCGAATGACTGTCTCGTCATTAGCCCAGCTAAGGTCGTATACCTAGCTAAGGTTATAGTGAGAAATAACCTTAGCTAGGTATTCGACCTTAGCTGGGCTAATGACGAGACAATCATTCGAAGCATCCGAAAACGGTCGTAGTTCTTTTTATGTCTCTCACGAGAGCGCAGCCAGCTCTCGAGACAAAACCACGCGCTCGTTCGCAGCGCTCGCATACTTGCCCGCCGGCCGTGTGCCGGTAGATACGTCACACCCCTTTCTTCTTAGACATGGGCACCGTATCTGTCCGGTGGTCGACGCTGCCGGGAGCTCACCCGCGTCGCGGTTGACAAGGCAGATCCCACTGTTGGTAATGGGCGAACGTCGTCGTCTGTGCTGTGCTGTTGAGTTGTTTTGTTCTGGACCATTCACGCCCGAATGTGTGCCATGGCGATCGTGTAAGCACATGTCCCAAACTGGTGGTGGCGGCCGTGTCTCCCAGCAGCTCTGATTCGGAGCGCGATGTCGAATATGATTTAGATGTCGTCTGACTTGACCCCGCTCTGTGTCAACCATCCAGGATCGTGGTCCCGCGCGGCGTGCGATGGACCCCGGCATCCACATTCACTCGTTTGGGAACTGTCGAATCCACACGGGTTGTCCACGAGTAAATTTGTGGATATCGCTGTTGTATTCAGGCAACTGCTTGAAGAGGGATGACTTGAGTCGATCCAGCGCAGAAGGCAATTCTCGGCCGTACATCATCCAGTCAGGGGTCTTTCCCGTTGTTGCGTGCACTGTCGTGTGTTGCTTGAATAGGAAACGTGACAACACGCACGACAGGTTTTCCCTTCCGTTTTTAGATAAAGCTTGTTTGAGCTCCTGTACCATCCACTCAGCCTGCCCGTTGGTTGCCGGGTGGTAAGGTGCGCTCGTGACTGCGATGATGTTCTTCATGCAGTAAAACGTCGCAATTTTTTCTTAGATGAACGCAGCCCCGCTGTCTGAACAAACCGTCCTTGGCACTCCAAAAGTGGCAAATAATCCCCGCAGCTCTTTGATTACAGCGCTTGATGCCATGCTGCTAACTACTCGCACCTCCAGCCACTTGGTGTAGGCGTCTACAACGACCAGAAATACTTTCCCTTCCACTGGACCGCAAGTTCATGTGAAGCGTATCCCTGGCTGTTGATGGTCGTTCCCAATTTGTCATCGGTTACTTTTATCTTGGTTTTCTGGTTTTGTTTGACATTGGGGCCCATTCCGCCACACATATTCAATATCTTTGTCAATTCCTGGCCACCACATGTAACTTCTGGCACAGGCTTTTCATGGCCACGATTCCACGATGTCCTGAGTGTACAAGATTCAAGGACTCAAGCCGCAGAGACGCTGGTATCACAACACGTGATCCCCATATCAAACATCCTCGCTGTGTCGCCAGTTCAGTGTCCTGGTTCTGAATTGTTGAAGATGTCTTCCTTAAGGCTCCTGAAATTCCACTCGGAACTGCGTCGTACACACGGGAAAGAGTAGCGTCTTCTTTTGTCTTGTCTGCGAGTTTCTCGACAGTAATCGTTGGCCTGGTCACGCTTCCAGCAAGAGCACATCTCCGGGAGGCTGTGGCTCGTCGTCGCTTGCCGGTTAAGGTAGTCTGCTCAAAGCGTCTGCATTCTGATTCCGTTTTCCTGGTCGGGAGACAAGATCGTAGTTAGAGGCCGTGAGCTTAAAGCACCACCTTTTCATGCGTGGCGAAAGAATGGGGCGGAACGACTTTGTGGACCTAGATTCCCAGTAGTGGTTGATGATCCGTTGTGATGGTAACATGTCGACCGGAAATGTAGCGGTGGAACTGCTTGTAGCGTACACTACTGCTAAACCCTCCTTGGCCAACTGGGAGTAGTTTCCTCGGCCTTTCCAATGTTCTAGAAATTGAACGCTACGGGAGACTCGTTTCCGTCTTTGTCCTAGGTGCGCCAGTACCGCACCGATGCCGTATGGTGATGCGTCCACACGACAATACCAGCGGCTTATTGTCGTCATAATGAGCTAGAACTGTACGTTCCGCGATGGCTTCTTTCAGTTGCAGAAACGCCTGCTGATGTCGTGCACCCCACTGCCATGGAGCGTCTTTCTCAAGTAGCATGTACAGCACCTTGGCTATTGAGGCTCGGTTCTGAATGAAGCGGGTCATAAAATGCCAGGAGGTCCTAGAAAAGACTGAAGCTGGCCCGGCTGTCGTTCCGGCATCTCTTTGATTGCTCTCAGTTTTTTCTTCTGTTTTGTGTACTCCTGTTGCATTTATCTTATTTCCGCAGAACTTCACTTCTTCGACACCGAAATGGCGACATTGACCTTTTTAAGCGAAGCCCGGCGTTCACCAACCTGCTCAAAACTGCCTCGAGACGCTCAAGGTGCTCTGTTTTTGTGGTTCCGCTGATAATAACATCATCCAGGTAGACTCCTACGCCGAGTAGTCCTGCCAGGATTGTCTCCATGTAGCGTTGAAAAATCGCTGGTGCAGCCGAAATTCCAAAAGGCATTCGTTTAACCCTGTATAGTCCCTTGATGGTGTTAATGGTGAGCACATCTGCTGTCTCTGCTGTCACGTGGAGCTGTTGATATGCCTGAGTGAGATCCAGCGTCGAAAATATGGTGTCTCCCTGCACACTTGCCAGAAGGTCCGTTACAGTTGGCATTGGATACACCGTTGGTTTTGCAGCCGCGTTCACCGTGCTCCTATAGTCTCCGCACATCCGTATAGTGCCGTCCTTCTTTCGTACGATCACCACCGGTGTTGCCCAGTCGGAGTGCTGCGTCGGCTCGATTATGCCTTGGTTTTGGAGCATCCGCAGTTCTGCCTCCACTGCGGTTCGCATTTCGAAGGGAACCGGTCGAGCCTTTAAAAGCGCGGTGTCGCATCTTCCTTCAGCTCCAGATGTACCGCGTGGCCCTTGGCCCGTTTATCTCTGGATCAAAAACTTCCTCGTGTGTCAGCAACACGTCATGAAGGGTCTTGCCCTGGTCAAGCTGGTATATCCCGCTGACTCTGATATTGAGTGGCGGGAACCAGTTTCTCCCAAGCCGATTGCAGCCCGAACCTGAGGCCACGATTAGCGGGAGCAGATAGTCTTTTGATTTGTGTCGGACGCGCACTTCTGCTGACCCGAGAACTGGTAGTTGTTTTCCCGCCCATGGTCGGAGCGTGATATGTTCTTTGTTCAGTGAAAAGGCATTCTTTGGCCAGGTTTTCCTGTATGTGTCTTCACTGATGATGGAACACGCAGCTCCGGTGTGCACTTCGAACTCCATGGGTCGTCCTTCGACTTTGAGTGAGACCATATACTTCTTCACCGACGTGGTATAATTTACGCTGTTCAGCTCGTAAAAGTCTTGGGTATCCTCGTCATCACTCGAAGGTGCCGACTCATCATGACTAACCGCGTGTGTTGATCGCCGCCGTTGATTTGTTTCAGTCTTCTGGTAACACGCCCTTTCAATGTGTCCGGTCCTTCGGCAAAAATTGCAGCGTGCCGTGCGGAATCTGCATGTAGCTGCGACGTGTTGTTCGTGACAGCGATGGCATCGTTGTTCACTTGATACGAAGTCCTGTTTCTTTTGCTTGCCTAGGTTCCGGTTTTCACGTACTGTTGATTTTTGACCCTTGGTTACGGCGTTAATGGTGGTCTTTTGAGCTTTGACGTCTTTTTGCTGTCTTGCAGCACTCTCTGCTCTCAATGCGAAATCATACGCCTTCTGGAATGTTAGGTCCGGCTCTGCAAATAGTCTTTGCTGAAGGTGTTCGTCCGCAATCCCAGATACGAACATATCCCGGAGCATCACCTCCAGTGGTAGCATTGTTGTGGACGATGCGGTGACAGGCTCATCGCCGCTCGCGCTGGTGCTGGTGCTGGTGCTGGCGCTGTTGCTGTCTGTTGCGGTTGTCGGAACTCTAAAGTTGCAGTCGACGGCGAGCTTCCTTAGTGCCGCAACATAATCGCTGATGGACTCGCCTGTCACCTGGTCTCTCCGCTGAAACTTGCTTCTGCTGAAGACCTCAAACGGCTGCGGTTCGAAAATGGGTGTGCAGCATGTTCATTATGTCGTCGTAAGCCACTTCGCCAGGCTTCTTAGGTGTCACCAATGCTCGCACCGTTTCATAGGTCTTGGCGCCGCACAAGGTGAGGAAAAGTGCCCTCTTCTTCGTAACGGCAGTTACCCCATTCGCTTCAAAGTAGAAGTTCAGTTGTTCTGCCCGCGATGACCACCCGGCGCCGTCGAATTCTTCCAGCTTACCCTGGGTAGCTGGCATCGTGAAGACGTCCGAAGATGCGTGTTCGTTCATTCACTACCTCGTCGCCAGTGAGAAATAACCTTAGCTAGGTATACGACCTTATCTCGGCTAATGACGAGACAATCATTCGAAGCATCCAAAAACGGTCGTAGTTCTTTTTATGTCTCTCACGAGAGCGCAGCCAGCTCTCGAGACAAAACCACGCGCTCTTGCGCAGCGCTCGCAGACTTGCCCGCCGGCCGTGTGCCCGTAGATACATCACATGACTGAAATATGAGATACTCTGCCTGAGCCACACCGACCACCGTCGAACCACGCCGAGCCGATGTAGTACCTTTACGATTCGAAGTACCGTCTCAACGATTTCTCGATGAGGCCGCGGCGACGAATGGGTCTCCAAACGCACACCCTGTATTCGAACAGGAAATTAACGCCCCGTCAACGAAGATAGAAGGGGCCAGCGTCAACAAGTTGCTGGTCTTCAATTTAGTGTCGGGCAAGCTAGGGGGCTTCTTCGGCTCATTGAGCAACAAACCCAGGCGTTGCCGCTCCGATTGTCAGCTGGATGGTGGGGCAGCATCGCGTCTAGCATGGTCATTACCTTCCAACCATTTCACAGCTGTAAAGGTGTAACACCAGTTGTGCCTTGCGCCGCCGTGTTGTGGGCAAACGTGACGTAAGGCAACACCTCATCCCAGATCTTGTGCTCCACGTCAACGTACATGGAGACCATTTTGGCGATGATCTTGTTCGGTCGTTTCGTCAGCCCGTTTGGCTGTGAGTGGTACGCCGTTGTTAGACGGTTGCTCATGTGGGTGAGCCGGAGGATCTCTTCACAAAAACCAAAAACGACGACTTTCTGTCTGTAATCAGTACTTCGGCGCACCACGCCTGAGGACGATGGATTGAACGAAGAACTTGGCGACTTCCAATATAACCCCCGATGGAAGGGCTTTTGCCACGGCGTATTGTGTTAGATAATCAGTAGCTACGACTATCCAAACGTTTTTCATGGTCGACTGCAGTAGTATTCGTGGATACACGATTGAGCTGGAAATCAACAAGGGGGCAGGGGCAGCCCCCTTGTTTACTTCCGGCTCAATCGGGTATCAACCAATCACAGAGCCGGAAGGGGGGGCCTCTTCCCTCTCTCTCATCGCAGGGACCAATGACAGGGCATGGGCGGTGGCCAGTGACCAATCGGAGCTCGCCCGGGTCCCGCCCCCCGAGGTAGGCGGTACGTGAGGTCACGTACCTCACACCTCAGACCTCAAACCTCAAACCACAAGTGTGGTGGATCAGGTGTTGACAGCTGCGGTCATCATCTGATAACAACCACGTGATGTCACAGGGTCACAGGACCAATGACAGGGCATGGGCGGTGGCCAGTGACCAATCGGAGCTCGCCCGGGTCCCACCCCCCGAGGTACCGCCCCCCGACCTCACGTACCGCCCCCCGAGGTAGGCGGTACGTGAGGTCACGTATCTCACACCTCAGGCCTCAAACCTCAAACCAGAAGTGTGGTGGACCAGGTGTTGACAGCTGCGGTCATCATCTGATAACAACCACGTGATGTCACAGGGCGCTATAGGACTTGAATTGCGGCGCTCTGGGCGTCTCACGTGTGATGTCACAGGGTTCGAGCTGCGTCCGACAGAGGGCGCTCACGTGATGTCGCACAGGGTTTGTGCTGCATCCGAAGAAGGGCGCTCACGTGATATCACACAGGGTTCGTGCTGCATCCAACAGAGGGCGCTGCGCTCCGGTCACACGACGGTCACGTGTTTTGAATTTGAATCGCTGCGGGGTAAATGCCCCTTTTATTCGCTACCTTCTGCTACCTCGCTACCTTCTGCTCAGAAGCCCAACACTCTACCGTCTGAGCTACGAGCACAACGCTTCTTGGACGGCTTAATTCGTCGTAATATTTCGTACGTCGAGCCCGCAATTCAGATCACGTGTTAGGGCTGTCGCAACGCTTGGATTTTGTAACGGAATTGCTGAGTCATTCACCGGAGGGCGCTACAGGGACGACGGAAGAGTTCAGGATTATTGAGTCATCTGTAAGGCGGGAAAATGCACTGTCACGATGACGACACAGATATGTCGCCATGATATTAGTGACGAGAAATGCATTGTCGCGTGTTTTCCCGGTGGGTCATGTGACCAACGTCACCTGATATTTGAATCGCTGCGCAGTTGACACCTCGGTTCATAGATGGCGCGTGTCTTTTGTTGCTTAACGTCTTTTGTTAGGGCATGAGTGACATCTTGCGTCGTGGGGTCTGACCTTGCGCCATCTGTTGCTAAAATGTTGAATTGCGCGTCTTCCTAAGGTGCGCCTATGCGTATTTTCGCGTGCGCGCAAGCGTGTGAGTTTCCGAATCTGTTTGTATATGGCGCGCACCTGAATCCTTTTGCTGGCGTGAACTTTTACCATTATCACGCGACATCTCTCACTAATTTTAGCGCCAGCTTGGTAGATGGCGTCAACTCTGTCGCGCTCACGTCATTTATCGATAATTTTATCGTCACCTGCAGCTGCTGAACGGAGCGTGTGTGGGAAATGCACTGGAGCGTAGTCGCATCCATACGCGCTAAAGACGAGACAGATATGATGTTTCATGTTCTTTATTATCATTCGCTCTTAGAACACGCACGCTTATAAATACAGATACGGCTTTTAAAATCACTCTACTCGACAAAGAAACCACTGGAAACAATTTACACAAAAATGTACAGCACAAGCAGTATCAAGACACATCCGAGACAAAAAAAAAGTGGAATAACAGAACAACGCGCACGATACAATCCAAAAAAAATATTTACAAGGTCAGGGCGTGAGATAAGAAGAGAGATAGGATCCGGCTTTCGTACACTAGTAGAATATACAAAAATGTACAAAAGAAGTTTCAAGACACACAGGGGGAAACGCCAGCAATTGCGACACAGTACAAAATATTTACAAGGCGTGTGATGAGGAGGCAGGTCACTCGCTTCCTAAAACGCTCTTGTGGCCAAAAGGAAACGTCGTAATCCGGTCGCTGCAAATGTATCGCTTGTTATCGAACGGATTCAGAGCAATCTTTTTGACCGCGATGCTTTTGTTCTCGTTAAGTGTTCGAGCAATCAAATGCTGCGTCACTCTGCGCAAAGTTTTCGTCTCTAGAGCGTGCTTGTACAGCTCGTAGGTGAACTTGCGAGACTCGCATTTCTTTACTCCCTTGGCTCTTACGCAACACGTGTTGCTGCTTGTTTTGAAGCTGTATAGCATTGGTTTTAAGCAACAAAAAGCCACTAAGTGAGTAGTGGGATATTAATTTTTTAACACAAGGAGCCTCATTTTGTTTTCGGTTGAAAAGAGCTTGTGACCCTCGTAACTCTCGAAGATTGTAATGAAATTATAACAAAACACTCCTTTGCGGGCAAGGAGGTCGACGTGCTCAGGAAAGGACTGCTGAAGGCAACAAAAATGCTCTGTGCCCTTAGAGTGGAGATTTTGCACGAGCGTCTCCAGGCTTGCATTAAGAAATGCGAGGCTGTCAATAAAGCGAAGGTTGCCTATCTCTAACAATTTAAAATTCTGGCACGAGCTTCCGCGAGTGTGTTAAAATCCTTGGACTCGAACAAATTAAGCTTGCCTAGAAAGAAACTGAGGTCGTAGGAATGGTTATGCGTTATGAGTGGAACGGTATGTTTGTTGATTCGATGGTTTAGGTTACACTGGGAGCAATGCGCCCGCCTATACTCTCCCGTCATGTGGTCGTGGTCGCGAGTTTTCATTTTCCTGCTAAAGCTTTTGTTGCAAATGCCACAGCGGGAAGAGTCCGCGTGGGAAGCCTCGTTTTCTTGAGTCATTTCAAGAGGCACTTCACTCGGCCTGATCAATCGGGGTATTTCCTTCGCTAGAAAGTTGAGAATCAAAATTAATCTTTCTACGCAGTCGGGTCCGCGATAGAGGTATTCCTCAACAATGGACGAATCTTTTGAGCGGATGACGAGAAGACAGAAAGAGCTGGGAACGTGATTCTCGTAAACATTGCCCGTCGGCTGAGTCGGTTCCAGAATCGCTTCAAAGTCGTAAACGCAATAAAAGGGGAACTCTTCCAAGACATGCGTGCTCCGAAAGTACAGTTCGTCACCCTTGTTTGGGAAGACGGTTTTGCCCGGCTTCTTGTCCCTGCACATTGAGAGATGGTCAGACAGGGTTTCTTGCCTCTGAAACCCGGTTAGACACCTCTTACAACGAAAGCGTAGGCTTTTGGCATTTGAAAAAAGCCTCGCAAAGTTTGTAATGCCCACAAAATGGTTCTCAACAAGGAGAAGATCGACATGCTGCTCCAACTCGTCATCAACTACCTTCAGGGGGTAGACAAAGTTTTTCTCGTTGTCATAACCAAACACATTCACTGAGACACAATTCTTTTGCTCAAAGGCCCCCACGTCCTGTGGAAAGGTTACGGGGAAGGTTTTCGGAAACACATATTTGCACATATGTTCACGATACGAGGACGCTCTTCCTCTGTAAAACCCGTTCTCAGGATGCAAAACGGCGAGCACCGCAAGCACAAAGCACATATCCCGTTCAGATTCGTGAAGACGCTCAGTGACACTGACGAGGCATTGCTTTGAGGCAAGTTGCTTCGGCAGAAAAAAATGTCCGCAACCAACGGTCGGAGGAAGGAAGCGTCCCAAACTAGCAGCCGAATTCATAAACGGGCCTCGACTCGAACTCGACTCAAACTCGACTCGAAACTCCACTCGAGGCCGGTTTTGCGCTTCATAAAACGACCTCCACTCCAAACGCTCCTCGCCTCGAGGAAATACTCGACTCTTTCCTCGAGAATCTCAAGGTAGCTCTGTCGCTTCCTCGAGCCGCTCCTCGACTTGAGTTTGGAGTGTCATGGCGGCCGGCGAGTCGTTCGCGGAGTTTGTGCCCTTCGTTTTAAGCGCAGAAGAGATCCTCGGCGACGACGCAGGCGACAGCGAATCGAGACGTGTGACGACACGGTGTTCCAGCGAACGCCTGAACCCGCTGGAACGCTTCAGTGACCTCGAATTTTTTGTGCGGCGCCGCTTCACGAAGGCGACCGTAGCGAGCACTCTGTTGTCTCTGCCGGGAGCGCGAGTACTCAGGGCCTGCCGCCCTCAACGATGCTGCAGCTCCTCATTGCTTTGAGCTTTTATGGTGCCAGGACGTTCCAAGTTGTTACGGGAACCATGTGAACATGCCGCAGCCGACAGTGTGCCGGGTTGCGGAGCGAGTTTCGCGGCTCCTCGCACGGACCATCTTCACCCGCACGGCGCACCGAATTTGATTTAAACGCGTTCGTGCGGGGCTGCTGCGAATTGAAGTTTCCATGGGCGACTGGGTGCATTGATAAGAGGACCCGGCGGTCCCGACGTGGAAGTGTTCTCGAAACAGAAATGGATACTTCTCCATCAACGTGCAGGTAAGTTCACCCGTGTTGTTTGCGTTAGTAGTGCCAAACTTAATTAATCAAACTGTGCGCCGAGATGCGATATCGTAGGTCTAAACTCAGACGTAACGATATCAATCAAAACTTTAAAACAAATCTGTCTCCTACGACAGTTTGCACGACCGAGCGTGCACGTAATCCCGGCTCTTGTGAGAGCACAGAAATACTTTAAAATAAAACAAACTCCCGGTCGGGCTACCGAGCACAACGATAGTAGCGGCCCGAGTGCACCCTCCTTGCAAGAATGATCATGACCAAAGCCCATTTCCAATGAACGTGGGATGAGACGATGTTGTGTTACAACACCGCCTCATCCCAGATGAACCTTTTTTGATCGTCAGATTCTCAAATATGAAGACTTAAATTAAAACTAAATTAAAATTGAATTTGATGAGCAAGTGTTTATTTCCTATAAACGCGTGAAAGCATTCATTTGGTGGCATTCACTAGTTGTCTGTGCAATTGTTAACTACAACTGTCCTATATGTAAACAGTTTTTGTGTCTGCATGTGTTTGTGTCGTGTCCACCAAACTGCACAGCGAACATTGACTGCTCAATAACATTTGTTGTTCATCGAGGTTGGTTGTTTGTAGGTTCTTGGCATTTGTTGCTTAAATGAGACCAAGGCTTACGAGCTCACAGAAATTTACAATAATGTAGGAAACATGCGCCGATACCACACCATTCGCAGATTGACATCCTTCGGCAAGCAGCAGAGTGTACTGAAAATACAACTAGTACCAAAAATCCATATTGTACAGCATTTCACTCGAACCGGACTGATGCCTGCAGCCCTCTAAAAGAGACTTTCTGAAGTTTAATGTACACGAAGGGACACTATCCGCTCACGACAAAAAGCTGTGTGTGTACATCCGAAGAGTGTTATCGTACACAGCACTTTCTATCAAGAACAGTAGTCTGAGCATTAATCGGACATACACCACACCACAAACTAATCCCACATTTTCTATTGAAACAATAATTGTGCTGTATTGTTCTTCATTATTGTCTTATTTAGGTACCAAAAAAGGATGTGTATTGGTTCTTCATTCTTGTCTTATGTAGGTACCAAAAGGCCCACTTCCAGACTAGGAAACAGTGCAGCGGGCCTAGGCACTTTCCGTGCCTCGACATGTGGTTGCAGCACGAGCCTGAACGGTTAGCTGCGATGATCACTGGTGGACTTGTACTGCAAAACTTGGCCCGCCTGCAGAACGAGCCACTTCGCGCTCCACCAGTCCAACCCCACACCGATGATGCTGAAGGCAGTCTCATTGCCCATCGACTCCAGACCCCGTGGACACATCCAACAGGGCATGGGTGTAGGCTCAACTCGTTGCGCGGTACTTCCAGTAGGCACTGAATGCAGAACATGTCCTTTCAGCTTAGGTCACCAAACAATTCACTGGCCATGTTAAAGCTCGAAACGCAATTGGGCCAGAAACAAATCAACCTTATACAATGGCCACACACTTTCTAGTTTGAACCGAAAACAATCCGCTGGTTTGTCAGTTAGTTGGTCGCCACGGATTGTTGCTATGTCTTTTTTCTACTCGGGTTCCATCTGGACGACAGTGTTCGAAACTATGCTGGTGGTTGCTGTTTTGTGAATCTTCAAAAAGAAGCAAGACCAACTTCCCTTCTTTTTTACAGAAACATTTTGCTTGAGAACAATTCAATCTTTGTGATCACACAAAGCAGAGGGGTAGCAGGATACAAAGGAAGTGAAAAGCTTCAGGTAATTACATTGAAATAACTCAAATTTTTGCCATGTTCACTCTAGACGTTCCAGCAAATTGTTCAGTGCAATTTTTGTTTGAAATAAACTTGTACTTCAAAATGTCTGAAATTATATCTTGCAGCTGTGACTTCGTATGAAGAACCTTCGGTTAGAATAAATATTGTAATAGTGCAGCAATTCCTTGCGAGGACACTTTCGGTTGTTAGGCAGTCAAGGGTGTCCTACCTAACAGTACCTAAAAATACAAGCATGCAGGGCACATGCACTCAAACTGATGGCATCACACTATTACTGAGTGTGAGCATGAATAATTTGAGCACCGTACCAGAGTTTAGCTGGAACCGCTGTTCAATTACTGTATCAGTACGTGGCGAGCTGAAAGCTTGGGCCCAATTGCTACGTCAGCACTGTAGTAGTGTGCCGTGAAAAAGCAATGAAGTCAAATTTGGGGGTTTTACGTGCCAAACCTACGATGGGCATCTGGCACGCCCCAGCGGAGAACAGGAATACTTTTGACCACCTGGGGATCTTTGACGAGCAACCAAAAGCTCGGTGACATGGCGCCATCTCCACAATGAAAAGGCAGTAGGCAAACCTCGTCAATGTGGTGTTGACTTTACTCTGGGAGGCGGTGCAAGTTCATAGAGGATTGCGAGGCACAGACCCATGGACAGGAAATGAGACATGTCTGAACTCAATGAAAACTATGGGAAAACTCTGTGATGACAGCATTTAATGAACGAGATAGCACATGGACAACACAATAAAATAGACATTGCATAAATAACAATGCCAAAGTTTAGGAAACACCTGGCTATACACATTAAAACATAGATTCTTAAATTTTCTTCAGGGGGATAGGCGGTCGATTGCATTAACAGCTTACAGCTTTGAGCACGGGGAGTGAAAGCTTGCACAACTGAACATAGGAATCCCGAGTTCATTCCCTGCCCCTGCCCATATCGATATAGACGATTATTGTACCGGCATGCGGTTGTGTATCACTACTGTGATGTAATCTAAAGACCCAAGGATAGCTGTGCTACGACACTGGCTAAATATCTCGTCTACAGTGGGGATAACAGATGCTCACTGGGGCTGACTAGCTTCCCATTTTCTAAACATACAAACAATGTAGTTAGTAAGAAATAAAAACACTTGGTTACTTCCTCCGCTTTGAGAGAATACATTTAAAGCTGACGTAACTGCCCTTTTGCATAAAATGTTCACTACAAATAGCCATTCAAGAAACAAGTAAAAAAAAAATGCTAGGCGTTGCTGTACGAGATACGGTCAATACTTGCAACAACTTCAGGTCAGGGATAAAATGAAGCAAGTTACGGACTTTAAAAAAGCATTCTTATAAACACAAATTAAAATGTAAAACATTGTAATTACTAAAAAGGAAGATGAAACAAATCGAATAAATTAGCCTATGTTGTGGCTAGGCCCCGAGAACAAGCAGTTGTTGCAGCTTGATTAGTCTGTCGAGCTAGAGCAGCTCAAGCTCGAACCAGCTTGTTACGCTGCTGCTGATGGAACACCTGGGCCTGCGCCTCCTCAAAGGCAACCTGACACTGACGTAGCTCCACCTGCAGCAGGTGCAGCTCCTTCTTGCGCTGTTCCTCCTTGTTGAGGGCAGCCGCACGGCCTCCTTCTCGGAAGCAAGCATCTGCTCAAAGCATCGGTGCGGCCTCCAGTCGTCCTCACTCAGATGGCCACACGTGCCGGCTGAGGAGGTACAGGAGTCGGGGACCTGGTTGGTGACGCAGCAACGCAACCTCCATGATGCTGCCCCAATCCAGCGGCAGTGAGGCAGGCGAATCTGGGCAAGCCAACACATTGATGCCACGAGTGCTAAAAACAAGATAAGGACACGACAGAACTGGTAGAAACTGTCACAACGACCCCACTACAGGAATGTTAAATGCCAACTGTTGGGAAACATGAAAGTCTGCTCAAGGGTGCCTGTTCTGCACCACTGTTATGCTGTGGCTGGTTTACAGTCGCATTACTGCAGCATTTTTGTCTTTGTACGCTCGGCCACAAATATGCTTTTCCCAATTAAACGACAATGAACCTCGCCACAGTGAATGACACGAACTCAATACAGGATATACAAAACTGCCAGAACCAACGACCAAGGAGCAACTCTCGCTGTGGGAGGCTCTACTTGACGAAACCTTCCTTCCTTGTTCTCACCCTTTACCTTCTGTGATAATGCCAGTAGCGACAGCGCAGATTCCAAATGGTGATACTGCCAAAAAAGACAGCACTGTTATTTCGGACCTTGTTGGCCCTCGGGCAAACGTTTGCATATTTGTCAATAAACATGTCATTTTCCAGACCCAAAAAATTTACTGTGTTTCTACGTGGTATTCCTAAAGGGGAAACCCACAAGTCGCATTCATGAAAACACGGCTCATTGTCACAGTTTTTAGCGTCCCTACGAGACAGTATGCCAAAACTGAAATAATAAATAAACGGAAGAGCATAGACAGATTGTTTTTATAAATAAACACTAGAAGCTGTATGGTCTAGTAGCAACTAACCTTCATGTGTACATAGCAAATGCAATCTAGAGCCTTTACCCGGCATCATGTCAGTCATCATGCTCGTTCACCGTGGCTTCGGGAATGGCCGCTGGAAGCACTGAGAGCACCGGCCAATGGCAGCCGCATTGCCATGCGGGTCACTAGTGCCCCCACAAGCTGGAGGGACGAACTCATTGGTCAGCGGGTGCAACACCAGTGCTGCCTCCTGCAACGAGAGGCCAAAGAATATCCTGTGACAGCATCTGTGAGTGAGTTGAGATGTACAGAGCACAACATAGAAAGAAAAACAAATCATACTGCAACTTATCCGGTATAATTTGTTGTTTGACATTTAACTGCAAGAATGAAATGCGAAATAAGTGATGTCATAGCTGTGCTGTTTCTTGATGTGTGTGGAAAATGCTGGAGTAGCTCAATGTGATCATCGGCAGCAGTCATATTGCGGACACACAATTTTTCACATCAATAACGTATACTACTACCCAAATTAAATTTATGCCATCTTAATCATGCCGGTAAAATGAGCTGGTTAACCTCATAAATAAATGACAACGGTTGTACACTAACATGGACACCTGAAAAAAGACAGCGGTCAAAAACTGGACTCCAGCACATCTCATGTTCACATAATGGCATTTCTTAGGAAGTTACAATTAAGAAATGAGAGCTGGTAGTCAATTAAACCAGCACAAGATTTGTTTTCTCTTTAAAGACTAGCACGCAAGGAGATGAGGTGCTAGGTCTAATTGGCATAATCTAAACTGCTACTTAACGTTACTTCAATGTGAACTATTTTCAGTTTCGTGCGTCGCGTTTTATTGATAAGCCAGGTTGCCTCTAATCTCCTGAAGAAAGGGGCCGGAGCCCAAGCTAGGGTGGTGTGGCGCAACCGGAATGTTCGCTGCGTAATTTCCGCTTCGATATAGCACAACACGCAAACGAAAGTTGTCTGATGTCTAGACAAGAAGCACCACAAAGATAGCGACAATAGACCCTTTCCGAAATTCAGTCTGGCCACTTTGATCACCATCATCATCGGAAAAATGGCATATGTGCCGTACTATACTCTGTTTCACCTTGTGATGCACCGCAGGAAAGGCTACCAGCGCGAGCTCCTTGCTCTGGGGCACATCCCGGCGGCACAAGCTCTCGAGCCTTAAGAGCAGCTGCCAACGCTATGAGCTTGCGTTTCTGGCCTTCGCTGCGGTACAACATAACGTGAAACGAAGTATAATGGCGGCATTCTGTTTACTAATGAAGGAAGAAGTTGAAGATGCTCCTGAGCAGATAATTGGAGGCTTATACATTCTTGACGTTAGCACGATGCGAAGCAGGAATTGAAAGCAAGATCTGCGTAAGCGTTCATTTCTAGCTCGGGCCCAGCCAGTCTGTTGGTAGCATCAAGGTGCTCCAAAGCCCCTTGATTTGTAGAACTTTATCAAGCCGTGTACGTGGGTTGAAGCTTCGTTCTGACTGGTTGCATCTTTGTTTCTATCGTCACTGAAAGAGATCGAGAAGGAAATGTAGAGTGAAGCGCACACTGTCGTTTGCCGTTGACTTGCGAAAGTGACGGCGCCCGATAAAATACGGCAGACTCCATTTTCATGGCCGCCATTAGTACGGCAAAAGTTAAACCGCCATTATAGCCACCAGATGGCACTGCATTTCGGGAAGGGTCTATTCACTGTCACTGCCCACCTGCGGCCTCGACAGTCACATGCTTGACTAGCTCCTGCAGACGCTGGAGGTTGCAACAGCAAAGTCCCCTGCAGAGTTATTTAGTACACACGTCCTGTTATCTGATTTTGAGAACGCATTGCGTTATACTGCCCGAATATAGAAATTGATTACACACCTGTTGCGTGGATGTCCCGCTTATTCCCGGAGTCTGTTTTCTTTCACTTGGATTTACCGTTGTGCCAACACTCGTGGGCGGACATGCGGCTGGCGGTTATACTTCGTGCAGTCTCTTCTTTGCGTTAACTTTAGCTTCTTTCGGGGAGTCGTTAGTAATAGCACGAAGCAGCTCCCCTTCTTCGTGTAAACCACTCGCCCCTTCTTGTCACCTTCTTTGAACGACATCGTTGTAGGGCAAGGCATTCTAGTAGGACTCTGAAGAATCAGGAAGGGTGAAGAAGATGCTCGTTCTAGGCGGTGACAGCGACGCAGTTAGGCGGTGAGACCAATTGATACGGCGAAGAACGGGCGAGACGTGGAGACGACCGCCCGAGACGGAGAAGCCGATAGCAGCCAATAGCGGCCGCCACCGTTGCCAGACTGGAGAACGCTTGTGGCTGTTTGTCCGAAAACCGGCTACAACGCAGAAAACATGCGCGCTGCGAAGCAGAAATCTTACAGATTCTCTGTTCAACGTTAGTAAAATGTGTCCCTTTAAATAAGTTGAACTAATATGTTCATAATTCACATCACAATAATGTTTTTAAGTTCACTTTTTACTACAACCTCGTAACCAGACGCCTGTCACGTCTCCTCGAGTTTCCTCGAGTAGAGGAAGCTTTCTCGAGGAGCTCCTCAGCCGAGGAAACGCCGAGGCGCGTCTCTGAAGCCCGATGGCTCCTCGAGTGGAGGCGAGCATCTTTCCTCCACTCCAGTGAGTCGAGATGGAGTGTCGAGTCGAGGCTCGTTTATGAATACGGCCGTAAGAGTACAAACTTTGATCCCGACAAGAAAGAATCCCGAGCCTTGTTCCTGATAATGCTCCAATCGGGCAGCTATTTCAGTGGAGACTCGCTGAATCGAACTACTGACATTACCATCCACAAATGCGGTTTGGACCTGACTATGGAAAAAGTGCACAGTCACATCAATGTCGTCGTCAGGAAGGAGACGTCTGAGCTCGACGGTGAGTGTCACAAAAAACCGCAGCGGCAGACCAACATATCTGAGCACGTTTGACACATGCTCTGCATGATGTCTAAAAAAGGTTGCCACGTCGTACGCCTCTGTGTCTCTTTCGTGTAAGTGTAACTCGTATTGAGCCACATAATTACGAAGAGCGCACACTCTTTCGTAAAACGGAATGCATGGCGAGGGAGTCACATTGTGAACCAAGGCTAAATGAACTTGAAGCGAGTCTGCACTGGAATAATGGTGTCGGTCGTCGGGAGAGCACAGGTGACAGGTAACCATGATGGGGACGATTAGGTGACGAGGGGGGCTAGATGATCCGGGTCGTCTAGGTATCGCTGACCTTTTCAGAGATGCCGAAACCAAAAAACTCCTATTAGCGAGGAGAACGCTAGGCTTTTAGACTGCGCACCTTGCTGTGCAGGAAGGGTGTGGAGGAGGATCGAGGTGATTTTTCTTCCTCTCGAGGACCAAATGCTGAAACAAAATGTCTTATTAGCAAGGAAAACGCGAGGCTTTTAGTCTGCTCACCTTGTAGCGCGAAGATCAGGAGAAAAACGATGCGTAACTCGGGTAGTTCGAGTGCGAAAAGCTGAAGTACGCCCAGGGAGTCGTAGGCCGTGCAATCACACTAAACGGTGAAGTCGCAATGTTTAGCGCAGATTTTCCTGTAAGCAAGGACCGTAGGATGCGCACGTCCGGGCGCGAAGCACATTCCCGCGCGGCGGGAGACTCGCGCGGCTTTTGCTTCACGATAAATGCTCACACGCGTCGCAACAGTTCGGTTTATAGCGACGCCCGAACGTATACCCAAACCACAATGTTTACCCAAGTACGTAGCTAACAGGAACAAGTCTAGACATGTTTGCACGTGACTCGATTGCTCGGAATGTGATTTTTTTATATGCAAATTAAGTATACGTTGTGTTGACAATCCGCTCGTTCGCTGCGGTCAGCTCCGAGCTTGGGGACCATCCGCTTTTTCTTTTTATTGGATATCCTTCCTTGGGTAAACATTGTGGTTTGGGTATACGTTCAGGCGTCGATATAAACCACACTGTTGCGACGCGTGTGAGCATTTATCGTGAAGCAAAAGCCGCGCGAGTCTCTCGCCGCGCGGGAATGTGTTTCGCGCCCGGACGTGCGCATCCTACGGTCCTTGCTTACAGGAAAATCTGCGCTAAACATTGCGACTTCACCGTTTAGTGTGATTGCACGGCCTACGACTCCCTGGGCGTACTTGAGCTTTTCGCACTCCAACTACCCGAGTCACGCAGCGTTTTTCTCCTGATCTTCGCGCTACAAGGTGAGCAGACTCAAAGCCTCGCGTTTTCCTTGCTAGTAAGACATTTTGTTTCAGCATTTGGTCCACGAGAGGGAGAAAAATCACCTCGATCCTCCACCACACCCTTCCTGCACAGCAAGGTGAGCAGTCTAAAAGCCTAGCGTTCTTCTCGCTAATAGTATTTTTTTTAGTTTCGGTATCTCTGAAAAGGTCAGCGATACCTAGACGACCAGGATCATCTAGCCCCCCTTGTCACCTAATCGTCCCCATCATGGTTACCTGTCACCTGTGTTCTCCCGACGACCGACAGCATTAATCCAATGCAGACTCACTTCAAGTTCATTTAGCCTTGGTTCACAATGTGACTCCCTCACCATGCATTCCGTTTTACGAAAGAGTGTGCGCTCTTCGTAATTATGTGGCTCAATACGAGTTACACTTACACGAAAGAGACACAGAGGCGTACGACGTGGCAACCTTTTTTAGACATCATGCAGAGCAAATGTCAAACGTGCTCAGATATTTTGGTCTGTCGCTGCGTTTTTTTGTGACACTCACCGTCGAGCTCGGACGTCTCCTTCCTGACGACGACATTGATGTGACTGTGCACTTTTTCCATAGTCAGGTCCAAACCGCATTTGTGGACGGTAATATCAGTAGTTCGATTCAGCGAGTCTCCACTGAAATAGCAGCCCGATTGGAGCATTATCAGGAACAAGGCTCGGGATTCTTTCTTGTCGGGATCAAAGTTTGTAATCTTAGTTTGGGACGCTTCCTTCCTCCGACCGTTGGTTGCGGACATTTTTCTCTGCCGAAGCAACTTGCCTCAAAGCAATGCCTCGACAGTGTCACTGAGCGTCTTCACGAATCTGAACGGGATATGTGCTTTGTGTTTGCGGTGCTCGCCGTTTTGCATCCTGCGAACGGGTTTTACAGAGGAAGAGCGTCCTCGTATCGTGAACATATGTGCAAATATGTGTTTCCGAAAACCTTCCCCGTAACCTTTCCACAGGACGTGGGGGCCTTTGAGCGAAAGAATTGTGTCTCATTGAATGTGTTTGGTTATGACAGCGAGAAAAAACTTTGTATACCCCCTGAAGGTAGTTGATGACAAGTTGGAGCAGCATGTCGATCTTCTCCTTGTTGAGAACCATTTTGTAGGCATTACAAACTTTGCGAGGCTTTTTTCAAATGCCAAAAGCCTACGCTCTCGTTGTAAGAGGTGTCTAACCGGGTTTCAGAGCAAGAAACCCTGTCTGACCATCTCTCAAAGTGCAGGGATAAGAAGCCGGGCAAAACCGTCTTCCCAAACAAGGGTGACGAACTTTACTTTCGGAGCACGCATGTCATGGAAGAGTTCCCCTTTTATTGCGTTTACGACTTTGAAGCGATTCTGGAACCGACTCAGTCGACGGGCAATGTTTAAGAGAATCACGTCCCCAGCTCTTTCTGTCTTCTCGTCATCCGCTCAAAAGATTCGTCCATTGTCGAGGAATACCTCTATCGCGGACCCGACTGCGTAGAAAGATTAATTTTGATTCTCAACTTTCTAGCGAAGGAAATACCCCGATTGATCAGGTCGAGTGAAGTGCCTCTTGAAATGACTCAAGAAAACGAGGCTTCCCACGCGGACTCTTCCCGCAGTGTCATTTGCAACGAACGCTTTAGCAAGAAAATGAAAACTCGCGACCACGACCACATGACGGGAGAGTCTAGGCGGGCGCTTTGCTCTCTGTGTAACCTAAACCATCGAATCAACAAACATACCGTTCCAAGTAAGTTAACGCGCTCGCGGAAGCTCGTGCGAGAATTTTAAATTGTTAGAGATAGGCAACCTTTGCTTTATTGACAGCCTCCCATTTCTTAATGCAAGCCTGGAGACGCTCGTGCAAAATCTCCACTCTAAGGGCACAGAGCTTTTTTGTTGCCTTCGGCAGTCCTTGTCCGAACACGTCGACCTCCTTGCCCGCAAAGGAGTGTTTTGATATAATTTCATTATAAGCTTTGAGAGTTACGAGGGTCAAAGCCTCCCGCCACGAGAGGCCTTTTTTAACAAGTTGACTGGGAATGGGGTGTGTGTGTGAAGAGGACTACCAACATGCACAGGTCGTTTTCGATACCTTTGGTTTGAAGGACCTTGGAGAATACAGCGACCTTTAACTAAAGACGGACTGCCTCCTACTGGCCGATGTTTTCCAAAACTTTAGACGGTGGACGCTGGAGACGTACGAAATTGAGGCTTCACATTTCGTATCGTTACCGTCACTAAGCTTGTCGTGTGCGCTGAAACAGTCGAAAGTAAGGCTGCAGCTAATTGACGATCCTGACACCTATCTCATTATAGAACAGGGTATTCGCGAAGGGATTACCCAATGCACAACCCGCCATGCTGTCGCAAATGTTCTGGGAACGGATACGTTTAACCCGCAGCACGAACCGTCTCAGATTTTGGACTCGGACGTAAACGGTCTGTATGCGGCGACAATGAGAGAAGCCCTGCCAGTGTCGGACTTTGAGTGGATGACGAAAGACAAGATTGCCTGCCTGAACATTGATGACGTTCCAGATGACGCTCCGACGGGCTACATTTTGGAGGTAGACCTCAGATATCCTCACGATTTGCACGATACTCATTCTGACGTTCCCTTGGCCCCGGTGAAGCAAAGCGTTCCTATGATTGGTTGTCCGACTATAAAAAAAGTCTCATTGACAAGTTTGAAATGCCCAAAGAGGAATGCACTAAGAAGCTGCTGCTCACACTTCACGACAAAACGAAATACGTTTTGCACTACCGGATTTTGAAACTGTACATCCAGTTAGGACTAGAGGTCACCAAAATTCACCGAGTCCTCAAATTCTCTCAGCGAGAGTTCTTGAAGGAGTTTATTGATTTTAACCACCAGCTGAGACAGCAAGCAACCAACTCCTTCCGGAAGAATCTTTCCAAACTGTTCATGAACAGCATAAATGGCAAGACGATCGAGAATGCACGTAAACATGGACACATTAAACTGCGCGTTAAAGAGGACGACATACTGAAAATGCTTCAGAAGCCGAACTTACGCAGTTTCGAGCACTTAGCTCGCAGGTTGCAATTTTCCAGTTCGCTCCGAAAGTGATCAAACTCAAGCAACCACTCTACGCAGGGTTCTCGATTCTGGAGATATCAAAAATAGTAATGTACGACTTCTTTCATAATCAACTTCGTCGTGCGATCCCCTCAGCGAGGGCTCTTTACTGCGACACGGATTCCCTCTTCCTACACCTTCACGGATCAGACGTAGACGACAAACTGCTCCAACTCTGAGACGCATGCTTGGACACATCTGGATATCCAGAGAGTCACAAGCTCTTTTCAACCGAAAACAAAATGAGGCTCGGTGTGTTAAAAAATGAATATCCCACTACTCACTTAGTGGCTTTTTGTTGCTTAAAACCAAAGCTATACAGCTTCAAAACAAGCAGCAACACGTGTTGCGTAAGAGCCAAGGGAGTAAAGAAATTCGAGTCTCGCAAGTTCACCTACGAGCTGTACAAGCACGCTCTAGAGACGAACACTTTGCTCAGAGTGACGCAGCATTTGATTGCTCGAAAACTTAACGAGAACAAAAGCATCGCGGTCGAAAAGATTGCTCTGAATCCGTTCGATAACAAGCGATACATTTGCGGCGACGGGATTACGACGTTTCCTTTTGGCCACAAGAGCGTTTTAGGAAGCGAGCGACCTGCCTCCTCATTACACGCCTTGTAAATATTTTGGACTGTGTCGCAATTGCTGGCGTTTCCCCCCGGTGTGTCTTGAAACATCTTGTGTACATGTTTGTATATTCCGCTAGTGTACGAAAGCCCGACCCTATCTCTCTTCTCATCTCACGCCCTGACCTTGTCAACATTTTTTGGGGGATTGTATCGCGCGCGTTGTTCTGTTATTCCCCTTTTTTTTGCCTCGGATGTGTCTTGATACTGCTTGTGTTGTACATTTTTGTGAAAATTGTTTCCAGTGGTTTCTTTGTCGCGTAGAGTGATTTTAAAAGCCGTATCTGTATTTATAAGTGTGCGTGTTCTAAGAGCGAATGATAATAAAAAACATGAAACATCATATCTGTCTCGTCTTTAGCGCGTATGGATGCGACCAAGCTCCAGTAAATCTCCCACACACGCTCCGTTCAGCAGCTGCAGATGACGAAAAAATTATCGAGAGATGACGTGAGCGCGACAAAGTTGACGCCATCTACCAAGCTGGCGCTAAAATTAGCGAGAGATGTCGCGTGATAATGCTAAAAGTTCATGCCAGCAAAAGGATTCAGGTGCGTGCCATATACAAACAGATTCGGCAACTCACACGCTTGCGCGCACGCGAAAATGCGCATAGGCACACCTTAGGAAGACGCGCAATTCAACTTTTCAGCAACAGATGGCGCAAGGTCAGACCCCACGACGCAAGATGTCACTCATGCCCTAAGAAAAGACGCTTATACTTCGTTTCACCTGAGGTGCGAGCGCTGACGATGTTATGAGCCGAAGGGCCAATCAAGCAGCACAAAAAGCGCAACGTCATGGCGTGCTCTCTGCGCTTGATAGGACTAGCTGGTGGAGGAGCACGCACCGAGAGACGGCGAATACCAGCTGGTCCTATCAACTGCAGAGAGCACGTCATGACTTTGTGCCTCTTTCGCTGTTTGATTGGCCCTTCGGCTCATAACATCGGCCGCGCTCGGACCTAAGCTGAAACGAAGTGTAGCAACCAGAGCCGTATATTAGGAGAGTTTGGACAATAGGCGGAGCAAAGGCCGCCGCCAGCGCCGAATATTCCCCCCACGCTTAGAGCGTAAACTAAATTTGTGACACAGCGTCGACCAATCAGGAGACCTCTACTCCATCTCACAAATGTCGACAGTGAAGACAAAGGCACAGGCGCGTGAGCCTAGCTCAGCGAAACGCTATTGTTTGAACGAGACCTCGTGCATAGGAGGCACTTTCCAAAGCCACGCGCTCGTGCCCATGCCTTTGTCTGCACTGCTAGAACAGCGACCTGAGACTGGCTGAAAGAAAGCAGTGCAAAAGGTGGGGTGCGCGAGCGTCTTGAGACGCGGAGTTCCGCTCGGCACGGCTCAAATTATACTTCGTTTCACTTTACCTGCGAGCGAAGCCAAAGCTAGAAGCGCGAGACCAGCGCTTTTTGCATTTCTCCCCAGCTCGCGCGCTCGAGCAAAGCCTGAACGCACGGAGCTTCCGTGCTCGCGCTTCCAGTTTTGCCTTCGCTCGCACATAAGGTGAAACGAAGTATAGTCGTGGCACAAATTTAGAGCACGCGACCGCCGCTAGGGGCTGTTTCGCGGCCTGTGGTTGGCCCGAGATGCTCGCCTATTCAAACCAATGTATGGCCAAACTCTCTCAATAAACGGCTCTGGTAGCAACAAAAGACACGCGCCATCTATGAGCCGAGGTGTCAACTGCGCAGCGATTCAAATATCAGGTGACGTTGGTCACATGACCCACCGAGAAAACACGCGAAAATGCATTTCTCGTCACTAATCTCACGGCGACATATCTGTGTCGTCATCGTGACAGTGCATTTTCCCGCCTGAGAGATGACTCAATAATCCTGAACTCTTCCGTCATCCCTGTAGCGCCCTCCGGTGAATGACTCAGCAATTCCGTTACAAAATCCAAGCGTTGCGACAGCTCTAACACGTGATCTGAATTGCGCGCCCGACGTACGAAATAATATGACGAATTAAGTCGTCCAAGAAGCATTGTGCTCGTAGCTGATTCCAATTTCGAACACCAGCGCGTGCGGACGCGGAATCATGAGCTCCAGCGGAGCGGTTTTTGCGGCCCGGCTGGGCCGCGGTGCCAGGGAAGACGCAGCGTCTACTGACTACCCGACTATTCTGCCACCCCTGCCGACTGGGTCTGCGGTGTTAAACACCGTGTTTTTGCATGCTGACGTTCGTGGCCGCCCGTACCGAGTCGAGGACTTCCGGGACACCCTGCAGCGTCTGGAAATGCTCCCCGAAGTCACCGCTTTGGGGGCATACCAGATGAACCACGTCTGGGCTGTGACTTTCAAGTCACCCGAGGGAAAGCGGAAGGCCCTTGCCACCGGCGACCTCGTTGTTAAGGGGCGGCGATGCCTCGTCATCGATCCAGGAAACCGAGACATCCGCCTCAAGCTTCACTGGATGCTGTACCATGTTCCTGATGACGAGGTGAAGGCGGCGTTGGCACCGTACGGCACTGTAATCGAGGTGGGCACCGAGAAGTGGCGGGTGCAAGGCATTGCGGGCTGCGCGTCAATGACGCGAACGGCTGTCATTCGGCTCAAGCCTGGGCTTACACTGGACGACCTGCCGCATCAGTTGCGCATCGCCGGAGGGCTGGCGCTCGTTGTAGCGCCGGGCAGGGCGCCGCTCTGCCTGCGCTGCCAGCGAACCGGCCACATCCGCCGTGACTGCCGTGTGCCCAAGTGTGAGTCGTGCCACCGTTTCGGCCACGACGCTGACCAATGTGTGAGGACTTATGCAGCGGCCGCAGGTGCCCGAAGCGGCGAGACAAACGCCGAGCACGTCATGGATGAGACAGACACGGAAGAAGTCGCCGCGAGTGCCGCTACCGCTGCCAAAGACAATGAGGAGAGAGCTAAGGAAGGCACCGACCGACGAGCGCCTGCAGAGTTGCCGAAAATGACGGAGGCCACGCCAGTTGCCGTGGCCGAGACGAGCTTCGATCAGACAACACCATGCAACGCTGCATGGTGTTGTCTGATCAAGGAGGAGGAAGAGGCGAGAGTCGTCGAGCCAACGACGTCTACTGAGGCGCAGCTAAGCGCCGACGTGGATATGGCTGACACTGGGGCTTTGGCCACGAAACGACCACGGGAACTCGATTCGGATTCGGACTCGGACGCGGTTAAGGTTGGCTATGACTCGAACCCGGAGGAGCTGCCTGTGAAGACGGCTTGGAAGACGGCGACCACGAGGCGGAGAAAGCCTCGACCCGTACCAATTTGTGTTTCCGAACCCAAAGGACTGGACAAGCCGACCGGCTGACGCGGTTATGAGCCGGTACTTGGTGCGGTTCTCTAGACAAGGTGAGCCCCTGACATGCGAGGGCGTCTATTTATGTCGGAAACCTGAAACTGTCGACACTTAACGTTCGAGGCTTCGCCTCGCGTCGCAAGCAATATCAGGTTAAGAGGCTCCTAATCGACAGAAGTATCGATGTCCTCGCAATTCAGGAGACCAAAGTTGGAAGTGACGAAGAGACCGCATGCTTACTGGCTTCTTTCTTGCACTCTTTTGAAGTGTGCGTGTCGCGGGCAAATGGTATGTCCGGGGGTTGTATGTTGTTTTTACGAAAATCTTTGAACGCACAAGTCCAATCAGTAATAGTCGACAATGTTGGTCGACTCGTCATTTGCGACTGTAGTATTTCTAATGTTGAATATCGTTTCATAAATGTATACGCCCCAAACGACAATAACGAAAGGAAAGTGTTTTTTCAGAGCATTGACCAATATTTAGATTCTCAACGTAAAGTTGTCTTGTTAGGTGATTTTAACTGCGTTTGTGGCACACGGGACCGATCCAAAATTACGAGACAAAGCGACAGTAGTGCAATTATTTTAAACGAGTTGATTACGGAATACAGTTTGCAGGATGTCGCGACGTACCAAAGAACCAGCGATTGTTTATGGTACACACATTATCAGTCCTCGAGTCATGCCCGTCTTGATAGAGCTTATGTGTCAATTCAACTTTTAACCGGATACGAAGACTATAATGTACTGCCGGTATTTTTTTCTGATCATGCACTTGCTTCTTTCATTGTTGGTGGTTTCAAAGAAAAAACCCAGTTTCGTTGGGACCAGTGGAAAATGAATAATAACCTTCTTAAGGATGAAGTTTTTACTGAGACAGTCGATAAATTATTAAGTAAAATGCACCACGTAGGTGCGAGTGCCTGCGAAAAGTGGGAATGGTTTAAGCGCGAGGTTAAATTTAGTGCAATAGAACGGTCTAGCACGCTTGCTTAGTGGAAAAAAACCGAAGAAAAGTTGCTCCTTGATGACCTTCACCGACTATGCAGACTCGAAAATGAAAACCCAGGCATGCTTTCAGAACAGATTAAGACAGTAAAAAGTAAAATTGCGGATTTAGAGGTGGAAAAGTATAAAGGAGCCATCGTGCGGGCCCGAGCCGCTAAATACATTCTAGGGGAGCAGCCCACCAAACGGGCATTAAGTGCCGAAGCTAAGCATGTAAAGGAAAAAAAACATAGCCGAAATAGAATACGAAGGCTTACCAAGTAGTCAACCGGAGATTATAGAAAAAGCATTTATTGAATACTATAGTAATCTCTTCCAGCGACAGAAGCACGGCAGCGACGCACAATTTGAAAAATACCTAGTAGTGATGCCTCATCTCGAAGAAGAGATAACAGAAAAATTAGAAGACCCGATAAGCGTCGCAGAGATCGAGAAGGCGATTGAAGAACTGGCAACAAAAAAGCTCCGGGTCCTGACGGATTAACTGCGGCATTTTACAAAAAATTTAAACATGATATTGCTGCTCGTCTGCATGACGTAATAACCGAGTCGAATGAGGCAGAAAAGTTACCGCCTTCCTTTCTAAATACCCATACTGTCCTTATTCCTAAAGTGGATGATGCACACACATTA
Organism: Ixodes persulcatus; assembly: GCA_013358835.2. Lineage (NCBI taxonomy): Eukaryota > Metazoa > Arthropoda > Arachnida > Ixodida > Ixodidae > Ixodes > Ixodes persulcatus. The sequence goes on along the minus strand of JABSTQ010010328.1, from coordinate 64,233 downwards.
AGAAATGTTAAGAACTACAGACCCATTGCTTTAGGCAACGTCGACTTTAAAGTATTAATGAAAGTTCTCGCCCGACGACTACAGAATGTTATTTGCGACATAGTAGGGGATCACCAGACCTGTAGTATCCGAGGTAGATCCATTTTAACGAACGTGCACATTGCGAGAAGTGTATTAGAGTTGTGCGATGCTGAACTTGATCAGGTTGCCATCCTCCAGATTGATCTGGAGAAAGCGTTTGACCGAGTGCAACATACCGTCCTATATAAAGTTTTAGATCATGTACGAGTGGGAAAAGTTATAAGAAAGTTTGTACAAATGGCATATACGGGATGTACAACGCAGATTATAATTAACGGGAAAGCAACGTCGAGAATTTCTGTGAACTCGTCAGTTAAACAAGGTTGCCCGCTCTCACCTTTGTTATTTAGTATTTATTTAGAGCCCTTTTGCCGAACTATAATAAATGATACGAGTATTAGAGGGTTTTCGTTACAAAATATAGAGGTCAAACTCCAGTCCTATGCCAATGATGTCGCTATTTTTCGTAGAGATAAAGATAGCATCACAGCAGCAGTCAGTGAAGTGAAGGCCTACTGCGAGCTTACGGGTTCAGCTGTCAATTGGCAAAAGTGCAGCGGCTTATGGCATGGAACATGGGCCACAAAGCCCGACGTTTTTGAAAATATAAATTTTACGTCGACACCTCCAAAGTACTTGGGCGTTCCTCTACAACATTATAAGAGACCGAACATATACTGGGCATCAGTAGTGCAGAAAACGCGCGAGGCAGCTGGCAAATGGAAAGGATGGGATATGTCCATTTTTACGCGAGCTACCGTTTGTAATATTTTTCTAATCGCAAAATTTTGGTATGTGCTTCAAGTGCTGGCGTGTGCTAGAGTGAATATTCAGAAATTACATCGTGTTTTTGCCGTTTTCATCTGGAGATCGGGATGGGAGAGAATGCGTCGCGACAATTTGTTTCGTCGCGTTAGTAAGGGAGGGCTATCGTTATCTCACGTGTTCGTTAGGCAGACTGTATCCCGTTTTATGTTTCTTAGAGAACAAACCAACCCTTTTCTTCGGACGGTAATTCAAATGACACTAGCAGATGAAATCCCTTTCTTTGTTGTTTCTTCATGTAGACCCGAGCAGAGGAAACTCAGCAGTTTTCTTCGAGAAGTGGTTGAAGCGTGTCGTTTTTTGTCGGTACGTTTTTCTCTTCAATACTTGTCGACGGTTACACGCAAGCGCTTAACACGTGACCTTATTGAAAGTGTTTTTTCCTGAACCGTTGTATCGTTCCATGTTTCATGCAGTCCCAGAGCGTAATGTGCTATCTAGAGTTAAAAAGATGACCATTGCCCCTTCTATTAAAACATTTTTTTTCCAGTTACACACCAATACACTCCCTGTCAAAACTTGGCTTGAGGGGAAAAAAATTTACGTACCGTGGGGCGTTGATTGTTTTTTGTGCAAAACGCCTGAAACTGTCGAACATGTTTTTCTCGACTGCTGGGACGCTTTCCTTTTCTGGGACGTCCTCCAGCGAACTATTAAAAAAGACTTGCCTTTAACCCCATACGGCATTAGGTTTCCTTCTGTGGAGAAACAAGTTGAGATCCCTCTCGATCTACTTATGCTCCTGGGCCTGCATGCCATATGGAGAAGTAGAATGGCAGTGAGGCATGCCGACGTTGATGCCCGACCAGTACGCATGTATTTCATAGAATCTATCTGCAGACTAAAATCTGTATACGCCACTTTGGTTTGTGCGCCTGATTGGGTGTCAATTCTAGACATACTTGAGACCTTGAAAGAATTTTAAATTTTTCGACCGCGCATAAGTGATCTTCATGAAGTGAATTTAACAGTGTGATCCTTTTGTATTGCACATGTTCAAACCGGCAATAAAAAAAAAAAAAAACAAATGTGCTCGTAGCTCAGACGGTAGAGTGTTGGGATTCTGAGCAGAAGGTATCGAGGTCGATTCCCAGTCGGCCGCGAAGCCTTTTTTATCGAATAAAAGGGGCATTTACCGCGCAGCGATTCAAATTCAAAACACGTGACCGTCATGTGACCAGAGCCGTTTATTGAGAGAGTTTGGCCATACATTGGTTTGAATAGGCGAGCATCTCGGGCCAACCACAGGCCGCGAAACAGAACCTAGCGGTGGTCGCGTGCTCTAAATCTGTGCCACGACTATACTTCGTTTCACCTTACGTGCGAGCGAAGGCAAAACTGGAAGCGCGAGCACGGAAGCTCCGTGCGTTCAGGCTTTGCTCGAGCGCGCGAGCTGGGGAGAAATGCAAAAAGCGCTGGTCTCGCGCTTCTAGCTTTGGCTTCGCTCGCAGGTAAAGTGAAACGAAGTATAATTTGAGCCGTGCCGAGCGGAACTCCGCGTCTCAAGACGCTCGCGCACCCCACCCTTTGCACTGCTTTCTTTCAGCCAGTCTCAGGACGCTGTTCTAGCAGTGCAGACAAAGGCATGGGCACGAGCGCGTGGCTTTGGAAAGTGCCTCCTATGCACGAGGTCTCGTACAAACAATAGCGTTTCGCTGAGCTAGGCTCACGCGCCTGTGCCTTTGTCTTCACTGTCGACATTTGTGAGATGGAGTAGAGGTCTCCTGATTGGTCGACGCTTTGTCACAAATTTAGTTTACGCTCTAAGCGTGGGGGGAATATTCGGCGCTGGCGGCGGCCTTTGCTCCGCCTATTGTCCAAACTCTCCTAATATACGGCTCTGCATGTGACTGGAGCGCAGCGCCCTCTGTTGGATGCAGCACGAACCCTGGTGACATCACGCATAGAGTTATTACAATACACGCTAGAGGCTCAGCTGGCGCTAGTGTCTACGAGACTTCCGGTTGCAAATTGAAGCAGACAGCATGCAGTCTACTTTTCCAGTCTTCCTGTGTATTGCTACGGGAAAAAGCGCGTGAATTTTGCCTCTTCGCCGGAAAATAACATGAATAACTTTTGTTATTTCGGTTGTAGCGGATAGTATGTACCTTTATTAATATTTTGGAAGTGTAATTGCTTGAGTTACAGCATTTTTTCTTTACCGCTGAACGATGTTAAACTTCGCTATATTTCAGGCCCAAACCTCTGTTCCATGGCAGGTATATAGAAACGAGCGACGATTCTAAGCAAAATAACGATCGAAAGGAATGTAGAGCGTGTTCAAAGTTCGCCAGCATTCCGCTGGTGCTGATATGTTGCTAATATGCCCGTTCTGTCACTATATGAAAATGACCCCGTCGTGCATCTTTACGAGTGGCTAAAAAAACGTTCTAAACGTAAAGGATAAAGTACGTGAACTACTAAAGGTGTGTTTTTTTATTATTTCCTTTGTCGGGCAGTTTTTATCGGGCACCTGTTCCCTAGCTGGCTTCTCCCTATTTGCAAAGATTTGGAGCGTGCGGGTGATGATTTGAACCCAGCACAATTAAGCATCTTCGCACATATTCATGAGCAGAAAGAATAAAGCAGTAGTTATTTATTGCAAATCGGACTATATTACGTGACTTTCAATTAATTTTGATCGTCTGCAAGCACAAGGTGTTACTTATCCAGTGTTACTTCGTAGTTCCTGCCGTCTCTTGGCTTTCCACATGCCCTTCGTTCGTTTGGCACGTATATCACCCACGCTGGAAAGCGTCGACGCCGTGTTCGCGCTAACAGTGTCCGACAGTGCACATAAATGCATGTACGAAGCGGTTTTAGCATCGTTTTTCATGTCAAGATTTTAAAATAAAAACGCCGTAACTGACCAATTATTTCGTCTGCGTGACTGGGAAATGTTCCAAAGTGCCTAGTACGTACGAATTATTTGTGATATTTGCTCTTATAATAGAGCGCAGAGAGGAAATGCACTCGCTTTTTTCCATAGAAATGCATTACCGGAAGTCAATTTCCGACTGCTTGCTGTCTGCTTCAACTTGCAACAGCACACTAGCGCCAGTTGAACCTCTAGCGTACATTATAATAACTCTATGACATCTCGTGAGCGCCCTCTTTCGGATGCAGCACAAACCCTGTGCGACATCACGTGAGCGCCTTCTGTCGGACGCAGCTCAAGCCCTGTGACATCACACGTGAGACGCCCTGAGTGCCGCAATTCAAGTTCTATAGCGCCCTGTGACCCTGCGATATCACGTGGTTGTTATCAAATGATGACCGCAGCTGTCAACACCTGGTCAACCACACTTGTGGTTTGAGGTTTGAGGTACGTGACCTCACGTAACGCCTACCTGGGGGGGCGGGACCCGGGCGAGCTCCGATTGGTCACTGGCCACGGCCAATGCCCTGTCATTGGTCCCTGTGATGGGAGAGAGGGAAGAGGCCCCGCCCTCCGGTTCTGTGATTGGTTGATACCCGATTGAGCCGGAAGTAAACAAGGGGGCTGGCCCCGCCCCCTTGTTGATTTCCGGCTCAATCGTGTATCAACTAATACTACCGACTGCGAAAAAGGACAAGGCACATTCATTCCGATCTGTTGGAACGGTGCAGTTTGGCAGTTGAATTTGTTGCAGGGAACCTGCCGTGTTCGTCGGCGGGTTTTTGCGTCCCTGGCACTCTGGAATGATCGTGTGTAGTGGTAAACTGTTTTGGAAAGCTTGAGTCAGTATTACTTTTCACAAATACGGGCAGTGTCCGGCTGCAATAAAGGTGTCCGGACGTTCGGTTGTCGTGGCATGCTTGAGCAGTCTCCTCTCGAAGTGCGGTTGGAATTACCAGCAGCCACGTCGAGTTGTTGTACCCGAAGTTTTCTTTGTAGAGTACAGCTTGCCGAATGGCGAGGGCCAGGCGGGCTCGTGAAAAAACACGTAGGATAGCACTTTCTCGCTCTTCCAGGTGCTCTTTTAGTGCGCGGAGCTCAGGATCATCTCGTTGACGGCGTGCCGTGTTGTTGGTGTTCGGTGCGCCTAGAAAGCACTTTTCGTCATGGTCGTCGCTGTTGCCAGAAATTTTCTCGACGTTAGATTTAGACAAGCAGTCGGCGTCGCTGTGCATGCGACCTGACTTGTAGAACCCAGTCATTTTGAACTCTTGTAGTCTGTGACTTCACGGAGTGAGGCGCTCTTGAAAGTCCTGGAGGTTCGCAAGCCAGCAGACCGAGCGGCGGTCCTCAACTACGCGAAACGGCTCCCGTACAAGTACGGGCGAAACTTCGTGACTGCCCACACAACCACGAGACATCATTTTTAGTCGTGCAGTCATTTTCTATGCCTTGGAAAGTGTCCAACACGCGTAGGCGATGACTCACTCGGGGCATTCTCGCACTTTTACCATTACCGTACCATGTCATGCGTTACTTTGATGATGACCAGCGTTGGCCAACAGTGCTTGTTTGATGTCAGTTGCCAAGGTCAGAATACCTTCGACGGTCGTCGAAGTGCTGCAAACAAGTGCGCCGAGCATTTCGCTCGTCACGCCTTATATGAGAAAGCGCAACATTTTCTCTTCGTTGGCTTGCGGGTAGGTGCGTGTAAATATATTAATAACACTTTCAACGTAGCTGGTTACTCTTTCGTTGCGGGCCTAGCTGAATCTGTATTTGAAGCTGATCCTCCACCCGCTACCGTTGGTGTTGTATCGTGAAGGTCCGCTTTAACTCAGGCACGCAGATGTCCCACGACGTAAGCGAAGCCTCGTGGTTTTCGAACTAGTTCTGCAGGTACTGTTCACAAGTCCATCCGTGGTTCTCGAACTATTTCTGCATGTACTGTTCAGAAGTCCATCTGTTGTTGAGTGCCACGCGCTTTTAGTGTTGGATCCAGTCCTCGACGTCCTCGTGGATCTCGGCATGGGAGCGCATCGGCGCACGGGAAGGTAGGACATGGAAGGGGCGTCCGTTTTTTTTGGGGGCATCTTTGTCGTCTTGGTCTTCGGCTTTTTAGATGGAGAAACAAAATTTAAGGTGCTGTTCTTGGATGTGGAGAGTGGCTCGGGTTTCGGGTTCATTGACGGAAATTTGCTTTCCGAGAGTTGAAAAAGATGAAGCCCGACAGATCCTCGGAGGGGTACGTTTCAGGGGCATGAAATGGGGTACCCCGCACCTACACGAAAATGTCACGAATGACAATTTATAAGGCGACGAATTGCCGGAAAAAAAAAATAATTGTATAAATGGGCGAAATTGTGCCTAAGCAAAAGAAAAGAAGGATAGCGTCGCAGGCGTTGATGGCGGCGCAGCAACAGGATCAAGCATTGTGCCGAGATGCACTTATACGGGGTGGCGCAGCTTCTTTTAAGCCTTCACAGGGAGCTAAGAATATTCTCCTTTGCTCGTCCTAAAAATACACATTTCGATCATGAATAAGCTACACGGCTTTCCACCGTTATAAAAACTTCTGTTTACATAAAGAAAGAAAAGAAAACGGCAAGCGGGGGCGGAATTCAAACTCCGGCCACCAGTGTGGGTGCCAAGCTCGCTGCCTACTTGGCTAGCCACGCACGTGGCAATATTCCGATGTATGAACCGAATTTTCCTCTCGGAATTTGAGGTATTAATATTCAAGATTGAACTTAGTGCACCCGCCGTCAAACAATACATAAACGATTCCTCACACAAAACCTGAAAGGGATCTTCTCAGAGAAGAAAAGCACATTAGACTGTTCAAAATGGAAGATTGGGCGTATTAGTAATACATGATGATTAATACGTACAACTCAAAAAGATGTGAAAGAAGGGCGATTGTCCGTCTTCGATTTTCTGATCCGTGTGTTTCCGCTATACGTTTTAATCAGAAAATTAAACAATCATGTCTAAACACCCTCAGGTCGGTCGTCCCTTGAGATATAGGACCATTGTTTTACGATTCAGAAAAGAAATTTAGCCAGTTCTGTACGACTGCTAGCCTGGAGTCTTTAACACGCATCACGCAGTAGGAGGATATTCCAGATGACAAGTGCTCTATAAGTGTCTTAGGGTAACACTTACAAGGCATCTGAATAGTGTGTGCCTATATATGAGATTAAATTGCTATGTGTCTGCTGCAGCAAACAATTCAAATAGCATATTCTAGCACAACCATGTATTGCAGGACGAGGCTCAGCTGAAGAAGAAGGTGGCCAATCTAGACCAGGGCGTAAAACAGCACAAGGGGAAAGTCGAGAACTTGCCTATGCGGAACGGTGTACTTACCCGCGAAAAGAAAACTACCACTCAAGACCTACATACAATCTTTACACAAGATCATATATATTCTGTAGGAAGGAAACCTAACTGTGGTAGCCCATCGTGACTTGCTACGATAACAAAGGCACTGCAGCTGAACTTCGCCTGTGGGTCAATCGGCTTACAATCTTCTTCTGGCACAAAAAGATGCTCTGCCGCTAGAGCGCACCAGCGAAGTCCCATTCAAGGTATCCAGTTGTAACCTGTAGTCGTCTTTGAATGTTTGACCTCATGAAATTCAAGGAGAGGAGTGAAGCACAGAGAACATGCAAGCGCTGACTCGAAAAATATATTTATCAGAGGAAGTACAAAACGACGTCCAGACATAAAAAAGAAGAAAAAAAATACGACGCGCAGTATATTCATGTTACGAATAACTAAACTATAAGATGATATTAAGGAAACTAAAAGAAACTATAAAGACGCACGTGTACGTCAGATCGCAGCTAGCTTGCTTGTTGACTAAGGTAGCTAAAAGCATAAAAAGCAGCAGGATTGAACCTAGAGAAATTCTTTATCGCAAAAACACATAAGAATGCGTACCCATTTAGTGCTATAGTCACTTAACGTGGCACGTGGCAGCGCAAGGTTGATGCTTTTCTTCAAATGCACCTATCAACTTTACGCCTTGCTGATCCTTTCTATGGTGCGTAATTCTGATGCGTTGGTCGAGTATTTGAAGTTCTGACAATTACAGTGACCATACCGTCATAAGAGTAGACGTCCTGGTTATTTTCTACTCTCTTCAATAATATACTTTGCTCACCTCAGCCCAATTTTGTATTCAGAATGACGGCGAACTATCTTTCCGAAATGCAAGTGGTTTGTCAATAAAGTATCTTGAGATCTTAAAGTTTTATTTGGATTTTATGTTCACTTACTGTAGAAACGGCCTTCATATACGAATGTTTGGGGTCTGCATTGGCAAAACAAAATCTGCCCTCAGTAATTATTTTTGTCAAAGGTAGATGAGGCAAAGACTGTGTTAGTATCCTTCACGTAAAAAAAAAAGGTTTTCCGCTTTGTTGATGATTTTCTACTTGTATACTCTAAAAACACAGAAGACAATTTTGCCTACCACACGTTGGATATGTGTGACAAGTGCGGGTTCTGTCTCAAAAAAAAACATAAGGACGCATCCTTACAAATTTTAGATATCTCGCTGTCTCTTCATAAAATTCACCTCTGCAAGTCTTTCTCGTTGCACTGGTAAAAAGGTATCCTACGTCATCACATTTCAAAGTTGTAAAAAGGTTTATAGCTGTGCCCACCCTACTGCCGGCGCTGGTGATTTGTTGTTCCCAACTGCCGTTATTCCGTCCCTAAAGAGGTGCAGGAAGGAGTAGGTGGCAGGCACTTGGAAAGCTGACCCAGATGCCCATCACAATAAAGAGCGCATTGAATTTACATGTCTAGCTACCTCGCAGCATCAATCATAAAAAATTCAACGCCGTGTTCAGCTTTCAGAAACGCTAATGTAGACCCAGAAAACACTGTCAAAATGGTAAGTTTCACACTATCCTGGGGTTTCAAGGAGGGTCTCTTGACAGTTCCCAGCAAGAATCTTGTTTTCCTTTACCACGTCTCCGAGAAAGTCTTCCGCCGGAAGAAGGAGGCTATTCACAAACACACGGGTTGCAACAACAATCTCGACGCAAAAATCACAAAAGCAGATGCAGATGTTTTCTTCCCGCACTCTTGTTCAACCAACAGCAGTTTGATTCGAATTTTTCTCGTGATGCGCATGCCAATTTTCTTAAGGAGGTGAGCAGGAACCAGCATCTAAAACGAAACAATGCCTAGTAGGCAACGAATTTTGCGAATGCGTCGACTGCCAGAATGTAGATTAGTTTGCGTTTGTGCCTTTACGGTACGATGTAGATGTGGATGTTTTAATGCGATAGCATTATTATGATATTCGTCATAGAAGTGTGTCTATAATCTAGGCATCTGGCCTCCAATGCAGTAGGCAGAGAGAGAGGGGAGTTTCTGGTTCCCCGCTAAATTTAGCGGGAAAATTATGTCACGCTACCTATGCACCGATTCAAGTTCCCCGCTTAATTTAGCGGAAAACTTTACATCGCGTCATCGATGCACCAATTCACTTTCTCTGCTAAATTTGGAGGGAGACTTGTCAGTACGACCTATGCACCAATTCAGTCTCCCCGCTAAAGTTTGGGGGAAAATTAATGTCACATATTTTATGCACCAATTCAGGTTCCCCGCTAAATATAGCTGAACAATTGACGTCACGTGACGCATGCACCAGTTCAGTTTCCCGCGAAGTTTCTCGGAAAATTCACGTCACCTGACCTGACGTCAAGGGACCTACAGAAAAATTCATTTTCCCCGCTGAATTTAATGGAAACTTTACTTCATATGACTTATGCACCAAATCAGGTTCCCCGCTAAATTTAGCAGAAAATTGACGTCACGTGACAGATGCTCCTGTTTAGTTTCCCCACAAAAATAGCGGATAAATGGAATGAATAAAATAAACTGTTTACTCAAAATCTCCGTCGTCGTATTCACTGTGAGCTGCTTCGTGAGTCTCATAACGAATGCTATTGCCATTCTAGACATAAACACTAGTGGTTTCTGCGGCATTTTTTTAATGGAAGAGATTATGAGCAGGTAGGTAGAACAAATCAATGAGCCTATATTTAAATCAACGTTTTTACTAGAAGATAAATATGATTACTTGCTTCATTTCCTTCTGGATTTTTTATTCTAAATTTTTTTATTATTTCTGTGAGCTACAATTTTACCTTTGAGAAGGCTGAAACGTTGGCCTGAATATGACAAGTTGCCTTATCTTTGTACCATTCTAAATGTTCAGAGTGTTTTCATTTGGCATTATATTTGCAAAATTTATTTTATTTTGACTTGTGTTTTTTTAAGTTCATGTTTTTACGTTAAAACATATGTGGTATGCATGTTTACTCGCCTGTACAACAAAATAAAGCAATAGAGAGATATCAGAGTTCAGAAGTTCCTTTGTATATGCTTGTGGCGTGCACAATAACAGTGATCAATATCTAAGTTGTGGTGGCTCTACTTTTGGTAACTTATTTTTATATTTCAGTAATAAATTATATATGGTTGAAGAACGCTGGTATTTTGCCACTGTACACCTTCCAGTGTAGTTGACGGGGCTACCCGCTATTTCAACATAGACTTGATTGCGAGTATTGGCATGTCAGTAGCTCTGCTTTCTGGTAATTGACAGGTAGGTTTAGCTGGCGCTTTCTGGATCTGTTATGCGCTTTCTAGAACATTCAGTGAATAAAACAAATATCTATCAAAATTCATGCCCATACAGCTTTTCATGAACTATTTAACCCCACAAACGTTCGAATGACCCTGGAAGACATTTTGTTTTGAATCAAGACGGCACTGTATGTACTCTTAAAAGACGCGCATTGAAAGCCCCGCGAACCGCGAGCACAAAAGTTAACAAATTTCTGCAAAAATCTGAATTTTTAAGAACCGCGGAGATTCATCGCGTGAATCAGATACCAGAGAGGTTTTCAAACACTCCACTGCAACCCAGCACGGGGCTTGATACGTTCACAAATTTTGTTGGTGAATATGTGGAGCAATTTGTCAACTTGAGGTTTTAGTTGTCGGTCACCTGTTTTCGTAACAAATCATTCCTAACGTGGCAATTTTCTATGACACGACAAGGTATACACAAAACTGACGGCAAGATATGCGTAAGACAAACTCAAACCACGCAAGAGATCGCGAATACCCGCAGACAAAAATAAAAATTCAAACTTCGCCCACAACTCGCGTACACGATCAGGCAAGAAGAGCCTTGGATGCCGGGGATACAGCATTTATATAATTTACGACACAGTGCGCGGCTTCACTTCTAAAATCATAAATGTAAAAAAAAAATCATTTTGAGCGAACTGCACGAGCACGTAACCAAATTGTGTTCTCTCATAAAATAACCTAATATGGCGGACGTTTCTCGGGAAAAAGTTCCCTAGATCAAAGTGGTTATAGCTCTGGCTAGAGGGAGCGCTGAAAGCAACGCGTTACAATTGACGACGTTACTGGTAACCTGTTAGTTTTTCAGTAACGCACGACTGTCCTCTATATAATCTAAGGTAACTAACGAATAAAGTATTTTGTTACTGAATTTCACCATTGTGTATGAGGTTACGTTCCTTGCTACGTGTTGTTTGATTAAAACTACTCACGTTAAAGTTACTGTACACGGCAATCAGGACCTCACTGGCTTATACAAGCTTCATAAAATAACGATAAAATAAATTATGCAAAATTTGTTTGTGACTGTTTCGTTATTGTCAGAGTTTTAACCGCATCTCATTCCTGACACCTTATGACACTGATATCTAAACTAACACAATACTAAGGCAAACATACAGTTTGTTACATTTAGATTGTCATAGTAACAGAATTTCTCTACATTAACGACAATGTAACAAATCTCAGCAACATGCAAGAGATCGACGTACTAAAATTACCGCGATTTTGTCACATATCTTGGTATAACGGGCGCAGCAATCAAATGGATAGACTTAAGTCGGTGTGGATAACTGCAGCGTTAGATTGCACGACTTGCGGTATTCCACAAACGTGTGTCAGTATATCTCTACCCGTTCTAACGGAGCGTCTGGAAGAACCAAAAAACAAATTAAATAAACAAATAAAATCGATCTTGCGCTTTACGTGCCCTATCAATATATAAGAATTCATTATTGTAGCTTTTTGTTGCTGTCATTTTTATTCGCTCATTTCTTTACTTCAATGAAATTATGTTAGTTCAGCGTCCACAAATAACGTGAAAAATCGCATTAAAGCCTAGCCTGAACGCGACCACAGAATCTTCTATTGTTTTCGTCAAATGAGCTGCCCAAACCTAAGAGATACAGCATCACAAGTGCATTAGGTTTCTCACCACTGACACTTCGTATTCGTTAGAAGCTCTGACGTAGACACTTGGCCCTGTGTTGAAGCATTTATCTCCAAGATCTCGAAAGTCGAAGTCGGTTCGGATTATCACTGCATCAATCGGTGCACTCCTGTTGAGAGGAACAGAGAAGAATGGTAAGATGTACAGGGTAATTCTGTGCAAGCGCGTCTGCTTGACTTCCTTAGAGAACAAACTAACCAAGTTTTTCTGGCTATGGTTCAGACTTGGCGGCCAGACGACCTCCCCTTTTTCGTAGTTTCATCTTGTTTCAATGAACAAGGTAGAATTAGCTGTTTTCATCGAGAAGTGGTTCATGCGTGTCGTTTTCTGTCCGCGCGTTTTACTCTGGAATTCTTGGCGGGTGTCACGCGTAAGCGATTAACGCGAAATATCAATGATACCCTCTTCCCAGCGCCGATGTAGTGTTCTATGTTTAAGGCAGGCCTAGGGCACGATGTTTTAAGTAGTGTTAAAAAAAAAGATCACTGCCCCCTTCTATAGATATATTTCTCCTTAAGTTACACACTACCACTCCTCCCGTAAAACGTGGCTTGAGCAGAGAAAGATTTTTCTTTTATGGGGTACTAATTGCTTTCTTTATGTACATTGCGACCTGGCATACTTACTACTTTACTTGAAGTGCATAAGCTTTCCTTTTCTTTGTACTTTACTTCAAAAGCCTTTTAGATATACTTTACCCAACACTGGAGTCACGAGTCGTGACCATAAACAGATGAAATCAGAAACCACTTTAGTGCCCCTTAAAGAGTGAAGTGCGCGAAACGTTAGAGAAACACACGGGAGCGCAGAAAATAATAACACAAGCATGATCATGCTCATAAAGACTCTTAAGCAGCAAGTGTGTTGCATGCCAAGGAAGAAGAGAAGGGCGTCTGAACGGCACCACCTACGGAAGATTCACTTCCATTTCTGATTGACGCCTTGAGACGGCGCAGCATGAAAGAAAAGGCCGCGAAGCAAGCGACTGCGACATCGAATGGCGCGCCAATGAGTTCTCATCTGTGGCCTATCAACCAGCGACCTCAAATAGCTAAGTCAACATATATTAGACAAAAAAGATAGCTCAGTGGACAATGCGCTTAGTTCATAATCACAAGGCGGCGATTTCAAATCTTTACCAGGAGTGAAGTCTTTTATATAACGTTCTATGGATGTGGTGTTTTTTTTTTTCGATTTCGGTTGTAGTAAATTGTCACTGCCGGCTGTTACAGTGAACGTTCTTGAATCTAGCAGTTGACAAGCTCCGCAGAAGAGCGGCGCTGGAAAACGACTCTTCTTTGCGTTGGAACGCGAGCAGATAAGGGCAGATGGCGTTCCGAGAGCCACCGGATTTAAAACCTCCACCGGCAACGAAGAAGGACAGTTTTCGAACGACGCTCATTTTGCGTCATGTATCGCGCGAAACATATGCTTACCGCAAAAACCACAGTAAGAGCACTTTTAACCTCACGTAATGTGCATTCAGCGTTCCACCGGGATTTGCCGCGTTCGTCCATAGGGCGGGTGGAAAGTGTAGCAAGCGCTTTTAACCTTGACGCTCCAGGAAAAGGCGTCAGGCTTTTTTGAAGCTCGGCAACTGTCCTAGATCTAAGAACGTTGGTAACAGCTGCGTATAGGCTTTAATACTGTATGAGCTGTGTAGACAACCGGCTAGTGTCGCGACATAGCCTCTAGTCTATAGGCTATAACACTGCAAGGATCGGCTCTTGCAGTGTTACTACATATACAGCTGCAACAGCCGGCTGTTAAGCCTTTACACTTACAGCCGATACAGTTGTTAGTGTATATACAGTGTTAGTTGAAACAGTTGCAGCCTATACAGATTTTACAGCCTATATATTGTTAGTCTATACAGTTACAGTCTACCCAACCTACATGTTATAGCCTACACAGCTGCGGCTAATACAAACTATACAGCTCTAACAGCCAACTGCTACAGCCTATACAGCCTATACAGATCTAACAGCCGGCTGTTACAGCCAAAGGTTAAAGTCAAAGGTTGCATAACTACATGGAAATTGGCTCATAACACACATTCTGCGTTAAAAGCAAAGGAATTCATTGAGAAAGCTTTATATGCGTTCCCGAGTCAAGGCTCACTTAAGGAGGTCTTTCAAGTAGTCGTGCACAATGCCCGTGCGTGGGGCGTAGAGTGCAATTCCGAGGACGAGATACCCAGTTCTGTCACCTGCTCCAGCTCTGTGCTCTTCCTGAAGAAACCTCAGCCTCTGTAGGAGAACAGTAAAGCAAGAATGTACAGGTTTGTTCTCCGCGCATTTTTATCCATGAAAACTTGTAAAAGCCCTTTTCCAAGCTTGTGCTTGCTTATAACTAAGCTTAATAGACCCTTCTCAGAACCTCATGAGGCAACATTGGGGGTGGACATTTCTGGGGCTCGAATCGTGTGACTGGATCCGAGTTCTCGCGAAAAGCTGACGCAACCCTCATGCTTAATGCATTCTCAAAAGATCAAGCGATGGCTGAATCGGGAAATTGGCACAGCAATTACTAGATGTGGCCCACTTTTTCATTGATTTCTGACAACAAGAGGAGCTACTGGCACCGTGGTGCCATCTGTGAGGTGGCCCCGGGACTGGATTTTACTAGAGCGAAGCTTTCCCAGTATTTCTGAGATTAAATGCACGTAATATCTATGCAAAATAATTGCCAGATCGCTGTCAAGCTTTTCGAGGGAAATAATAGAATGATGCGCCAAAAATAAAAATATGGGGAGTGTAATGAAATGAAATTAACGTTTTTTAAGTTGCATGATGGTTGCGCCTTGGTAGGAAATATGAAAAACTATACGAAAAAGGCGGGAAAAAAAGTGGATATACGGAATGCAAAGTGTTCAACGGCTACTCAATAGATGGTGTGTTCTCTCCCTATGTACCTCAAAAGCACACGTGGTAACAATATTTCACGTACATAAGAATTTGTTTCACTTATTGGAAGTGATAGGATGCTGCAAGCACATTAGACTGGTGAGAACGCGCTCTGGTTTGCGGCTGTGTAAGTCACAGTTCGAAAGATGACTATTTGTGTAGCAGACATTGAACAAGTCATTCATGTGCTGGATATTTCATGTTGAGCATAATCCAGATATTCGAACATTGCATAAATAATCGCGCACGAAATATAGTTTCGTGGGCTCCTTGGGAGTGTAAATTTTTACTCGATGTTGATTTCTTCTTTTCTGGTGCATGGTAGTGTACGGCAAAATTCCGCCACCTCTTGGGGCATAAGTGTCGCTAAGTGCGCACTGCGACAGTAGCGTGAAGGAGCTTTTTCGTGCTTTAATCTAAGCATGCCCTCAAGGCTGTCACTGACGTAGCGGTGCTAGCATCTTGCGGCACACTGCCGGACGCACCGAGACAAATAGTAAAATCTTGGAACTAACGTGTTGATTTTTAATTAAACTAGTTTTTTTTTGTATTTGCCGTACCATAGTTTGTGGGTCACTCTTTCGTTAGGTTCAGATATAGAACGAATTAACTCGTCATTGGGAAATGCTCCCTCAAGGAAATAAATAACTCGTGTTCCCTAGAAATCTGGTGCGTTCATACATTCCCGCAAAGCGCACGGAAGAGCCAATCGCTGTAACCTAAAGAAAAAATTCCGCGAATTACGAATCTGTAAATATTCTTGTACATAAAAAGGATTGACAATGCAGCAACACCGAACGCGACGAAAGCACCGTACCACTACGCAGTCGATACTTCAAGGGCCAAATATGTTTACAGCCTCGCCATTCGCCAAGTGTATTTCGTGGATGCAAGCGATTGGCGCTCCTAATTGCTTTTCAGGAAAGTAGACGCACTGGATATTTTAGAGTGCATATTACTGCGCGTGCATCAGGCCAAGTGGGCAGCGCGGCCGTGGCCTAACTGTTATCGTGCTTGCCTCTCACGCGACGAGCCAGTGTTCGATTCCTGGGCGCGACATGTATTTTGTTTAGTCTTTCTACTTGTCTTTCTCACAAGTTCGAGAACCTTCTCCTCTCACCGAGTTACGAATGTTATACCCGCCGAACGTTCTAGGCCGAATGTTTCATAAAACTACGCCGGTACAAAACGTGCTGCGCGTGGCGAGCCGGAGTCAGTCTCGCTCCAGCGTTCAATCCTGCTGTTACGCCGACTTCGACGCCCGCGACGCTCTGTTGTTATCTTCAGTTTCCTCTTTGTTTCGGGCACAAGTTTGCCACATTAAATGTTTATTTTATTCTTGTTTATTTATTGTAATATTGGTCAACACCCGTGACATTTTGGTGGAGATGCGGGGTAATGCATTTCCGTGCAGCGTACCCCTCCAAGGGCCCACAGTGCAAGTCCGATTCCAAGCCCGGTGAGAAGACCACTCTACTCGGAACCTGAAGCTCGGACCAGCCGCCGCACCATGGGAGAGGATCCTGAATACCGTTTGCTGCAGGACAAGCCCAAGCCGAACAAAACGACGATGGCCAACCAGTCGCAGACCCCGGCCGCTTCTGCCGTCGTACACCTGCCCGTCGCTTCCAGACTCCAACGCATTTCCACAGGGACGCCCACGATGACATCGAGGACTGGCTGCAACACTATGAACGTGTGGCCCACCATAACGGGTGAGCAGCTGAACGGTGCTTGCAGAACATCTACTTCGCGCTGGAAGGGACTGCGAAATACTGGCCGGAAAGCCACGAGGCTTCTTTAACTTCGTGGGAGGTGTGCAAGCAAGTGCTAAAGAAGACGTTCACCAGCCAACACCGACGCTAGAGGGCCGAAGCCATCCTTCGAAAAAGGACAGAAGGCCCAAATGAAAGCATCACCAGCTTCGTCGAGGATGTTCTTCGCCTGAGCGCCCGCGCCGATCCTCAGGCTACAAAGGAGAAGAAGCTGCGACACCTGATGAGGGGCGTAAAGAGCGAAATATTCGGTGGCCTTATCTGCAATGCACCGACACCAGTCGACGATTTCGTCACGGAGGCGACAAATATGAAACGGGCCCTACTAGCACGTGACACCCTGGCGTAACTACTCTGGCGCAGTGTTGTACACGTTCCTCAAAAAAAGGAACGAAAGCTCGTTTCTCGTTCCTTCTGTTTTTTGGAACGCGTTCCCGTTACAAGTTCCATATGGGAAAAAGGAACTCGTTCCCGTTACAGTTTAAAAAATGGAACGTATCGTTACATATACGTTACATTTGTATTTTTTTTGCTATTTACTATATTTAGTTAAATCAAGCAGAGTTTTTTTATTTTTTTATCTATCCCATTATTAGTCAGCGTACGAGTGTGCATGTCGTGATGAAAGGGCACCAGGAGAAGAAAGCACACGGAAGCAGGGCTTCATTTGTTGATAAATTCATGTTAAAAATCTCAGCTATTATCCATGTCCATGTTTGTAGTGGACGATTTAGACGAGCCGAATGTACTGTTACCCAAGATTGCACGAGCATTTTACCACAACCTTACAAGTTTCAGTTTAACAAAGTCCCGTGTTAGAACTTAACAACAGTTGCTCCTCGATGTTGCTGTCCGCAAGACGAGCAAATGAAGGAGAGTGTAGGGCATTTGGAAAGTCAGTATTGAAAGCTACAAATATTTCTTTGTGAAGGTTGGTTTTGTTGTTCAGTTTGAAGGTGGGGGACAAGAGAAGGAATAGAGGTTATTTTTTGTCTATCTTTTAAGTGACCAATGTTCGGGATACAAGGGTGAGTCCGATATCTGGCAATCTGTGATCTTGTTGTAATTGTAGGTCTCGTTATTGAAGCTCCGAAATGGCTGTAGTCGGAATAAGATTTCTGGGTGCATGAAGATTTGTGGAGCCAAAAAAAAGTAGCTGAGTTTGAAACAACCCTCTTTCTTTGTCTTTTCCTACGACTAAAAGTTTTGCTTTTTGTACCGCAGTTTCGGGCACTCAAAAAAGAATCAATGCCCACCAGCTCTCCTGCACCCTAAACTGTTAGCAAGCGAGGACCACACAAAAAAATTCATAAGATTTGCAGCCAAAAAGTTAACGAGATCCTGCACTTCGTAAAGATAATTTTTTTTGTACTTTCATACTTTCCCTGTTAGAAATAAAATAAAAATTACCCCACTGGACGAAAAAAAGGAACGCCGTTACTCTTTCCGTTCCAGTAAAAATGTAACGCGTTCCCGTTCCAGTTCCAGCGATGCAAAATGGAACGGCGGCCTTCCTTCGTTCCTCCTAAAAGGAACGCGTTCCAGGAACGCCATTCCTTGGAACGCCGTTCCGTATAACACTGCTCTGGCGGCATCCGCATCCGACCTTGGTACCAGCCTCCCCGGCATCCGTGACATCATTCGTGAAGTCGTCCAGGAGGAGCTGAAGAAGCTGCTGCCCGCTGCTGCACGCCCGGCCTCGCTCTCCGTCACCGAGGTCGTGCTGGAAGAAGTCCAGAAAGCCATCCAACCAGAGGCTCCCATCAGCGTGGCAGCCCACGAGGAACCGACGCTAACCTACGCCTCATTGGTCCGACGAGCACTAACAGCCGAGCGTCCATACATGGCGCCTCCCCGACCTGAACCTCCAGCGCAGCAGTATTCCCGACACCAAGAAGATTGGGCGAACGACCGCCCAGAGCAGGCTGCGTCAAGGAAGACTGATGTGTGGAGGACGGCCGAACGACGCCCGTTGTGCTATCACTGCGGCGAAGCCGACCATATCTACCGCCGTTGCTCCTACCGGCAAATAGGGCTGCGCAGCTTCAACCAAAGCGACCTACGCCACGCTACGGTAAGCGACCACAGGAGATTGAAGAATATCTTCGACGACCTCAGTCTTCTCCGCCTGCACCTCGCCGCGGGTCCCGATCGTCGTCGCC
This sequence comes from Ixodes persulcatus, assembly GCA_013358835.2. Taxonomy (NCBI): domain Eukaryota; kingdom Metazoa; phylum Arthropoda; class Arachnida; order Ixodida; family Ixodidae; genus Ixodes; species Ixodes persulcatus. The sequence goes on along the minus strand of JABSTQ010010328.1, from coordinate 45,256 downwards.
ATGACGTCTAGCCTCACCGATGCACCGACCTCGTCGCGAGAGCCTGTCACCCTTTTGTCGTCGGGAAAACTAAGTGTGGCAACCCCTGGAGGTGGCCTTGTCGAAAAAGACCGATGTAAGGTGCCTCCAAGAACGCCGGAGAGCTCCCATTCTTCCAACGCTACGTATCGCACCGACCGACCTGCAACGATTCCCAACACCCTAAACATTGTTATCGACGGCCACGACGTATCGGCACTCGTGGGCACCGGGGCAGACTACTCTGTCTTGAGTAGTCTGCTCCGATGCGAGGAAGGTGTAGAGAGGAAGGTGCACTGCTCGTGTCGAAATTCACGGCGAAACATGTCCATTGAAATTCGTCGTTCTTCAAGACTGTTCTAGAGAGGTTATTTTCCGTATGGACTTCTTGTGCGAATACGGCGCCGTCATTGACCTGGGAGAAAAAGACTGACGCTACAAAAACCTGCCCTACCGCCGGAGGAACCTAGAGCGACGTCACCCGCGGTCTGGGTTCTCGCCGATTATATAAACCTGCCGCCACGATCGTCTGTTTTTATACCCGACGGGACCGATGAAGCTTCCTGTGTCGAAGCACTGCTTGAGGGCAGCGTCCAGTTGCTTCTAGGAAGAGAAATCGGCGTCGAAAGAGGGGTAACAAATCTTCAGGACGGGAGTACCATGTTCCTCGTAACAAACTTTCGACAAGAGCCGCAACACCTTGCGAAAGGTACCGCCGTGGGCCACATTAAGGAACTCCTGAACTCCGCCGAAATCGCCGCGATTACTGAAGATTACCCTCCACCTGAGCAAGACAGTACGTCCCCAGCGCAGCTCGACATCGACAACCAAGCTTCCGGACACAAAATAAAGGCAGCTGATTAACCTCCTCGCCGAGTACACCGACTATAGTGCGGCATTGTCGAAGGTACCCGAAACCGCCGTTGCGAAGCACCGCAACATTACCAAGGACGAGGCACGCCCTGTGCATCATTCGCCATTACAGAGTCTCCGTAAAACAAAGGGAGGTAATCCAGGAACAAGTTCAAGAGATGCTGAACGACGACACAGTCCAACCTTCGAACAGTCTTGCATGGGCCTCTCCAGACGTACTGGTTAAGAAGAAGGACGGAACACTTAGGTTCTGCGTAAACTACCGGCAGCTGAACGCAGTGAGGAGGAAAAACGTCTATCCCCTCCCCCGTATCAACATGTTAGACCGGCTGCGCCATTCTCGATACTTCTCATCGCTAGACGTGAAGAGCGACTACTGGCAGGTAGTAGTCCACGAACTGAACCCAGAGAAGACAGCTTTCGTCATGCCGAATGGGCTGTACGAGTTTAAGGTGATGTCCTTCGGACTATGCACGGCGCCAGCAACTTTCCAACGTGTAATAGACACCGTACTGACAGGACTAATTGGCTGAGCTGCCTCGTCTACATCAACGACGTCGTAGTGTTTTCCGGCGACTTCGACAAGCACTTTCGACAACTCCGATCTGCTCTGCAAGCCATACGCACCGCCAGACACACCCTCAAGCCGTAAAAGTGTCCGTTTGCCTATGACGAACTGAAATTTCTAGGTCACGTTGTTAGTAGCGAAGGCGTCGGTTCTGACCCAGAGAGGACAAGCGCCGTCGCAGCGTTTCCACGGCCGACAGACAAGAAGACCGTGCGAAGATTCCTTGGACTATGTGCCTAATATTCGCCTTTCTTTCGGGATTTCGCCAGGATTTCCGCACAACTCGCAAAACTCACGAAGGACGCCGAGAAGTTCGAATGGGCCGAGGAGCAGTAGCGGGCATTCGACGAGTTGAAGCGACGACTCCACACTGCTCCGGTTCTCGGACACTTCGATCAGAATGAGGAAATTGAGATTCACACTGACGCAACTAACGAAGGGCTTGGAGTGGTACTGGTTCAAGTGCAAGAAGGCACCGAGAGAGTCATCGCCTGCGCAAGTCGGACACTGTCCAAGGCGGAGTGAAATTACCCCACGACTGAAAATGAGTGTCGTGCGGTCGTCTGGGCAATCACGAAAATTCAGCCGTACTTGTACGGGAGCCCGTTCCGCGTAGTCACGGGCCACCACTCACTCTGCTGGCTTGCGAACCTCAAGGACCCTTCAGGACACCTCGCTCGATGGAGTCTTCGACTACCGGAGTTCAACATGACCATGGTCTACAAGTCCGGCCGGAAGCACACCGACGCCTACTGCCTGTCCAGAGTCCCAGTCAAGACACCTCCCGGCAGCGGTGGCGGTGATGACGACGAGTGCTTCCTAGGCGCACTGAACACAGATGACATGGCACGACGTCAACTAGACGATCCTAAGCAGCGCGCCCTAAGAGAGCACCTGGAAGGGCGCTGGAGTACCATGCCACGTGTTTTTTCACGATTCCTGCCGACCTTCGCCATTCAACATTGTGTACTCTGTAAACAGAACTTCGGAGACAACAACTCACCGTGGCTGCTGGTAAGCCCGATGGACGATCCAGGGGAGATCTTTCAAGCCTGTCACGACGACCCGACGTCCAGACACCTTGCTTACAGTCGGACACTGGCCCATACTCGTGAAAAGTATTACTGGCCCAAGTTCCCCGAAACCGTTCACCTATACACTCGATCACGCCACGAGTGGAAGCGACGAAAGAAACCTTCGACGAGGCCGGCCGGTTCCCTGGAACCAATCCCTCCTCCTACTGCATCTTTCCAGCAGATCGGAATGGATCCACTTGGCCTTTTTCCGCCGTCAACGTCAAGAAACCGCTGGATAATCGTCGCCACAGATTATCTGACGCGGTACGCCGATACGAAAGCCCTTCTTTCAGGGACTGTTGTGTAAGTCGCCTTTCGTTGTGGAATCGTCTTTCGGCACGGCGCTCCCGAAGTTCTCATTGCAGACCGTGGATCAACTTTCATGGCTCAGCTGACGAAAGCAATCCTTCGTCTCAGTAGCACTAGCCCCCGTTGAACCACTGCGTACCATCCGCAGACAAATGGACTAACGGAAATGCTAAACAAAACTATCGCCGACATGATCTCCATGTCGACGTAGAGCACAAGATGTAGGACGAGGTGTTGCCCACAGATGGCAGTAATGACATTACTGTAATGTAATTACAGTAATTAAATTACTTTTTAAAGTAATGAGTAATGTAATGAATCACTTCTCTATGCTAGTAATTTAGTAATGTAATGAATTACTTTGGGGAAGTAATTTCGAAAAATTACTCATTACTTTTGAAATTACGTTTGTCCTGAATTAGAAACTTCGTTTGCAAGCTTTAAAAAAGAAGAAAAAAAATGAAAGCCATTTACAACTCCCTGTAACGCCGAATTAGAGCGCAGCTCTGGAGGAGGAGGAGGGGAAGGGTACCGAAGAGAAGGTATATCCTTCCTCCCTCCTCCTCACCTCCTCATCCTGTCTGCTACTCCTCCCTCCGAGCGGCGTCGCCGTCGCCTCACGAGGGTCAGGTGACCTCACGGGGGTCACGTGACGTCGCCGGGATCACGTGACCTCAGGGGGGTCACGTGACCCCTATGAGGTCACGTGACAATGACGATGATGTCATCAGTAATGTCACTGATGACGTCATCATTACTAGTGACGTCACCAGTGACGATGACGATGACAATGCGGACGCCGATGACGTCATCAGTGACGTCACTGATGACGTAATCAGTGACGATGCCGATGCCGATGACATGATGACATCCGCATCGTCATCGTCATGTCACTGATGACGTCATCGGCATCCGCATCGTCATCGTCATCGTCCCTGATGACGTAATCAGTGACGTCACTGATGACGTCATCGGCATCCGCATCGTCACCGTCACTGATGATGTCATCAGTGACGTCAGTGATGACGTCATCAGTGATGATGACGATGAGGATGTGGATGCCGATGGCGTCATCAGTGACGTCACTGATGACGCCATCAGGGACGATGACGATGACAATGCGGATGCCGATGACGTCATCAGTGACGTCACTGATGATGTCATCAGGGACGATGACGATGACGATGCAAATGCAATGACGTCATCAGTGACGTCACGCGTCCCAAAATACACCGCGCGGTTACGCCGACGGCGACGGCAACGCCGACGGTGACGCCGACGCCGACACCACTCAAGCCGGAAACGGGCGCCTAAGAGCTGCGTTCTAAAATTATTTTGCATGGTGAAATGTTGTGAAAGGGCATAAGAGGAAATAAACGACGGCCACCTGAGCGCAAATCTTCGAACAAACAGCTGGAAAGACGCACACAGGCGTGCTGGAAAGGTGAAGGAGGAAAGCTTACGAGTAGACATCGCTCGAAGGCAACGGCTTGCGGACTCCAGGCATGAGAGATTTATGGCGTCGCGTCATCACGACGATACTATACTTCATTCATCCCTAAGCTGACTGTGCGGTGGGAGCTGCAAGCTAACCAGAACCAATCAAATACCTTCCTTTGATCACCTGTCCCTTTCTCGGCCCGTGGGTATGAACGAGAGCGTGGTACGGAGCGAACGATAGACAGACCTGACGGCTGCAACAAACACGTAGCTTCCACCGTTCATCCCTAAGCTGACAGTGCGTCAGCTTAGGGATGAACGGCTCATAGGCTACAAGGCCACGGGCACATCACCAGTGAGTTAAACCATAATTTAAACGCTGAGAGGACAGCACAAACAGATCCCCAGCCTTGTACTTACGTCAAGCAAGGTTGAACCGTAAGCTTCGATCATTGTGAACAACAAACGACCGGAATAAATAGTTAATTCCAATTGCCTCGTCAAAGCCCCAGAACGTTTCGGGTGTCTTCGTGCAAAGCAGGTGCCGCTCGCGGTATGCCTCGCTTAGAGTTCCTGTATAGGCTTCCTACGGGAGCCAGAGTTGCGAGTCTGTTTTCCACGTGCCGCCGCGCCGCTATTCGCCGAGATCCGATCACGTGAGGAGCCGGATCAAGTTCCGTGCAGGAAAGTAGACGTTGCACGTGCCTCGGCGTACGTTCCCCTGCTTTTGAGTGCGCCGCGCGCCTCGAACGCGCGGCGCCGCTATTCGCCGAATTCAGTCACGTGACGAGCGGGACTGACATGCCGGGCAGAAAAGACGGCGCTACGGAGATGAACGCGCAACTCTGGCTCCCGTATGGAGCCTATGCAGGAACTCGAGCCTCGCTGCCTTTCATTGGGAAGTTTATTCGGGAATAAGCCTACAAGCAGATATCGCCCCCCATTTGTTGGGAAAGTACACAATTCAGGCAGCTCGCGCCATTCCTCAACTGGCGACGCTTCTGGTTAGCAATTATCCAGGCCCTTTGTGTGGCAATGCGCAAAAACTTGGGTTCTTCGGGTGTTTGGGAAAAATGCTCGTTGAAAGGAATGACCGAGAATAGGTCACCTGCTCTTGGGAGAATAGAATTAGGTTGCGTCAGAGGCGGAAGGGAAACGTTTCACGTGACGACTGCTTGCAAGAACGAGCTGACACGGACTACAACTTCTAAATCAGGAAGACAGAAACATATCACCCTTTTAGCAAGAACCTTTACCGTTGAATGAACAGTGAATCCGGTGTGTCGATTGCCTTTCTGAGTCACATGTAAAGAAGCTATTCATCATGTTTAACACTTATGTCGTGTGCGCTAGGAAAACCGCTCTTCAGTAGGGTTCACTTTAAGACACATAAGGTTGTTGCGGTGTAAACAGGAAGATCGCAGTTTTGGTACATATAGACCAGCTCCGCTCTTTGACGATATATCACTGCGGTGGCGCTGCTGTCGGCACTGCGAATGCGCAGCGCCTCGCTTCTCTCGGACCTGGTTTCTGCACACGCGCTGTGTGAGCAAACGAGGGCTTGCTTTGTAAACACTGTGTTGGTGTATACGGAAAATAAGATGAGCACAAGTTACTGTTTCAAGATATGCAAAAGTAATGTCAAAGTAATTTCAAAGTAACATCACTACTTTCTGAAAGTAATTTTAATATAATGTCATTACCTTTAGTCTGTGGTAATTTATAATGTAATTTAATTACATTTTTGCAGTTTTTAGGAAAGTAATAAGTAATGTAATATAATTACTTTTTAAAAGTAATTTTGCCAGTTGCCCTACGTCACGTTTGCTTACAACACGGTGGTGCAAGAAACCATCGGAGTAACCCGTTTCAGCTGATGCATGACCGAAATGTAACGATCATGCTCGACACGATGCTGCCCCCACGAACCAGCTGACAATGGGAGCCAAGACGCCCAGATTGTTCCTCAACTAGCTGAAGAAGTTCGCCAGCTCGCACAACTCCGGATTCAAGATCAACAACGTACCGACGCTACGCGATGTATTGCCACGCGCGTCGGCAAGCAATCGCGTGCGTGGCCTAGTAGTTACCGCGCTTGACTGTCGCGCGGAAAGTCTAGGTTCGATTCCAGTTGGTGGAATGTTCTTTTTTTTTCAACATTGCGTTCTCGTGAGTTCGAGAACATTCTCGGCTGATCGAGTTCTGAATGTTTTAATCGCCGAACGTTCTAGGCCGATTGTTCCAGAAGCCAACGCGCGTACATAACGGGCTACGCGTGGCGCTTTGCAGTCAGTTTCGCCCCAGCGTTCGACTCTGCTCTTTCGCCGACTTCGACGCCCGCGACGCTCTGCTGTTATCTTTCTTCTTTTAGTTTTGGGCACAAGTTCGCCCCATTAAACGTTTCAGTTCTTTCAGGTATTTTTTGTGTTTCACTTGTCATTCGTGACATTTTGGTGGTTTGCTGGGTACGCATGTCCGTTCAGCGCACCCCTACGAGGGCCCGCAGTGCAAGTCCGATCCCAAGCCCTCGAGGACCCAACGAAGAGAGGACCAAGACCCAATCAAGTCGCCGCAACCTCGGCCTACCCCCGGAGCTCGGACCACTGCCGGACAGGACAAAGAAGCTACCGAAGCCGACGTTGAACACCACGTCCCAGCCAGACGGAACGCCACCGACGTCCATTGTCTACGTGCAGGCCCCACCAAGGACGCCGCCAAATTTCAGTGGCAATTTTCATGAAGATGTGGACGACTCGTTGGGCCAGTACAAACGCGTCGCACGGTTCAACGGAAGGGGTCCTGAGCAGAGGCTGCAAAATGTCTACTTCGCTCTGGAAGGCACTGCATGCACCTAGTTCGAGAACCACGAAGCGTCAATTTCGTCGTGGCAAGACTTTCAGGCGGAGCTTCGACGCACTTTTGCCAGCCAGAAGCGACGTCAGCGGGGAAGACCTTCTTCAAGCAAGAAGCCAAGGGTCAAACGAGAGCGTCACAAGTTTCGTCGAGGACGTTCACCGCCTCATGAACCGCGTCGACCCAAACACTCCTGAAGAGAAGAAGCTGTGGTTCCTGATGCGAGGAGTGAAGGAGACCATCTTCGAAGGCCTTGTGCGGAACTCGCCTATCACCGTCCAAGACTTCATCACGGAGGCAACAAACGTCGAACGTGCCCTTCAAGCACGGGCCTCCCATTACCAGCGACTTCCCGGCGTCGCTGCAATCTCGACTTCCAGCTGCAACAGCCCGGACCTCCGCGAGATTATCCGGGACGTCGTGCGGGAGGAAATCAGGAAGCTGCTACCTGCTGCCACAAGCCCGGCTACGCCCTCAGTCGCCGAGATTGTCCGGGAAGAACTTCAGCAGGCGCTGCAGCCAGAAGTTCTCACCAGCGCCGCTCCTGAACCACCGAAGCTGAGCTACGCCGCAGGTACCCGACGACCACCGCCCCCTGCTCACCCGTATACGGCGCCACCTCGACGTGAACCTCCAGCGCCGCAGTATTCCCGACGCCAGGAAGATTGGGCGTACGTCCGCCCAGAACAAGCTGAGCCACGAAAGACCGACGTGTGGAGGACGGCCGATCGACGTCCGTTGTGTTATCATTGCGGTGAAGCCGGCCACATTTACCGTCGATGCCCCTACCGACAACTGGGGCTGCGCGGGTTCCACCCGAACGACCCGCGCCCAAGGAACGACGAACGCCCTCGTGACATCGAGGAGTACCCCGACGTTCGCCATCTTCAACGCCGCTCCGCCGTGAGTCCCGGTCACCGTCGCCCAGACGTTCAGCGTCTCCAGCACCACGACCACGCCGAGAGAGCCTGTCTCCCTTGCGTCGCCGGGAAAACTAAGTGCGGCAACGCCTGGAGGTGGCCTTGCCGAAGACGACCGAACGAAAGAGCTTCCAAGAATGACAGAGCGCTCCCACTCTCCCGACGCCACGCACTACAACGACGCCCCTGCATCGGTGTCTAACAACCTAAAAGTTATTATCGACGGCCACGACGCATCGGCACTCGTGGACACCGGAGCAGACTACTCAGTCTTGAGTGAGAGACTTTCTCGCCGCCTAAAAAAAGTGACAACGCCGTGGGAAGGCCCTCACATACGAACCGCCGGTGGGCACCTCATCACACCAATCGGGCGATGCACTGCTCGCGTCGAGATCCACGGTGAGACGTGCCCTGTGAAGCTCGTCTTTCTGCAAGACTGTGCAAGGAACGTTATCCTCGGAATGGACTTTCTCTGCGAGTATGGCGCCGTCATCGACCTCGGAGCAAACCGGTTGACGCTACGAAAACCTGCTCCACCACCGGAGGAACCCGAAGCGACATCATCCGCAGTCAGAGTCCTCGCAAACCACGTAAACTTACCGCCACGGTCGAGTGTTTTCGGGCCCGTCGGGGTCACCGAAGCTTTCTGCGGCGAAGTTCTGCTCGAGGGAAGCCTCCAGCTGAATCTAGGAAGAGGAATAGGCGTCGTGAGAGGAGTAGCTGAACTTCTGGATGGCCGCACTGTGGTCCTCGTGACGAACTTCCGAAATTAAACGCAACGCCTCACGAAAGGTGCAGCCGTTGGCCACGTCGAGGAACTGCGAAACTCCGCCGAAATCGCCACCATTACTGACGCATCCTCGCCACCTCAACAAGACAGTACGTCGGCAGCACAGCCCGACATCGACGCTAAGCTTCGGGGCCCGAAACTACAGCAGCTGAGTGACGTCCTCGCCGAATACAGCGACTGCTTTGCGACGTCGTCGAAGGTGCGCCAAACCGCCGTTGCAAAGCACCGCATCGTTACCGAGGATGACGCACGCCCTGTGCATCGATCTCCATACAGAGTCTACTTTAAAGAAAGGCAGGTGATCCAGGAGCAAGTTCAAGAAATGCTGAACGACGACATAATTCAACCTTCAAGCAGTCCTTGGGCCTCTCCAGTCGTACTGGTTAAGAAGAAAGACAGGACGCTTACGTTCTGCGTGGACTACCGGCAGCTGAACGCAGTGACGAATGTCTATCCGCTCCCCCGCATCGACGACACGTTAGACCGGCTGCGCCATTCTCGATATTTTTCATCGATGGACCTGAAGAGCGCCTACTGGCAGATCGAAGTCGACGAACGGGACCGAGAGAAGACAGCCTTCGTGACACCGGATGGGCTGTACGAGTTAAAGGTGATGCCCTTCGGACTATGCACCGCGCCAGCGACTTTCCAGCGTGTCATGGACACCGTACTGCAGGACTGAGGTGGCAGAGCTGTCTCGTCTACCTCGACGACGTCGTAGTGTTTTCCGGCGACTTCGACGAGCACTTGCGAAGACTCCGAGCTGTTCTCCATGCCATACGAACCGCTGGACTCACCCTCATCCGTCAAAGTGTCGGTTCGCCTATGACGAACTGAAGTTCCTAGGTCACGTGATTATTAACCAAGGCGTTCGCCCAGACCCAGAGAAGACTTGCGCCGTTGCAGCATTTCCAGCGCCAAGAGACAAGAAGGCCGTGAAAAGGTTCCTTCAGCTATGTGCCTACTATCGGTGCTTCGTTCGAGATTTCGCAAGGATTTCCGCACGGCTCACACACCTCACGAAGGACGCCGAGAAGTTCGAATGGGCCGAGGAGCAGCAGCAGGCATTCGACGAGCTGAAGCGACGACTGCAGACTCCTCCTGTTCTTGGACATTTCGACCAGGATGCGGAAACCGAGATTCACACGGACGCAAGTAACGCAGGACTTGGCGCGGTACTGGTTCAAGTACAAGAAGGCACCGAGCGAGTCATCCCCTACGCAAATCGGACACATTCCAAGGCGGAGAGAAATTACTCCTCGACTGAGAAAGAATGCCTTGCGGTCGTCTGGGCAATCACGAAGTTTCGTCCGTACTTATACGGGAGCCCGTTCCGGGTAGTCATGGACCACCACTCGCTCTGCTGGCTTGCGAACCTCAAGGACCCGTCATGACGCCTAGCGCGATGGAGTCTCCGACTACAAGAGTTCAACATGACCATGGTCTACAAGTCAGGCCACAAGCACAGCGACGCCGACTACCTGTCCAGAGCTCCCGTCGAAACACCTTCCGGCATCAGCGACGGCGATGACGACGAATGTTGCCTGGGCGCAGTGAACACCGACGACAAGGCCCGACGTCAACGAGACCATCCTGAGCTGCGCGCAATAATAGAGCACCTTGAAGGGCGCGAGAGTGCCTTGCCAAGTGTTTTTTCACGAGCCCTGCCGACCTTCGCCATTAGACAAGGTTTACTCTACGAAGAGAACTTCGGGAACAACAACACACCATCGCTGCTGGTAATCCCGACCGTCCTTCGGGAGGAGATCTTTCAAGCCTGCCACGACGACCCGACGTCCGGACACCTTGGTTACAGCCGGACCTTGGCCCGTATTCGTGACAGGTATTACTGGCCCAAGCTCCCCAAAACCGTCCACCTATACACACGATCATGCCATGAATGCCAGCGACGAAATAAACCTCCGACGAGGCCGGCCGGACTCTTGCAGTCAATTCCTCAGCCAACAGCACCCTTCCAGCAGATCGGAATGAATCTACTTGGCCCTTTTCCGCCGTCGACGTCGGGAAATCGCTGGATCATCGTCGCCACAGATTATCTCACGCGGTACGCCGAAACGAAAGCCCTTCCTTCCGGAACTGCTGTGGAAGTCGCCAAGTTTTTCATTGAATCCATCGTCCTCCGGCACGGCGCTCCCGAAGTCCTGATCTCAGACCGTGGATCCTCGTTCATGGCCCAGCTGACACAAGAAGTCCTTCGTCTCAGCCACACCAGCCATCGTCGCACCACGGCGTACCACCCTCAGACCAACGGGGTGACGGAAAGACTCAACAAGACCATCGCCGACATGATTTTCATGTACGTCGACGTGGAGCTCAAGACATGGGACGAGGTGCTGCCGTACGTCACCTTTGCCTACAACACGGCCGTGCAAGAAACACCGGGGTTACAACCTTTCAACTGGTTCATGGTCGCAAAGTGACGACAATGCTGGACGCGATGTTACCCCACGAACCGGCTGTCGACGGAAGCGACGACGCCCAGGTGGTTGCCCAACGGGCAGAAGAAGTCCGTCAGCTCGCCAGACTCCGGATTCAAGCCCAACAACGTATCGACACTGGCCCCTGCACACTTCGTCGCCGGGACGTCCACTTTCAGCCCTGAGACAGGGTGTGGGTGTGGACACCAATCCGCCGCCGTGGTCTCAGCGAAAAACTCCTGAAGCGCTACTTTGGACCCTACAAGTGCTTTGTCGACTCGGGGATCTGAACTACGAGGTGATGCCCGACGGAACACGGACTTCATCACGCCGCCCTCCACGACCGGAAGTCGTCCACGTTGTGCGCCTCAAGCCGTACTGCGATTGATAGGACTGTGAATTGCGTTTTGAAATACGCTTGATAGGATTGTGTAGCACAAGTCCACGTAGTTTGCCATTATTTTTGCTTGTTTTGCTGTTTTTTTCCCGACACGTCGCATCCAGACGATGCGCTTTTAAAGGGGGGAGTAATGCCACGCGCGTCGGCAAGCAAGCGCGCGGAAAGTCTAGGTTTGATTTCAGTCGGTGGAATGTTCTACGCGTCGAACGTTCTAGGCCGAATGTTCCAGAAACCCAAGCCGGTACGAAAGGTGCCCCGCGTGGCGGGCCGGAGTCAGTCTAACCCCAGCGCTCTATCCTGCTGTTACGCCGACTTCGACGCCCGCGACGCTCTGTTATCATCTTCAGTTTCCTTTTTTGTTTTGGGCAAAAGTTCGCCAGATTGAACGTTTATTTTTTTCCTGTTTATTTATTGTTATTATGGTCACCACCCGTGACAATATAAGGGCGTCAGCCGGACGCAAAGGGGGTTAAAAAAGTCCTGTTCTGATAGAAGTCACAGAACTCCCAGGGTGTTGATGTGCGTCATTGGATCTAGAAGTCATAAAATTAACTTGGGGTATAAAAGGCCACTGCATGCAGCCTTTAATATGAGGAGTCGTTGCTAACCCCTGTCATAAAAATTGCATTGAACGTCGAGTATAAAAAGGAGACACAAGGGAACCCACGAAAGTTATTGAGTCAGCTTACACTTTTTATAAACCGACCCCACAGCTCGTTTCGGCACGCCACCGCTGCCGCCACGCATTGTCCGAACGGTAGTTATAGACCATATGCAAAAAGAAGTGCCATCTAGTGTATTCATGATCAATGATCAGATTTCCTCCATATTGGGGGGTTCCCGTACCGACGATTTCGCCCGAAAAACAATAGTCCTGGCAAAGTGTAAGTCGTAGAACTAAAATATGATCACCTGCTGCAAGTCCAGTACGAACCCTTCACAGGACGTCTTCGAGAAATACCGTTCATTGACCTGGATGGCCCAGTTCACTGCTTGAGTGACGAGTCTTGCGACTTCGTTGCTGACAATTCCTTTTCCTGAATTTGGCGGCCGTCTTTCTTTTCCTCTTTCATCCGAAACTAACCAGCAACCCATTGAGTGTACAAATAAACTGCCCTATTATCATGAAAACCGAGTTAAATGCAGATGCGCCTCATCCACAACTGGAAGATGTGATAAACTCCCCAATATGGCGGCTCCTAATGGCATGATGATGATAGCTGGCAAGGATTTCGCATATGGCCTATTGTGCACGTGCGACAAGCCCGCTGAGCCTCTGCGCGATTATAGCACGACACGGCACGAGAATTCTCGTGATCTTGAGCCTTACCCGTATTTGCGGCGAGAAGTCTCGGTATCACCAGAGTGAGGATACGTCAGCTTCCCCTGTTGTGCAGAACCCGCAATGACAAGCTTTTATGTACTATCAAAATTAAAACATAACCGCGTGGGTCGCACGTGCACTCCACTGAGTGAGGGAAACATACGTGCCCCTAGCAAGTTTCTCACCGCGAATAAACTACAGTTATGGCGACGTCACGCCTTTGATCTTTATTATAAGGAGTTTTCACTGGACGCCATATTTCAGGGCGCCTTTTCAAGCGCTCGCTCAGAGCGAGCTCATGTTAATAGTCTGCTAAGACCCAGAATATCGATGGTTTGGAATGCAAGTGGCCAAAGAACCGTGGAAGCACACCGTCAGCCCGCGCTTTGCAGTCACGGACACAGCTATGGCCGCTAGAGCATGCTCTGTATAGGGAGTATTCATTCAACGCCATATATGTGGGTGCCGTTTAGAAGGCATGCTCAGATCGAGCTCACATCAATAGGTTGCTAAGACCGGCAATCTTGATGGTGTGGAAAGCACTTTGCAAAAGAACTGTGGAAACTTGCCATCAGCAAGCGCTCAGCATGTCGCGCACACAGCTATGGCCGCCAGTGAATACTCCCTATAGGGGGCTGGATGGCGCACAGCTGCTCTCCGAGACTGGCGCAAGTAAAGTCACCGGAAGTTCATCGCTTGTCTCGAATGTCGGGCGCCTGCTCGGATGTTTCTGTCTTTGAGTGGGTTTTAATGATTCCGTTAATAATTCAGCAGAGAGCTGCGCGTAGAGCGCAGCTCCCTGCTCATTCTTGATTCTGGAGGAGGCTTATATATTCCTGAATGTGCTATTGTAAGAAATTGCTGGAAAAGGGGAGTTTAAAGGCCGGCTCTAGCATGCAGTGAAGCGCTGATGCAGCGCTGTCTACGTGCCGTCAGCTACTTTTCGTAGTGGAATGAGCAGCAGTTTTGACGGTGTGATACAAAAGCTGGTGAACGCTCCCATCTGCACACGTCTAGCGCGAAGCCAGCGCTGTGCTTATAGCGCCTCGCTGTATGTTCGAACAGGCCTTCAAGGTGCTGGGTATGTTTACGGAGGCAGGAGAGGTGACATTGACGAGAAAAATCTCCTGAAACACAAGGCGAAATTGCGAATGTATACGGTGCACGTTCAGGTCTCGGGTGAAAACTCGTAAGACGCCGAATCCGCAGTTTTTACCGTCCGCTCCGTCGTGGCCGCGGCAGCGCTCGCGGCCACGAGTGCGAATGAAAAAAAAAAGATCAGCGAAATAAGGTCAGTGGTTTAGTTTAGTTAATTCCTTAGTTTCGGCCCCTGGCTGCGAGCGCAATCAAAACAAAGGTTAACCAAATTTGCTCAAAGAAATTACGGTCAGAAAGATTCAGTGCGTTCTGAGCGCCGCCGTGACGACGACGTCACGTGTGTTACCCTTTCGTTTACGAAGAGTCGGAAATTTGCACTCAGCCTTCCGGAAAAAAACATCATGACCTAGAAATTGTGATTTTAGGAAATTCGTTAAGCTCATTGTCTTCTCTAGGGGAATGTTTGTGGCTAGCGGTTATTTACGAGCGCAGTCAATCATCGCCCCCAAGGTCATGGAAACAATTTCGGCCAATGACTTGCCCTTATTTTTGCCCTATTCTTACCAATTAATGACCAAACTTTGTATATGTGCGGCTCTGATACCCGCTTGGTCTATGTGCCTTTCAGCCCCCAAGTGGATATCAGTGCGTTTCGGATGAGTGTAACGCTTATTCAGATCGATCTATTTTGAGGATCTCTTTTTTGCGCAACTTGGTGAAACGAGCAGAACTCTTAGCAAGGGGTATTAGGCGAGTCCGCGGGGAAATCGAATGGGGTGACAAATGACCCCCTGTATCGGGACTCACAACCATACTGTGAGTCTTTGGTTTAGGGAGATTAGATGAGTCCCAGGTGGATTTATATTTGCGGCATCGTTTCACTCGCCTCGAGAGAGTGCCCTCTACCCCCTAATCTTAGCGTGGAGGACTCTTCGTGAGATCGTGCGTGAACTAGAAGGCACGTTCCTGTGTGCAACGTGTTTCCAACTGGTGTGTTTAGTGCGTCCTGATATGAGGTCCCAAGGCTTACACCTGATTACGTCATCAATGTGTCATTATGTTGCCGGCTGCAATCCTGGTGGTGCCATGACTGCGGTAGTGGACACAACAGACACCAGTTCTGGTTCAGTTCGCTCTCTAGCTTGACAATCTACGGAAGCTTCTGCATTCAGCGAAGGCGGCTCCGCAAAAGGAGTGTCACTTGCGTCACCCTATACCTTTGTCCAAAACTTCTACCACCTACCGCCAGGAACGCGACATAAGGCAGCATGGAACGCCGGCTCCTGCGACGTCATTTTTTTTTACTTCCGAGACAAATTTTGGTCTATGACAGGATAGGATTCAAAACATGCCAGTTGAAAACGCGTTCTAGGTACCATATTTCTACAGTGCAGCAGAGTTGGAAGTATATGTGGCATACATTCAGCAGCAGATGGTAGTTGTCGACCATTTTTTTGCTGGTCACCAGGGCATCGTGCACCGGGAACTTGAGAAGCCCATAGTGACGAATGTTCTTCTTCCAGATTTTCTCAAATCCGTCTATACCGGCTGATGTATTAATGTCGTTGCACGCATCGAGGACTTTGCTGCGAGAAATGAAACTGGTGTGAGTTTTTGTTAGTGATTATCATTCCAATTTTACGTCCGAAGCCCAGTTTAAGGCCACTCAATCAATAAATCAATTAATCCGTCAATCGCTCACTCACTTCCTCACTCTCCTGATCAGTCATTCTCTCAATCAACCAATACATCGCTAAATGAATATTTTTTTTATTTGAACGAGAAACGTAGAAAAAATGCAGCCGGGAGCGCGTCAAGCTCTTACACAAAATTCATGTGCTCAAATATTTTCATAGATAACCTCGTTTTGCCTCCTACCTAAAGGGGCGATGCAACGATATTCAATTGGAATGTTTTTCACTTTACACGAGCTTACTGGCACTAGTGGGACTCCAGGATACTCGGACGCAAAGCCATTAACCAAGGAACTCCTTTGTTGCGGTGTAGTTTCAAGGATAAAACCGAGTGTTTTCATTCAATCTCTCCTTCGCAAAACCTGATGACGTAGCTGGGCGGCAGCAGTACCGCCCAGTGACGATATTTGAATGCGGTTCATAGATTGGACCCGAGCATGGCGTGGACACTCGATTTGGGCTCGTGATAATCGATAGCTCGAGACGCATTCGGGTAGTGTCCTGTGTCCAATCGCTGCAATGACGACAATAGCCGAACCATAACAATGTCTGGAACTTAGCGCGTGTCCTGTGCCTTGCCAACCCCAGCGCGTGGCTATGATCAACTTTGGCGGCATATAATCGGCTCCAGATCACGTGGCCCTACCAAAAAACGGTTAAAAAATAAACCGGAATGAATCCGGAATTTCAATCCGTCATATGGGCCCATAAGCAAACCGGATTTTAACCGGATTTCTAGAAACCGTTAAATGGACCGGAAATAACCAGTCCGGAATCCCAACAGTAATTGGTCAAAGCGGAAGCTAAACCGTATATTAAACCGTATCAGGAAACACCGGAAAACAAAAGAAATAGTTTAATAGAGTGACATACCTACCCTTACAAAAATGTCATATCTGAACTTATATTAAAAAATACAGATATGAATATATAAGAAATTGGGCAGATATGCATAATAAGGCCGTATCTGGATGAATAAAGTCATATCTGCACAATTCCTTATATACCCATATCTGCCCAATTCCTTATATACCATATATATACTGCTTTATATGATCCATGTTTGGGCCTGTCAGATAGGGTACCCACCCCATATAAAGCAATTTCCATGTGATGCTCCTTCTAGCATCACATGAAAATTATTGCCATGGGGCAGGTACCATACGTTCCAAGTCCAGACTTGGGATCGTATAATGCATATTTACGAATATCCACAAACTATACAATTTACTGCTATCTCACACTGCCAAACGTGCATTTATGTAGACATATTTACAGAATAGGGCACAGACCAATCTTTATTGGCCTAGTTCGGAATTTGTCATTCCGACCTTTATGTATGCTACAAAGATAGAATGCAGGCAATCATTAGTTAGAAAACATTTTAACATATCATTCGACGTCGGAAAGTCGCAGCCCTTTGGTGGGATTGGTTGTTGAGGGAGCAGACAGGGAATATGGTTTGCAAAATTCAAGTTTTATACATAAAAGCACCAAAACTCCAAACTAGCACTTCCCCCATTAAAAAAATGATAAGAAACAAAGCTGTAATATCACACTGACAACCATTAAAATTAAAAATGTAACAGCACATGGACACCTATAAAATAAAACAAACGGGAGGCAACAATTAAGTTGTAAACTACACGAAAGTTCCAAAGTAGGTGATTCTCACTCACAGAGTCACAGTCCTGAGTCACCTCTCTGGTAGAGCACAGCAGTTTTGACATGGGCTTGCTTGCTAGCCTCGTCGTTGAAGTCCTTCCTTGCACCGTGTGATGTTCAAAGTCCCCCAGTCGCTCCTCGCTGGCCTTGTTTTTCCACTCGGTCCCCAAATCATCCCTTGTGACCACGTACGTTGCACACACGCACACACACACAGACACAATTGTTCGCCGGAGGCAATACATGATGAAAAGGTCATCACTGCTCCTTGAACACGACGAGGTCACGTCTGTTTCCCGGACTAGAAAATGAAGAGGGCATCATATCTTTAACTAAACCCTCAAAAAAGAAAACAAATTACCACATAAGTCACAAAAACAAAAACACGAAGGACTAAATCATGAGAAAAAAAAATGAAATAATGAACACACAAGTAAAAAGAATAAAGACACGAAGGACTACACAGACAGCCACATTTGGCCAATTAAAAATAACTTTTAATTCTGGTAAACAATATTCCTGCTGCGCTAAAGATCACCAATATGGTGTGTAAACTAGGCGACCTTGAGTAAAGCAGGAATATTTGTGATCATAATCAAATGTCATTGCGAACTCAAAAAGCGTGGCTGCCTGCGTAAGTCTTTCGTATTACTATTCTTCTGAATTCTGTGTTCATTATTGTGGCTGCTCAGGACCAGGTGGAACTTGGTGGTGCTTTTTCCATTCTGACCTTACCTCGGAAAGCTTCGTACCTATAAAAAGAAGCACTAGCTTCTCTATATAATCCCACCCCTTCTCCTTGGAGATACCATCCATGTATGCTGTAATTGGAAGAAAAAAGACAATAATCAGCACACATAAACATTATTAACTTCATAGTTTTGTAATCATTTTTCTAAATAGGCCCCTGGCCCAGGACCAAAACAACACAAGACTTTTTTTTTGTGGAATGTATAGTTTTGGAACAAATGATTTGGCCCGCATTTCGCTTAATATACCCTGTATAACCTTAAAGTGCACCATTACAATTTCGGCATACTTTACACCACCATTGTGCTTCCTATGTGCATGACATTTAAAAGCCAAATCCACGAACACTTCACAATAATTTATGCTTATTAAGCCGTGAGCTTTATGTGGGACCTTTAAGTTCAAAGCATCCAAAGTGCGCGTCCGTCTGCATTCGCACAGTATACAAAAGAGGGGAGAATGCGGCCGGACAACTGCTTTCACTCCTTGCAGCATATAGCTCAAGGATTTTCTAAATTTTGCTTATAGAGGGCATTTCACCACGAAGAACGTACAAAGACAAGCTTGAAGGTCGCACAGGCAGTCTAAAAAACCGATTACATCACGTTTTTTTTTCGCACCATAAACGGTGTGTAATTATAATCATAGCATCAATGGGACTACACAAGATTGCATTAAAGTTTCCAATTGGGTGTGTTTTATACCACACAGCCACTGTGTGTACAAAAGTCAACTAGCTCTACAGATACCGCTCAGCACACCACTGCTAGACTGAATCAGATAAGTGTCGCACTTGCCGAGCTTGAAGTACAGTCGTGATCTATACGAAGGTGAATAAGCAATCGTCGACTGCCCAGTACTGGGAGCATCATGCAGCAGCTGACTTGCTCTCCTTTTCAAATGCCTTGCCAAACAAGTGTGGTAAGTCGTCTGATAAGGAGAGAACGTCACCACGGACAGCACTGAGCAGTTGATACTCACCAGTTTACCTTCATATAGATCAAGTCTCTACCTGGCCGAAGTAGCCAGTGTGTGCGCGGCACAAACGGCTGTATTGAAATCTCAAGAAGATGAAAGTTCAGAACAGGCTTGGTAAGGTTTCACATTGCAAGTATGCCCATGCAAATTTCACTTTCTAAAACATAAAAATGCATTTCAAATTGTCACCAGGACAAGCTGCTCTTACACAGCTGTATATATAATGCAGCTTACCATCAACAAACTTTGCAGACTGCCATGGACCTATCCTCGGCCTAGTCGATGCTAGCTTCTGTTCGGCGAGGGCTGCACTGAGTAGAAAGGTGAAAAATGTGCTGTAGATTATGTGAAACAAACAAACAAAAGCAATCCTAGAATGCACAACCCGCTAGAGGCACCGACAAATAAAAATCAGAGGTTGGGTCAATTATGTTAATGCAATATACTTGAAACGCGTACCATGAGTGCTGGCAAGATATTTGCTGCCTTCAATCTAGATAAGCTTGTAAATTTACATGCCAAATAACAAATAACTTAAAAGCTGAAATATATTTCGATGGAACTACAAAACCGAAGACTAGCTCTGCAAATATGGTGCTATCTAGTACACCATAGATGAGTAGAATCAGATTACAACGTCCCCCTTACAAAGACTGAAGCAAAACAAGTATAGAGTCTGCCGCGCCACTACAACAGAAACGATGGTATTGTGATCTCATGGAGATCAGAGTTCGGAACAAGTTTGACAGGGTTTGGCACGACAAGTATGCTAATGTCATTATTCATTTTTTGTATATTTACGGTGACAGTGCAGGGAAACAATCACACACCAGATACTCAGAAAGACAAGCACACAGGCTGAATTTATAACTGTTGTGTATTCGACTACTTCAATTTTCACTTCAACGTCTGGATTGACTTTCCAGAACGTGATAAGCAGAAGAAATAGCACAAAATACAAGAAAAAAGCGAAAGACAAGACAAAAGAAAAGGAAACGACAAAAGAAAAAAAACGAAAAAAGCAAACCCTTACAATTCATCCCTCTCCCTCACCGCTATCGTTAAGATAGAAATTGGAGCCCTTTGGTCGACAGCGCTATAGAAGGACTACTTACACACTTGTCCTTCAGATGCCCTAATCTTTGCGGTTTCATTATTTTTCTTGTCAGTGGGTCTCAAATCCTCCCTATTACGGAACAATTTTCAAAATGTCATACGCAACCACAATCCTGACAGTAGATTCTCAAATGTCCAGCGACGACTCAGTGGGTATTATAAAAATGCTTCCTTAAACAATCATTCAAACACCTGCCAGTCTGTCCTACATACTCCTTACTACGCTACTTATGTAGACCAGACTGGCAGGTGTTTGAATGATCGTTTAAAGGAGCATTTTTATAACACCCACCGAGTCGCCGCTGGAAATTTGGGAACCCACTGTCCGGATTGCGGTTGTGTAGCACATTTGAAAATTGTTCCGTAATAGCTAAGAGTCGAGACCCATTGACAAGAGAAATAATGGAAGCGCAAAGAATAGAGCATCTGAAGAACAAGTGTGTAAGTAGTCCTTCTATAGTGCTGTCGACCAAAAAGCTCCAATTTCTTACTTAAGGATAGCAGTGAGGGAGAGGGATGACTTGTAAGGGCTTCCTATTTTCGTTTTTTCTTTTGTTTCTTGTATTTTGTGCTATTTTTTCTGCTTATCACGTTCTGGAAAGTCAACCCAGACGTTGAAGAGAAGAACGAAGTAATCGAACACACGAGTTGTAAGTTCAGCGCGTGTGCTTGTCTTCCTGAGTATCTGGTGAGCGATTGTTTCTCTGCGCTGTCACCATAGAATATGGTTCACCAACTCGCCCAAGCAGCCATTCTATATTTTATGCAACATTAAAATGACTCTGAAAGTGCGACCACCTACGGGGTGTATTCACGCAAGTCTTGCAAGTATTGAATTGTAGGTACAGCGCCCTGGTTTTGTCCATGTGCGACATTTGACGAAATACCACAGAGACCAAAATCTCTCCGAAAACTAATGGGCGCGGTGGCAAGCGGCAAGAGTGGCACTGTTCACCACTCTTGCCGTTTGTTCGTGTTTGTGTGTTGTTACTAACAAGTGCACCAATGGGAAGGCTTCAGCCATTATTGGGAACACTAAATAAAGAAATACAAAATACAAATACAGCACACACAGCAAGACTGGATGGAAGTAGTTACGCACTTCGGTTGGGGTTCTGTGGATATGTCTACCGCGTGTAGTTGGTCAGCCATTTCAAAGTTGCGATGCGTCGCTCGCTGTAGATGAGCAATGTAGCCAGTGCAGTACGACTGCTAGCCTGGGGTCTTCAACCTGCACCACGCAGTAGTGATACACGACCGCATGCCGGTACAATGCTCATCCAGATCGAAATGGGCAGGGTGTGATTGAACCCAGAGTCCCCGGGTTTTGCAGCGCAAGCTTTGGCTCCACGTGCCCCAAGCTGGTGTGTGCTAGCCCAGTCGGCCACTGATCCCCCAACGCAAGGCAACGCAACACACTTCTGTTGTAAACTCAGCATTCCGCTTACGAATGAAATGCGTGATTCCCCTACAGGCTCATTCCACGTGCGTGGCATCAGAATCGCTAAAGGCCAGCCCATAAATACAGTCTGTGTTAAAAGCAATCCTAGCAGCAATAAATTGCTATTATATTGCTCAATATATAAGCACCTTACCATGAACAGCCTTGGCAGTCTTTCATGAAGCCAGGATTTCAGCAGAGGAGACTGTCATTCTGTGTCGTCTCAGGACACTCACATCAGGAAGGCGAAAGTGAATGCCAACGTCTAATTGGGAAAGGCTGCAGTAAGTATAAAGATGAAAACACAGATCAGACATATGATAAAAATATCATGGACCAACTTGAAAAAAAAAGTGCACAAAAAGACAAGGAGAAAAAAAAAGAGGAACATGTAGGACACAGACACGTGCACATTCGCAACTCGATCTATTGAACACAAAAGAAAAGAAGTAAGAGGATGAGAGAAATCAGAAAGGCTGTGCTCGGAGAATGTGAGCTTCAGGAACCGGGGCGTGAGGCAAAGATGTCAGGTAGATTGTTCTGTGGACACTCTAACAGCCATGCACTAAGGTGGTGAGTTCATTCTGATTGAACATCTTGAAAAATAGCACACAAAAAACAAGGAATAAAGGAGATGAATACATACACTACATATGAGTGCAGACACCCAACACAGATAAATTAGAAAAGAAAGAAAATAAAGAATGCGGAAGGAGCTTTAGCAAAAGTTTGAACAGGTCCAAGTGGAACGTGCTAATTCACCCATATGCATACGATTGTAAAAACGATTTCCTCGGCAGCACAGGTAAGACGGATGTGCGGACACATTGGTCGCTCATACTACGAATAATAAAGGCCTAAAATAATTCTCATGTATGTTTTTTAGAGTATCTGCTAATTACTCACGTTTTTCCTAAGGATGACATACACGAGCAGTGTAAACAGTGCATAGGTAGGTGACAATCCATCATAGATTTTAGAGAGAGATTGAGCTGTCTTTATGTATTAGCCATCCATCTGTTACCTTAACTGACATGGAAATTATGTTTTTTAAATCTGCTCTTGCTAACAGGTAAATCAGCGCGTTCCACTTGGGCCTGTGCTCGAGCTCCGTCCGCATTCTTTATTTCTTCCTTCTCTCATTTGTGCGAGTTCAGTCTGCACTTGCATGAGGTCTACGTGTTACTCTCCTTATCTCCTTGACATTTTGCGAACTATTTTTCAAGGTGTTCAATTAGTACCAGCTCACCACCTTACTACAATCACGCAACAACTAAAAACAATTACAACTTACACCATTCGCTAAAGGCAGTACCAAACGAAAAAACAGGGACTGGGTGAGGTATGTCTAACACTATATACTTGCACTGAACAAAATATAGATACCGAAAACTAGCCAGACACTACCTTAATTCAGGACATGCTTGTAAATTTCCCCAGAAGCTTGTAATTAATACTTGATAGCCTCTAAAAAACACCAGTAGGAAGAGAATAAATGCTTCACCATTTGAAGCAGCCTGAATGTTTCTGGAGGTGTGAAATTCGTTGCACGTGCGTTAGGATCATACGAAACACGTGTACAGCAAATGATCTTTAGAGCTCCACATTTCGCGAGGAATAAGTGCCGGCGTCAAAAATTATTTCGCGGGCACAAATATTTGCGATCGGAAGTGGTATGCTATGCATTAATCACCATGGGGTGAATTCATCGCAGCACCAATTTTAGGCAATTCTTTTCTGATTACGAATCGCGAAAATGAAGTCGTTTGCAGACGACTGGGCGGCGGAAGCTACGGGCTTGCTCAATAAATCAATCGCTGCTTTTTGTCGGGTCCAGCTTTCCGCACGCAAACACGGTGAGTGGCGTCAGCGATGGAGGGGCACCGCACTCTTCTAGACATTCTAGTTTACCAGTAAACAATACGGCAGAGGGAGGCAATCAATCAACCCCCCCCCCCCGTCTCCCTAAGAGTTCCGCGGCTACTGATAGACCTTGAGCAAGTACACAGCCTCTGCATCGGGGAAAACAGAAGAAAAACAGCCTCGCATAACACCATTCGCGCGCAATTAGTAATACTGGTAAAAGCAAGCGATCTACAGACAATAACAAACCTTTTGAATGCAGGAAATAATCTAGCCCTAACGAAGAAAGAAGCGAACTTACTTCGGATCCCGTGCCATGATCTTGGTTGTTGAGCAGATCTGACGTAGTTCCACGTCTCACAGTCGCTTCTGTCTTCTTCGGACATATTTGAAACTAAGGCGAACTCTACGCATCACGACTAATCGGGAAATCGGACCGTTAGCCGGTCGTGAACACAGGCATTCAAACGCACACGGCCGGCAAAACGTGCGAAACATAGGCCTTTGGTTCGATGATATTGTATTCGTATCTTCAACACGTTTGAAATAAAACGATCAACAAGCCGCCTTATAAAGGTAATAAAATATCCAGTAATAATAAATTATTGCGCACGTCAATATTGCTACAGTAATATAAATAAGTCCTGAATACGTAGCAAATTATTAAATACGAAACTAAAAGTACAACGGTTCGAAACGAATTCAGCAAACATGCAATCTTCTAGAAACTGATCGAAATCGACCGGGCATGTAGCCTTTTTTTTTATTTATTGCTGACATTGACTTAGTGCAACCAAAAAGTACAGTGCTGTAAAGATGCCGTCAATCGCTGGTTAAAGTGCTGTCCTGGTGAGCCTATGGTTGTGAGTTCGAATCGCAGTGGACACAAATCTTTTTACTTATTTTTTTTTTTGTTTAGTTTTTATTATTCTAAATATTTTCTCCCCTTTTTGAATTATTTATTAATATTTTAAATATTTTTTTCACCTTTTTGAATTAGTTTTTTATTTTTTTACATATTTTCTCACCTTTTTGAGTTAGTTTTTATTATTCTAAATATTTTCTAGTTTTTGCAGTCGTTGGCACCGTGCTTTAGGGTAACAATCACGCAGAAGGTGAAAATAAGAAGTGCGAGCCCAAGTTTCAATTGTTGCAATGCACAAACCGCGGCCCTATTGTTTTGCCGGGATAATTCACCCCATCCGTGCTAATATGTGGGTCAGTGTAGTATGCAAACAGCGCATGTCCTGTCAATAAAGAAAACAATGTAATAATATTAATGAGCATATTGCGAGCAAAATGGGAAAATGTGTAAGTGGTAAACTGACACAGTGATGCAGCCGAAGTTTGTCTGAAAGCGGTCATTTTCACTCACTGTTGAAACAAAAATACCGCCATTTTAAGGCAGTAATTTAGCTGAGCTCATAGACTACGTATTAAGCACATCTCTTAATTTTCTGACTTCCGGAAAGTTGTATTTAATTTTTATTCTGGCAGATCAGTGCTATCCCCCACATGCCGCGTCAGTTTTACTTTTTTATTAGGCCTATACACGTTTTTATTCCTGAGATCCAAGTACAGCGCGGATAATTAAACTAGTTTTCAGAAATGGTATCGTTCGGCGTTGTAATATTTATTTTTCGTAGCGTCAAGGGCAGTGTGAACATCCACAACGCATTGCTGCTTCTCGCTTTTTTGCGTTAAAAAAAGTTTTTATGTTCGCGTTCCTCTGGTACGGTATGTCGTATAACATAAGCTTTCAAAGAGGCAGATATTGTTTGGCTATATGAACATTTGAAATATTTCTGTTATATGATCGTAACTACAACAGAAAAGAATCGATTCCTGCCTGAAATGGCACATTTTCACACTCAATTTCACACTCTCGTAGCGTCATAAGCAATAAACACATCTCTTACTTTTCTAGTTTCTGGAAAGTAATGTTTATTATTGTTTTTGTAACTCAAGGCGCATGCTCAATCATACCACGTGTTTTGTGTTTTTTTTTATTTTTAGGCTTCGCTATATCGTTTTTATTTTTTATCAGAGCCAAAGTTGTGCGTATACCACTGGAATAAACTAGCTTCCTGAAAGAAGTATTGTTTGGCGTTGTAAAAATTATTTTTCGTGGCGTAGGTGGTCAGATTCTCAAATCCTGGACTGCAAATTTTCTTCACCGCACTGTTTTTTCTCACGTTTTCGCGATAAAACACGTCAGCCTTGCCATGCTGGGATCAAATGTGGCAGCTTCGGCAGTCATTTACGAAGGATTGATCAACGCAAACATTTCCACTCGCTATTCATGAATTGCCGCAGTTCGTCAGAACTTCAATGACTTGACTGCATAGTGAAAAAGGCAAAAAAATAAAACGATGCCGGTCAGTAAACGCAACTTCCATGACGGGGCTCGCCAGCCTGAACAGCAAAGCGCCGATACCGGCCAGGCACTGAACTTCCATGTAAATACTGGCCATCAAAGACAGCAAAATAGCGATGCCGGCCAGCAACTTTTTGTTTTTATTTTAAGAGCATAATTTGGTGCAAGGTCTTTAACAAAAAGGCCGTGTAGCATAATTTGTAGAAGAATTTTATATTGCCACAAAAACCACGACTAGTATTGACTCTACTACAGCAAGTGTGTTGGCGAGGACACTCACATTGCATACCTATATTGATGAAAGCCCTTGAAATTGCCTGCATGTGCACCATAATAAAATGTTGAGCATGAAGGCATTAAAGGGCCCCTGAAAAGAAAAAAAAATTATTTCAAAACAGTCTGGTTGGGACACACGTGTCAAAAAATGAATTTTACACAAAAAAAAATTATTTTTAGAGCACTATTGACTGCACCAGACGCAATTTAGTCAGTAGTCACCTCCTTTCCACTTGTTTTCTCTCTCGGCATTTCGGGCGCGTGGAGGAGAGCTAATCCCCGCCTCTTCGTAGTGGATCGGCTTGGCTGCTTGGCTGGCTTGGCTGCGCCCCGTACGAGAGCCATTGCTACTTCCTGTCTCTGCCGGTCGCACGTCGTACCGCGTCGTACAGCCGATTCACTCGACGGACCGAATCGCGATTTTCGTCCGCAGACCGTGTACCAAGTGACCCGGCACGTCACCGATTCCTGCGATCCGCGCCTGGTCCGCGGACGTGCGGACTGATAAAGTCAAGCGCCTTTTTCACTCGCGGATTTTTGGCGGAAGATTGACTTGAAAAGCGTTTAGTCTGGCAACGGTACATTGTTTTCTTGTTTTTCGTTTTTGTTTCTGGGCGATGAAAACAAAAGTGGCGCATCAGTTGTGTTTTGTGCGTTTCGCTGGTTCATTTTGTCGGGTCTTTCTTCGTTCCACGTCTGAAAGGAACTTCAAAAACTTTGTCTGGCTGAACCGACACAGGTTCCGGTACTCCTCCGGGTCCGCGTCAAGAAGCTTCCGTCAAAACTCGTCTAGCACGCCGCGATAATTCTTGCACGTACCAATCAGGATTTCACCGAGCAAGACCTCTCTTGTGGCTGTGGTGAACTTGAGTGTTGTGCACGAGCGCGGAGTGCGTGAAGGCATCTCCAAACGCCCCTTCGCGAGCCCAGAACATCGTCGCTTCTACGCGGAACCCTTCTCGAGCAGGATCATGCCTGTGTCACTCTCATGCTTTGGGTTAGTAAAGCTAGTGGCGCTTCGCGCGAAGCCTATCACGGTGTTTTGTCTCAATCTGTACGTAACAGCGGCGTACGATTCATTATCGCGGTAGTGAACGTCGATTTCTCTCTTGGGCAACGGTGCCACGGTCCGATGTTGAGTTTCGCGGCACTGTGGGGTGGCGACCAGGTTCGGTCCGTCCTCGCTGGCGTCTGCTCGTCTCCCTCGTGTGGATGCGCTTGGGAGACAGACGAACCGCGGACATGTCGTCACGTGATCAATCCGTCCGCGGACCAGTCCGTCGTGTGAATCGGCCATCATCAAACTAACACAAGCAACAAGCCCTCTTCAGGAGGTCTTCACATATAAACGTGATAAAACTGTAAAACCACCCGAGGACGCGAGACGCGTTGCAAGACGGCGACCATGACAGAAAAAAAATGGCGAAGCTTTTGTGTGTTGTTTTATCCGAACGGAAGTTATGATTTTGTAAAAACGTTTGTAAACAGTTACGACGTTCATTTGATGGATTGTTTCTTAAACCTAAAAAAATGTTATTCAAAAGGCGATCTCAAAAGATCACAAAGATTTTATAACCAACATCTAAGCTGTCACTCATTCTATTGGCCAATGAGAAGTTGATTTGAATGACCATCGTTACCGATGAGAAGCCGAGCTGAATGACCAGGAATTTGCGCTCAAAATTTCAAATAAATCTCTCGCCGTAAATATTGCTCCAAAATTTTTTTTTTCACGTAAAATTCATTTTTTGACACGTGTTTCCCAACCAGACTGTTTAAATTTTTTTTTCTTTTCAGCGGCCCTTTAACAAGAAGACCTCATGAAAGCTATCAAAGATACTGAAATGACACTTTCCGATTGTGCGTACATATAGCTGTGGCATCGAGTTAGTTTTTGTTCTTGTTTGTTTTATGTGGTGAAAATTATATGAAAAAGGTTATTTGACAGTTATCAAGAATATATTTTAAAAAATATTAAAAACAACAAAACACAGTTTAAGCATAATAATGAACAAGTGTTGCAGAGTGCATAGAAAAAGCTAGATGGAATTGGATGGCGATGACCTGCGCAAAAATCGCCGTGATGTCGCCTTTTTAGCGCCGCGTATCAGCTCGTTGTCTTCTGCGCTTTGAGCTCTAATCGATGCAGCCCGTACGGGATCGGGATGAATTGTTTGCAACTTGATATTTCAACCGTACGCATGAAAGTCTTCGGCATCAGACAGCTGATCCGATTTTCTTTTGAACAACATATGGCAAAGTATGGTTTGTGCAAAGCGGATATTTTCAGTCTAGACTTCGTCCAATTTGCCTTTTAACCAAATTTGGAAAGGAATGGTTTGTTCAAACCGCTTATTATGTGTCTAGAATTCCTTCAATTGTACCTTTAACTGGAATCCAAAAATCACGGTTTGTGCAAACCGGAGTTTTTGTGTCCGAATTTCCTTCACTATGACTTTTAACCAATTATGAAAATCACGGTTTGTGTGAACCGGAATCGGCCGGTCTGGAATTCCTCCAATTTGACTTTGAAGCGGATTAAAAAATCACGGTTTGTGCGAACCGGAATTCGTCTGTCCGGAATTCCTCCAATTTGACTCTGAACCGGATTAGGAAAATCACGGTTTCAGCGAACCGGAATTTGTCTGTCCGGGATTACTTCAATTTCACTTTGAACCGGATTTGAAAATTCACGGTTTGTGCAAACCGGAAGCCGCCTGTCCGGTTTGACTCCGGTTTGATTTTAGTCCGGATTTCACTTTCCGGACTGATTTCAAACCGTTATTTTTGCTAGGGGGCCGCTTGTTCTGGCTGCGAGCTGAGGGGGTGAGCACTGCTCGTTTTTTTATTTTTTTTCTGCGACTTCGATTGCGTGTGGTGAAAAACGAACGGGTATTTCACAGGTCATTAACGTCAGGGATCCGTTCTAAGCGGTATTTGCGCAAAATACAAAAATCATTGCATCGCCCCTTTAAAGGGACACTCAAATAAATATTGCAGTGTCCTGAATCAGCTACATGCAGGGTCTCAGTGATCATTCCTTAATACATTTTTTATCGTTGTGCCTATTAGAAACTCACAAAAGTATACTAAAAAATACGTGATTATGCTTTGTAAAGAGAATTTTGATGCAATAAACAGTGAACTTTGCATTTTTTTAGACAACTTTTTACAGCAGTTTGCAGGTCGCTCAATCCATGGATATTGGGAATTATTTAAAAACCAGGTGTCATATCTTACAAATGTATATATACCATTACGTAACATCTCGGTGTTCCCCGACTCTCCCTGGTATAACGCCACATTAAAGAGGCTTTCCAACAAAAAGAAGCGTAAATTTCGAGTAGCGAAATTTACAAACCTTCCTGAAAAGTGGGATGATTACCGCATTTCTTACAAAATTTACAAAACTGCTATTAAAGATGCCAATGCTACCTATTTTTCGGTAACTCTACCATCAATTCAAAACAAACAGCCCGAAACAGTTTCGGAAAGTTGTTACTAACAAATAAAAGGCCCCTATAGCCTTGTTTACTCGTTCTGGTGACCCTGTGCTTGTTAGTGAACGTGCATCTATTTTGAATTCCACATTTGTCGCGTCATTTTCAGACACTTTTATCAACAACTTTACCTTCATTACAACAATATGATTTTTTACCAATGAACCCTATTTTTTATGTTAATGGCATTGTTTCTGCAATTGATAACCTAAAAGTATCTTGCTCATCTGGGGTAGACGCTATTAATTCTAAATTTTTGAAAAATACTAAAGAATATTCTTTTATTATACTGGCTAAAATATTTCAACAAACTCTTGAACAAGGCCCAGGTATCACCAAGTTCTGGCCCAAACTTGGCTTTTGTCTGAGAGTTTAGGGCATTGAAAAGCCCGAAGAAGCCAAAGTAGAGCCAAACCTGACCTCCCTTGGTAACAGTCTGGGTATTTTGACCCTAAATCGCCAAACAAGTGCCAAACTTAGGCTTCACTGCCTGGTAGTTCGGCTATCATCTAGCATCTTTGGGCCTAAATCGCCTAACAAATGCCAGAGTTAGGCTTACTGCCCGGCAGTTCGGCAGATATTTGACATTTTTGGGCCCAAATCGCCAAACTAATGCCAAAGTTAGGCTTTACTTTTTCATAGTTCGGCTGTCATCTGGCACCTTCGGGGCGAAATTGCCACGGATGTGCCAGAGTTAGGCTTACTACCTTGTAGCTCGGTTGGCATCTGGCATCTTTGGGCCCAAGTCGCCAAACGAGTGCCAAAGTTAGGCTTCGCTTCCCGATAGTTTGGCTGTCATCTGGCAGCTACGGGCCAAAGTTGCCAAACAAGTGCCAAAGTTAGGCTTCGGTTCCCGATAGTTCGGCTGTCATCTGGCAGCTAGGGCCAAAGTCGCCAAACATGTGCCAAAGTTAGGCTTCGCTTCCTGATAGTTCGGCTGTCATCTGGCAGCTACGGGCCAAAGTCGCCAAACAAGTGCCAAAGTTAGGCTTCGCTTCCCGATAGTTCGGCTGTCATCTGGCAGCTACGGGCCAAAGTTGCCAAACAAGTGCCAGAACTAGGCTTACTGCCTTGGAGTTCGGCTGATAAGGTATTGGATGTACGCGGGTGGTCTTCATCTTAATTAAACAGAGATCAGTTTTATTCGGCTGGCTACTTTATCTTATTTGGGGTGTCTCTTGATTTCTCCATCTCCAGTCCAAAGGTTAACTGAATGCTTTGACGCGGCTGGACCACGCTTTGCAAACGCAAATTGTGCCGGATGTTGTTCTCGCGTGTAGGTACACACGCCAATATCCGGACGCGCCATGAGACTAGTTTGACATTAGTCACGTTCACACCGGCGATGGGATCTAGTCGCGCGATAACTTTCATCGCAAAAGCGACTATCGGAGGCAAAAATCAACGGAATGTGAGCAGTCCCTTGCTGACCCGACTTTTTGCGATGCGATCTAGTCGGGGAGAGGCAGAGCCAATTAACGGCGTTCGGAGCGAGTGTTTTTGAGAAGCGACTCGCCAAGGAAGGCGTTGGACTCGCTCATCGCGCACGCTAGATTGACCATGTAATTACTTTTCTTTCTTTTGCGATGCGATTTAGTCGCATCGCGCTACTGCTTAAATCTCCGGTGTGAATGGGCCTTTACAGAAAGTGCTGCCATCGAGCTAGCACTGCGCGAGACTGATGTGCGCACGGCTTCTCAACAGATATCATTATTAGGCGGCGCGTTGCAAAAGCGAGTGTGGCTCTGTGCGTGTCTTGCATTGTGATTGAGCACTGTCAAATCTTAGCGATAACAAAGAGCGGAAACGGCCGGGGCTCCGTGGCGCGGCTCCCGTATCACACTTGGAGAATGAAAATGAAATCCCGGAACTTGTACTATTTAGCATGTTGGTACTTTTTAAACATTTAGAAAGTGGAGACACATAAGGGACGATACAGACAGGACAATCTTTTAACTTCAACAAAATTTATTTTCGGCTTCAAGCTCAAAGCCCGCCCGCTCCGTGGGAGTACCGAAAAGGGAAATCTTGGGGGAAGGAGAGGAAGCGGAGGAAGTGTACGCGATCCCCCTCTCCTGCGGGGCCAGGTACATGGGGCAAACGGGGCGATGCCTCAACGACCGACTCCGAGAACATCAAATGGACGCCGAAAGAGCTGCTTCGGATTCTCAGCACCCGATCGTCATTCACGGGAGAAAATGTCCCGGCTGCGCTCCAAATTTCGCCGGCACGACAGCCATGGGAGGCCACTGCGAGCGAGTCGGGAGAGAAATAATTGAGGCCTCTCGGATGGCGACACGCCCGAATACATAAGCACCCCATCCATTTCGTTCTCAAGAAAGGAGATTATCTTTCTGAGGCCAACAATGGAAGCCAAACACTGACAGACTAGGCAAGGCGACAAGGTCACCAGCAGAAGCGGCCTTTCCTTTCATGCGTTGTTGATGCCCCTTCGACCTGGCCTTTTAAAAATCCTCTCCACCTGCTTTTGTGTCTTCTTGTGGCTGTCAGCGAGCTCGACAGCCGCTTTAAGCAAGTACAAAGAGTGTAGCGAAACGGCTGACCCGGCGGGATCTCTCTACGTAGGATTCGTAGGACAAAAACGTTTAGACTAAAATTTGTCACGTGACTCTCTCTGTCACGCTGATGGGATCTCTGGGGCTGTTGTTTTCGCTGTTTTCGGCCACGTAGGTCCGGTTTTCGAAATACGCTCTTCAGTGTTCTGTTGCTTTCGTGCGTTGCAGACGCGGCCGTGTTTTTTCGTCACAAACGGCCGGTATACGTCCACGCCAATTTTTCGGTAACAGCCATTTTTGTTTCACCGGAGTTCGTGAAGTTCTTGTGATGTGTTTGTTCGACACGCTTCGACAAAAACTGCTCTTCGCCGACGACGAGACGTCAGTTGAATGTGCGCAACCTTTTTTCTCGAGTGTGTTTGTGGGGTGCCTGAGTTGGATTGTGCATCTATCAAAGATTACATGATATCGCTCTATTATTAGTAAGTACACTGCAAGCATGCTTCTGATAGTAGTCCTGCTTTCCTCTCAATCTCCACGGTTTTTTGTGTGATGAGTTTTGCTTGGCATGAGGACAGTGTGAATTCAGTTTTATAATTTGCTTTTTGTTTTACAGAGAAGTGTGACCTTGGTAAATATGTCGAGAATACACTTTGTGTAATGATAGTGGTTTAATAAACTTCTGGGACCGATCGAAAAAAATTTTTTTTGTCCGTATATGTGAGTGGATATGCAACAAATAATATGCAACGTACACTTGCACAACTTTCGGCCAATACGGAGCAGAGGCATCGTAGAGTATTTGCACAATATTGCGCAGACGCTAGGCCGGGCAAAACGGCTGTACGGCAATACCTGCCGAATATAAAACGGTGGTGCAAAACTGGACATTGCAGCGATATTGGAACTGACTTTCGGCCGGTACTGGCACGATAGTGCAAAGTATTGCCGTGCTGCTTGGGAACTGAGGTGATGACATCTGACCATCGTGTTTCCAACGCTTATTTAATTTAATTCTCTTCTGGGGCGCGTGAGAGAGCACTTCTGTGACACACCAGAGATATTCCAAACTTCGGCAGGCCTCTCGCCCTTCTCTGCCACTTTTGGCACTTATTTGGTACTTCAGTGGGTAGCCAGGGAAGAGCCAAACTTCGGAATGCCCCGAATCGCCAAATTAAAATTTACTTCGGCAGTCATGGCTCAAGTCTGGCACTTACTTTGGCAGAGCTGTGGCGCATCAGAAAAAAGCCAAACTTGGCATGTCCGAAATACCCAAATTAGGCGTTGCTTTGGCAGTTATGGCTTAAGTCTGGCACTTACTTTGGCACAACTGTGGCGGACCAGAGAAAGGCCAAACTTGGTGTGGCCGAAATACCCGAATTAGGCGTTGCTTTTGCAGTTAGGGTTCAAGTCTGGCAGTTAATTTGGCAGAACACTGGCGGACCAGAGAAAGGCCAAACTTGGCATGTCCGAAATACCCAAATTCGGCGTTGCTTTGGCAGTTATGGCTCAAGTATGGCACCAACTTTGGCGCTCCTCTGGCGTACCAAAAAAGAGCCAAACTTTTGCAAGCCCTAGGGTCGCCCAACCAAGGCTATAGTTAGGCACCGTACTTTGGCACTGATGATTGCCATGGTGCAAAACCTAACTGCGCCAAAGTTGGGCCCTTATGTTTGCCAGACCTTTGCCCAAGTTGGGCGTTCCTCTGGCGTGCTACCTGGGACGTTTACCCGACGACTGGAAGGTGGGGAAAATAATACCGATACATAAAGCTGGCGATAAACACTGTCCTCTTAACTATCGTCCCATATACTTAACGAGTATCCCATGCAAAAATCTCGAGCATATCATTTATTCACATCTTGTAAAATTCCTGAAATCAAATAACTTTTTTTCAGCCGCACAACACGGTTTCCGTAAATTAATTTCGTGTGAAACACAGTTACTAACGTTGAGTCATGACCTTCGCCATTTTCTTGATCGTAGTTCACGTGCTGATTTTATATTTTTGGACTTCGCCAAGCATTTGATAAAGTATCGCATAAACTACTTCTTCATAAGTTAAGTACCCTTAACATTGATCCTTCATTACTTTCCTGGATTCGTGTTTAACAAATCGATCTCAATTTGTATCTGTAAACGACTGTTCCTCCCCTTTAGTACCTGTAACATCCGGAGTCCCGCAAGGATCTGCATTGGGCCCTCTTCTTTTTCTGACATTTATCAACGACTTACCCTCCTGTGTTTCATCTTCAATCAGTTTGTTTGCCAATGACTGTGTTTTATATCGTGAAGTGACTAATGATCATGATGCGTCTTGTCTTCAATTGGATCTTAACCGTATATCTCAATGGTGTAACAAGTGGAATATGAAGCTTAACACTAACAAATGTAAAGTAATAAGGGTCTCCCGAATGACTGCTAATGTCTCAAGCTACTACCTTTATCATACTTCTCTACAACAAGTGTCGTCTTACAAATATTTGGGCGTTAATATTTCATCTAACTTATCTTGGGAAACTCATATTCAGTATATAATGAATAATGCTAACAGTTCGTTAGGATTCATTAAACGAAACTTCTCATCAGTTCCCTTATCTCTCAAGCTGCTTCTTTACAAAACGCTCGTGCGCTCTAGGCTGGAATATGCCTCTCTAATTTGGGACCCTGGCACTAACGTATTTATATCGGCTCTTGAAGCGATTCAGAACAGATCTGTGGCGACGCACAATCACCAACATTTCGGCGCAGCCCTCACCTCGTCGTCGTCTGCTTCGGCGAAGCACGGCCGCGCGCTACACTTCGTACCTCGAAGGAGAAGACTGGCTACCCAGGCACGCGAGGCACCGGAACGTCCGTCGACCGCCGCTGCCGAGGCAATAAAACCGCCGTTCCTTTTTTATGTTGGGATTCGCTCGTCACCACGACACAGCATCCCACATCTGGTGACCCGGAAAACGAACACAACACGTAGCCATGGCCGACCAGGAGGACCTTCAACAACAGATGAAACTACTCCAGTAGCAGATTCGGACCCAGCAGGAACTGATTCAAAAGCAACAGCAGCAGATTCAGCAACAGCAGCACCAACTCGATGTTCCCGTGCAACAGGATCCTGCTAACGCCAACACAACACCGCCCGTGCCTACCGACACCGCAGCAGGCGGTGGAACCCCTGCAGCTGTCATCTCGGACGCCGCTTCACTCGGCGTCTGCCGTGTAGCCGTCAAACTTCCGCCGTTTTGGGCGGACTCGCCTAAGGTATGGTTCGCACAAGTCGAGGCGCAGTTCTCCCTGGCGCGCATCACCCAAGACCGAACGCGCTACGGTTACGTCGTCGCCCACATGGACAGCCGCTACGCCAACGAGATACGGGATATCCTCGACAATCCACCAGCGGCCAACCTTTATCAACATCTGAAAACTGAACTCACCCACCGCCTGTCACTATCGGAAGACCAGAAACTCCGTCAACTTATTCAGTCCGCAGAACTCGCCGAGTGCAAACCATCACAGTTCCTCCGCCACATGCGTGCTCTCGCAGGCAACACGCAAGTCCACAATTTTTTTCTGCGGACACTATGGCTCCAACGACTACCACCACACGTCCAGGTCATTCTGCAGGCTCAACCTACGCTACCTCTAGACCAACTTGCCGAAATTGCTGACCGTGTCATCGAGGTCTCTGTACCGCCACTGCCGCCCACCGTCCACGCCGTCGGCGCCCCGCTGGGCACCCCAGAGCTCGCGCACCAAATCGACGATATCACGCGACAGCTAAGCTCCATTCAACGACGCCTGGATCAAAGTCCTCCGACGCGCCCCCGTTACCGCTCACAGAGCCGTGACCGTAACACCGGCCCGTCACAGCAGCCTCGTAACAAAAGCCGGTGCTACTACCATCGGCGCTTCGGGTACGGAGCCCGACAATGCCGACCACCCTGCTCCGCCGGACATCAGGGAAACGCCAACGGCAGCTTGTAGACGCGGTTACGAGCTGCCAACCCGCAGGCCGCCGCATCTTCGTCACCGATGAAATCACAAAGCAGCGGTTCCTTGTCGACTGTGGCTCTGACATTTGCTGCTATCCTCGTACCTATCTTCAAGGTTCCCATCCACCTACGTCTTTCGAGCTCAGCGCAGCAAACCGGTCCATCATCAAGACCTACGGCTCACTCCGTCTGCACGTCCGACTAAAAAACCTACACCGTGACCTCCATTGGAATTTCGTCATCGCCGACGTCTCCGAGCCAATCATTGGCTCAGAGTTTTTGGCACACTACAACCTCCTTCCCAACTGTCGCCACGACCGACTCATTGACGCGACAACGAGATTTTTTTCACCAGGCCAGCGCACGACCACCCACCAGCCCAGCATTAAAGTACTCGGTGTGGAAAACCTTTCGCCTTACCACGCCATTCTCGCCGAATTTCTCGGTTTAACGCGACCCAGCGGGCTGCCACGGGACGTGCGACACACGACTGTACACCACATCCGAACCACTCCGGGCCCTCCGGTTTTTTGCCGCGCTCGTCGCCTTGCTGTGGACCGCGTGCGCATCGCCAAAGCAGAGTTCGAGTCCATGGTACACGAAGGAATCGCCCGCCGATCCGACAGCCCATGGGCCTCGCCGCGTCACCTTGTCCCGAAGAAGACTGAAGGCTGGCGACCCTGTGGGGATTACCGCGCCCTCAACGCTCGCACCATCACCGACAGATACCCCATTCATCACATACAGGACTTCGCCCACCGTGTACATAGCTGCCACGTCTTCTCCGTGCTAGATTTGGTGAAGGCCTACACGCAGATACCCGTAAACCCAGAGGACATCCCCAAAACCGCGATCATTACACCCTTCGGCTTGTTCGAGTTCCCCTTCATGAGCTTTTGCCTGAGGAACGCAGGACAAACCTTTCAACGTTTCATCGACGAAGTCGTCCGCGGCCTCGACTTCTGCTTCGTCAATCTTGGCGATATATTAATATTCTCCCAAAACGCCGAAGACCACCATTGGCACCTTCGCCTACTCTTCCAACGACTTGATGACCACAAGCCTGCTCGTCAATATCCAAAAGAGCACTCTCGGCGCCCCCACTGTCACCTTCCTCGGCCACGAAATTTCGTCAGAAGGAACTCGACCCTTGCCTCACCGCATCTCAGACCTGCAGAATTATCCTCAACCGTCCTCCACTAAAGACCTCCGTCGTTTCCTCGGCATGCTTAACTTCTACAGGCGCTTCTTGCTTCACACAGCTGACTACCAAGCTCCTCTTCATGATGCCTTGGCTGGTCTACAAGGCAACCAACCCGTCACCTGGACGCCAGCTTTAGCGCAAAATTTCGAGAAATGCAAAGCTGCACTCTGCGATGCCAAACTTCTGTCTCATCCCGTACCAGACGCTCCCTTGGGGCTCTTCATGGACGCCTCCAGTTTTGCAGTCGGCGCCTCCCTCATGCAACGTGTCGACAACATCTGGCGTCCCTTGGCATTTTTCTTAAAAAGCTCTCCATTCGGAAAACGTCCTCTCCCACCGCCAGCCCCACCGACACAACAACACTACAGGTCTTACTTGAGCCAGTTGGTACATACTTGAATAGGGTAAGCTGAACAATTACAAATTAGAAAAACCGTGAGAGGGAAAGACATACACACCGCTGTCTATGTCTTTCCCTCTCACGGTTTTTCTAATTTGTAATTGTTCAGCTGACCCTATTCAAGACACAACAACGACCTCCGCTCAGACTAACTGGCCAGCTTACTACAGAGAGCTTCTCGCCATTGACGAAGCAGTTCAGCACTTTCGCCACATCCCCGAAGCACAGCACTGCATCATTTATACCGACCACAAGCCTCTAACCTACGCCTTCTCTCAACGCCGTGACAAACTTCCGCCAGTCCAGCAGAACCAGCTTTCGTTTATCGCCCAGTTCACCACCGACATCCAGCATGTCAGCGGGAAAGATAACGTGGTCGCCGACGCGCTTTCTTGTTTATCGGCTATCAGATCTTCGCCAATAACAGCTGGTGTTCTCGCCGAAGCTCAAACAACCGACACCGAACTACAGCAACTCCTAAGGGGTGGGTCTTCGCTACAGCTGCAACAAGTCCCCGTTCCTGGGCCGACTACAACCATCTACTGCGACATGTGCACAGGACAACCCAGACCCTACGTGCCCCCGTCCTATCGCCGTAGCCTTTTCCACCAGCTACACCACCTCAGCCATCCCGGAATCCGCGCTTCTTCACGCCTTGCGGCTGACCGCTACGTCTGGCCCTTCATGCAGCGGGACTGCCGCAACTGGGCGCGCTCTTGCATTCAATGCCAACGCGCCAAAGTCACCAGGCATGTCACTTCACCGCTGGGAAAATGTCCTCAGCCCTCTGATCGTTTTCAACACGTCCATCTTGACATCATAGGCCCGTTTCCGCCAGCCGGACCTTGCCGCTACTGCCTCACCGCAATCGATCGATATACTCGATGGCCGGAGGCATGGCCCCTCGAGAGAATCACCGCGGAAGACGTCGCTTCGGCCTTCTTCACCGGTTGGATCTCCCGCTTCGGCTCCCCTCGCCGCGTCACAACCAACCAAGGACGACAGTTCGAATCGCAACTCTTCAGGCTCCTCGGGCTCACCACCGGGTTCGAGCATTTGAGGACCACCAGTTACCATCCTTGCGCCAATGGGATGATTGAGCGCTTCCACCGACAATTCAAGGCAGCCATCATGCGTCACCCTGACTCAACCTGGCTTGAAGCAATCCCAGCCGTCACCCTAGGTCTTCGCGCCACCTTCAAACCGGACATTCAAGCTACACCCGCAGAGCTAGTCTACGGGGAACAACTTCGCCTACCAGGGGAAATTCTTGCTGCCCCACAATCCACCACCCCCACATCAGACCCACCGATTTTGTCACCAGGCTCCAACGCACTATCGCCGCCCTCCGCCCGTCACCTGCTGCGTATCACTGCAAGCCTACGCCTTTTGTTTTTAAGGATCTGGCAACGTGCACACACGCCTTCCTCCACGACGACACCGTCCGCGCGCCTTTTAAGCCGCCTTACAACGGACCCTACCGGGTTACCCGTCGCGACGAGAAGGATTTCACTCTACACGTGAACGGGAAGGACATCCGCGTTTCTATCGACCGACTGAACTCAGCATACATTTTTTCGGACGAATCAAACAACCCGGGTGCATCCTCAAGCGTCCAGCCACAACCCCCGACACCGCAGCCCGCGCCAGTCACTACACGTTGTAGACGTCAAATACGCTTCCCGGATTTTTACAAGCCCTGAGGGCTCTCCATTCCGCAGGGGGGTGATGTGGCGACGCACAATCACCAACATTTCGCCGCAGCCCTCGCCTCGTCGTCGTCTGCTTCGGCGAAGCACGGCCGCGCGCTACACTTCGTACTTTGAAGAAGACTGGCTACCCAGGCACGCGAGGCACCGGAACGTCCGTCGACCGCCGCTTCCAAGGCAATAAAACCGACGTTTTTTTTCTATGTTGGGATTCGCTCGTCACCACGACACAGCATCCCACAGATCTGTTCGTTTCATCCTTACCAATTATCACCGCACTGCCAGTTTAACATCAATGAAACTAAGTTTGAACCTACCTACACTTGCATTACGTCGAAATCTTAACACTTTGTGTCTGTTCTACAAAATTTATTACCATAATCCTCTGCTACATGACAAGATACTAACACCCACCTTTTACATATCATCACGTACGTCTCGATCATCCACAGAAGATGGGCATTCCTCAAAGTAACACTACAACTTTTTAGAATTCATTTATACCTCAGACCATGGTCTTATGGGACCACCTTCCAGCGTTTGTGGCATCCATATCCGATTCCATCGCTTTTAAACAATGTCTTAACAGTGTTAACTTTTAGCATTTCATTATTATCTATTTTTTCATTCTTAGGATTGTTGTTTGTGTGCTTTTGATGTCTCCTTGTAACCCACTCCCCTCTCCAATGCCCTCGGGCCCTGGGGGTATTTGAAATAAATAAATAAATAAATAAATAAATAAATATTGGCTTACGATCTTTCCACGAGCCAGCAGCTGTTGGTGTGCGCGTGTACAATCAACAAAATCGTCATCATAGGCCCCCATTTACGCTTAAGACGAACGTATGGTATCCAGGTAGAAGGAGAATAAAGACAGATTTTTCATCCCCACAATGAAAGCTGCGTGCTTATTAGACCAATTAATCGCCTACCTTTTACACCAGAGCCCACCAGAGCGTTGCGTCTGCTCGAACACACCGGCTGCTGCTGGCTCGGGGAAAGATTGTGAGCCACTGATTATGAACAGTTGAATGTTTGGTTCAGCATCCCTTTGAGCCTCCTAAAAGCAAGTATTTGCTTTTTCCAACTAAGTTATGAGTGAAACGACACAATTTTAATTTATTAATTGGATCAATGCGTACAGCAAGTCGTCTGCTTTTTTTTTTTTGCAGGAGTTGCGGTGACGTCAGAAAGACGCCGAGCTGTGACTGCCTCTGATTAAAGGATAGTGGGTAGACCTCGAAGCAAGCTGCCTTGAGGTCTAACCACTCCTTCATTCAGAAGCAATCAGTGCTCGGCGTTCTGACGCCCCCACAGCCCCTGCAAAAGAAACAGACGAACTTGCGCTCCGCATTAACAAATGAAAATCTATAGGGCCTATTTCATTGTTAGTTTTTTTTTTGTTTAGGGTGCATACTAAATTGGATTATTACCTTATTACCAGAAAATTAGCAGAATAACTATCTACACAAAGAGCGCTTCTTATTCATCGTGACTCATTTCCTAGATGCTTTGAACGAGACAGTTCGGCCGATTGTCTAAACGAGTAGAAAGTGCAAGGGAGGAGCAGACGAACGCGCACGGAGATGCCAGTGAGCCAAGATCTGACAGTAATGACCAATAAGTAGACTCGTTCGAACGCTAAAAGTCGGATGCCAGGGCTCGGCGACAGAACGCGTTCGATGAGCGGGTAGAGACAAAGGCAGCTATCTGTGTCTATCTACTTAGAATTCCTGTCGTTGCACTTGCCCTCTTGCGACCCCGGGCGTTCTGATACCTTCCTCTCCATCAGTTTCTCCCTTCAAGCGGGACACACCTTTTTTGTGTTCTCAGAAGTATTAAAATTCCAGCCTTGGTGTAGGTATTAAGTAGGTCAAAAAATCTTTTCCATGAAGGAAGTTCCGATACATTTGGTCTAACTCCCTAGATAAGGAACGCCTCTTACTGTATCTTAAAGCAAGGAGGTTTCTTAATGAAAAGCCATTTCGGACGTCAGCTTTCTTCAGGCGTATTCTTATTGGTTGCAAACAGGCAACCTGGAAGCGGTGAGAACATAATGCTGGGAAATGCATTTAAAACGTGGCAAGCAACTGCTTGTCACATTCTAGAATCTAGAATCCTCCGTTCTAAATTTGGAAATGCCAACCAAATGCAATTCG
Source organism: Ixodes persulcatus (assembly GCA_013358835.2). Classification (NCBI taxonomy): domain Eukaryota; kingdom Metazoa; phylum Arthropoda; class Arachnida; order Ixodida; family Ixodidae; genus Ixodes; species Ixodes persulcatus. The sequence continues at coordinate 3,509 of JABSTQ010010328.1, read as the reverse complement.
GACTGATGAAATGGGAGACGACGCAGCCCGTTCCCCCTCGCCTGTCAAGCGACGTGCCTATCACGTGACAAAAAAAGTTATGGGAGCTTTCTTTTCTTTAAAAACACGCGCTGTTTTTGTTTTTTTTTTAACGTTGATAGTTATTTTTTTATTTCTTAGTCTGCGTTCGTTTTGAAATGGCCACGGTGTTGTGATGGCTAACGTTCATGCGCGTTGAGTTCCTTCTTCATAGGTGATCTTGAATGCTATCTGGAATAGCGACGATGACATGAAGGCGCCGGGACATAGCCCCTGAATGTGCTTCCTAAGTGCATCGTGCATCAAATGTGTTGTCGCCATTTTTGAGTTTGTCAAAGATTAGCTACGGGGAGACCCAGACGCGAGTCTCGAGTTGTTCCCAGCAATACTGTTTTAGGCATTGAGGTGGCTCTTCACTTTGGCTTCGAGACCCTGGTGCTGAAATCGCATCTTCCAGAGACACTTGAAGTTGTTTAGTTAAAGAAAACGTTAGTATTCAGAGATATTACGTTTGGGATGAATAATTATGTTTGTGCGAAGGCAGATAATGACAGTGGGATTTGTCATATGTCAACACATAGTTGGGGTAATGCATGATAAAACAATCGTTTACTCTCATCCACACACGGCACGAAGGTTAGTGTACCATTTAAGGGGGAACGCTACCCAGAAAAACAAGTTTCTTCAAAAAGAATTTGTTTTAAAAAAATTCCATATTTACATCCACCAACATCTAGAGAGTATTCCCAGAAAGTTTCATTACTTTACAATGCATAGTTAAAACATTATACATTATTTGCGGTCCACCGAAGCTAAAGAAAAGGCAGGGTTTGGGGGACTGAACGCATTTTTCTCCGTTCCACTTTTTGGCATAAATTTTACATTAGGAAAACTATCGTTTGTTGATGGGGCAAGAGAAAAGACTCATTCATTGTTTTTCCTACTTAGAATTGTATGGGACATGCAACTGTGGAATTGTTTTGGCTTTTTTCCACTTTGTGAATGTGTTTTATAAAATGTGTTAAGATTTTGTCGACAACATAAAAGGCAAAATATTTAGTTGGACTTTCACTGCGATGTTAGCTTGCAATAAATTACGTTTTGAAAATTTTGTTTTCACAGTTGCGATCTCCAGGCATTCTGCTGAAGATCTAGAGTAGAAAAATGCTGGGTAATACGTTAGTTTTCCAACGACAGTTTCCTAAACAAAGTCAGTGTATTCCTCATAAAAACGACTAGAATTTATTCTACAATTTATGTACACAGATGAAACTTTGCACTGCATTCTGCCTTGCAACTGCGAGTATTTACTGTAAATTTCATTCATATGAAGCCGTAGGTTCAAACGTTGTCCCTCTTGGGTATTGCCCCCCCTTAAAGGGGCCATGAAACGAATTTTGGGCTGGGATAAATTATTTTAAATTGGGACTTTACTAATCGCATATCGTTTAGTTGGCCAAAAAAAAGAGGGTAGAAAGTCAACAGCCAGCTTTTCGGTACGAACATTTGAAAATATAGCGGACTATTTTTAACCTTCTTTCTTTCGAAAACTTTCCGCCTTTCACTATGATACATCCGCGGTTCCAAAGGCGCGTAAGCGGTGCCAACCTGACGTCAGCGGAGCAAAGCTCACGCATTGGACACGAGAACTGCGTCACTCGGACGTATGTGCTCGTGAACAATAAATCCGTCGACGAATATTTGGGTTTGCGTTCGTGGCCAATGAGTGCCCTCACGGAACTTATCGTCACTGGGGAATGACAAGTTCTATGGTGTGCCTAAAAAGCACAGTGGAAGCTAGGAGTCATCGCACCGGTGCCCAAGAACGTCACGGCGACGTGATTTCACAATTCGCATTTGAGTTGAGGATTAAAGCTAAGGAGGAAGAAGTAGGAAAATCGTTTCATGACCCCTTTAAGTCTGAACGATCGTTAGCGATTACATAAAATTGCCAGTTTCGTCCGAATTGTGGCTGCGAAGTCGCACCAATCCCCAATACGAGCGTAATATTAGCTGTCTTCCTGGCAAGCAATCAGTGTGCCTTTCAGTACTTAAACATACAAATGCACCCTATATGAGGATGGCTAATGGCTGCTTTTTTAGGCGAAAGCCTCTCAGTTAATTCCGGTCGAATGCAGTTAGTCCTTAGTTTTTGCGCTCGGTCCCTAGCTCGTCAGATGGTCTCTTGGGGGGCAAATGGGAGTTCAAAGAACCATATGCTGCCTTGAGCAGTTTCAGACCATATTTTTTTTTGTTTCTAGAGTGTATAGTGCCTACAACGACAACGGTGGATGTGAAAAAAAATTAAAAAAAAAATTAACAGTCCATTAAATGCTTAAACTTTCACCGAGTCTGCATTTAGGTAGCCCATTTTACCTGCTGAAATTTCAGGGCGGAGCTTCCTTTCTGCCAAAAAATGAGAGACGTTGACAACTCGCTGTAATGCCGAATTAGAACGCAGCTCTTGAGGAGGAGGAGGGTCTCGTTTTCCCTCCCTCCTCGAGTCTCCTTCTCTTCCTCCCCTCCTCCACAAGCCGCCTCCATCCTACTCCTTTCATTCTCCTCCCTTCCTCTTCCCCCTCCTTCTCTCCCTCTTTTCCTCCCCCTCGTGACGTCACTCGTGACCCTCGTGACCATAGTCAACGTTACTAGATTACCTCAGTTGTGGAACTCCCGCGGATAGGGGTTACGCCCCCCCCCCCTCCCCACTTCAATCCGCCTGCCGTCGTTCGAAGCGCCATCTAGATTTTCGTTTCATAACTGTGCGTTCCAAAAAGTAGAGCTGAAGCGCCATGTAGACGCCATTCTTCGAAACGTACCAACGTTACTAGACCCACTCAGTTGGGAAACTCTCACAGAGACCGTTCTGAAATAGTGGCACCGATCCGTAATCGAGAACAGAGCTAATGGCGATCACAACGCCGCCATTTCTCCCGCAGCGGCCACTCGAGGAACGGCACGTGACATCTATTTTGGCTTTAAGCGGCCATTTCGGAGCCGAAACAGGTCCGGTGGAGGGGGTTTCAGGGGTGCCACGCTCATCTCCCAATCGGACGCGCCGCGAAATACCACGGAAGTTAAGATGCGCCTAGGTCGGGACGCGCTACCTGAAATCACCGCAGAGGCATGGTTGTATAAAAACAATTTTAATTGTGCTGCAAAACCTTGCAAACTAATGATATTACAAAACATCACGCGCCCCTCATTTTGTACTAAACTCCAATAAAAGTTACTACAAAAAGATTTTTTGACATTGGTTTTTACGCAAAAACATGCGTTTTAAAAGCTCAAGGTGACCACAGTAAAGGCAAATTATAAAGAGTGGCGCAGTATTCGTATTTAGCTCGGTCTTGGTGGATGCCAGCGGCCCACGCTTTCAACGGTGAGTAGTTTCCCAACTGAAGGTTCTAGTACAGTTCTAGTAACGTTGAAACGTACGTATCCCGATTCTCATAGATTCACTGCAGTTACCAAAGCAGCCATCCGGCGGC